>CM062278.1:29216220-29386220 GCA_031216635.1 Dissostichus eleginoides
AAAAACAAGTTCATTAACGATGTTAAGAAATCATCACATTTGAGAATATGGTTCTGGCAAACTTTGGCAATTTTACTTTCTACATTTCTTGTTGTTTTGTTTTCTATCAACTCTAGTGCCTCAGTGTCCTTCAGTTTCCAAATGTTTTTGCCTTACACGAAATACACGTGAGCTTTCATCAGAAGCTTTTGAGACGAGTGGGTTCCTTCTCGGGTTGTTTTGATTTGAGAGATTGCTACAGGCTGGAGAGGTACAAGTATTCAGCACACAAAGAAAAGTGGGAGAATGGTCCAAATATACGGGAGACGATAAGGGCCACATGTGAATTATTTTTTTAAGATCTGAGGAAAGAAAAGGGAGATTTTTTTGTTTTGTTTTGAGATGAAATTCAGAACTTCTGAAAAAAGTCAGAACTTCTGAAAAAAAGTCAGATTTTTGACAAAAGTCAGAATAAAAAATAATCTGAATTTTGAAAAAGAAATCTGAATTCTTGAAACAACTCAGAAAAAAAACTGGAAAATAAATTCAACATTGTGAAATATTGTGTTCTTAATTGTGGCCCTGATCCTCTTGTAGCTTATGTCACAATAACTATTTTCTTCATCATGAGGAGGAAGGTCTTGACCTTTTGGCTATAAACCAATGGACTTATCTTCAAACTGTTTCAATGCTGGTTCAAATACCTGTCGATTGAAACCTTTGTATACCTCTCTTTTTAGATAAGCCTGGTTCTGTCGTTGAGTTCAGTTATGAGGAGTGTTTCTGTCTCTATAGTATCCCTAACTGTGTATGAGTGGTGAAGGAATGTTGCTGTGAGACAGTGATGGACATTTAAAACAAAGCAGAAAGGGAAACGGAGAAAGAACAGAGTTATCATTAGAGAAGGATTGTCGAGCAGAAGTCTAACGGGGTGAGGGTTAATGAGTGAGTCCCAGGGTAAAGCTAAGACACAGAGACAGAAAGCATGAGATCACTCTGCCTCCTCGGCTCTTTGTGAGGAAATGAAAGGGCAAGGTGACAGCAGAGGGATCGAGGCGGACATGATTAGGTCCCAGAGCTGGTTTGTGATCGCTGCAGCGCTGTATGTGTCAGATCTGCACTCAGTTGAGCAGAGACCAAGACATGTACACAACAGAAAAAAGCCCCATAGTTTGAAAGGCGAGTGATATGAAAAGTGCTCTGTGGGGATTCTTGTTTTTACATGCAGTGTTGGAGATACAGTATATAAGAGTTGATGGCTTTTCTTATTTTCTTTCAATTGGATGTACTTTTTCTTTGTCTCATATCACCCGTACAATCCACAATAACCATGTTTCTGCTCTTGTACATCTGAATTTCATGCTGAAAGACGACATATTATTGATAAATCATTAATGATACGTTCATTTGCTGATACGGCCTGTGCCCAAACCCCTATATCTGTGCTCTCTCTGTCTCATGTGAGTCTCAGAGAGGCATTATGACTCAGTGATTCCCGGCTATAGGAACAATAGGCAGCCACGATCATCCTTTAATTCCATAATCGACCCTATGTCTCTGACCGCACTCACTAATCTCTACTGACACCCATACATACAGCCACACACACACACACACACACACACACACACACACACACACACACACACACACACACACACACACACACACACACACACACACTGTGTAGCCTGAACACCTGTTACCCTTGAAATGGCCATAGGCGTCAGTCTGATTTCATTAGAGAGACATGTAGGGTGGCCACACGGTACACTATCTATCTATATATCTATCTATATATCTATCTATCTATCTATCTATCTATCTATCTATCTATCTATCTATCTATCTATCTATCGCGAATACAATCTTGAAAATCACTACTTTAGGTCCATTTAATTGGACAAGAAATACAGTTGATCCCAACAGTTCGAGCACTTCTCACATTACATTGGTCTTTTTTAATTCTTCCATCTTATTCTCTTACCATCAGTCAAAGTGAATCCCTGGAAGTTGCCATTTAAAAAGGGACCTGAAAGCTTAAGATGATTTTTGTTTCTTTTGAAAAACACAATCTAATGAAGTCCCAAGGAAGACCACCGAACGGAAAAGCATATTTTCGTAGTGGCCAAATGGTGGTACTACAACTTATGTTTCTGTCTCTGAGGTCATTGGACCACAAAATACATTTTCACATTGACTTACAGTGGGAACAAGACGTCTGTAAGTCAGCGTATTTGGTGTTTAAGTAAAGTGAGCATGCTATATGAGCCCATAACAATGAATGTCCCGCCTCTAAATCTGTATCCAGTTCTCTTTATACATCCATGAATCTACCACAACACGCAGCAGCTCCATTAGGTTGATTTAGCTAATTATTATTTGGTCTTTAACCGGGGGGCAGAGTGCTTTTACCTCTGGGGTTGGACGCCTGTGAGTCAGATGTGTGAGCAACTCTGCACCAAAAAATGAGATGATGCAGTTTTCCCACATGGTCAATTCCTCTGTAGTGCTTTTAGAGAATTACTGAACAACCCTTTACTTGTAAACATGTCATTTTTGTTATTATCATGAATGTTTTTGTGTCTGCAGCCATGATGTCAGCACTTTCCAAACATGATATCCCCGTGTTCAATCCTTTTATCCTTTCTCTCTAGCAGATTGACTTGTTGTGATGTATCTCTTCCAGCTCAAAGCTTCTTTATAAGTGGTAATAAGGAAGCTAGTGGTTAGTAGTATAAGTGTGTTGCTTCCACTTGACATTGAGCACATACATATATTGTATAAGCACATAATCTTCATGCAAACTATAACATCTCCACCTCTTCTCCATGTGTTGCATTTTGACTTTTTACATTTCTGAGATGTTTGAGAGATGCTAGCGTTGTAGGATGCTAGCTTTGTAAACAGTCGAAAGGAAGGCATCCCGCTAGCAGTAAAAAACAATAATTTCCTAGCGCACTGCGTGAGTTCATGAAGGCTGAGAGGAGGGAGAGAGCCGGCTTTGGATGAAATGGCTGCCTCGCTCTGTGTTTACGAGTCAGTGATCCATGCAGCAGGGAGCGACACAGACACAGAGAACATTATTCTGAGATTCAAGTGGACTTTGAATTACTGCCACACCATTTGGCCCAGGCTGCTGGAGAATCAGAGCGGTGTAGGAGGAAATGGATGAATACACAGCCGGGTAGTTTCATGATATTACTGTATTCATGAACACTGGCTGGTGCAGGTGCTTTTCGTGTCCCTTTTGAAACATTTCTTCTCTGCTTCGGCTACTTCCTGTCCTTTTTCCTTCGTCTGCGTTGAATATCTAAAAAGGAAAAGCTTTTATTCATTTATTTATTTGTTTATTTGGCAAGGACATTGCACATTAATGAACACTTAAAACATGAAATGTGCCAAGTGTAAATATGCCGGATTTAGCTTTGAGCTACTTTCCATCCGCAGTCCCTCACATGAAACATTAAAGGTCCCATGTCATGCTTTTCTGGTTATTACCCGTCCCCTTGTGTTATGAAGGTTTTTCTGCATGTAAACGGTCTGCAGAGTCACAAACCCTCAAAGTACACCCTGTAGCGAGTAAAACTCTAACACAGAAAAGACCTGTCTATGCTGCCCCAGAACGCCTCGTTGGACATTTCTCTTTTTCCATTGTTTCTTCCGGGAACCGCATGACGTCATGCGGTTCCGGAACCAAAATGGACCAATCCGCGGAGCTCCTCACACCCCAGTGTACATTTTCAACTAACAGGGACTCCCATTGACTTGCATAGAGCTCCCTGAACGCTGGTAATAGACGAGTTGGGATCGCGGAGAAATTCTCTCCGCAGACCCATTCTCACAGCGTTTATAAACCTTTTTCTTACTCAATATCAAGCCACACTTATTGTTTTTACTTCGGCTGTGAGTGTTGTGTGTGCTCAGGATGAGTTTCGCGCTGTCCCGCTGTATCGCCGACCCGGAAACCACACCAGTAAGCCAGATCATTGAGCAGCGAGCCTCGCAACGTCCCGACCAATCAGAGGGGGGGCCGGAGCTCCAACAAGCCGTTTAGGACAGAGAGTGAATACACATACTATACAGAGATGCTGTATGAGAAACAAATGTGAGTTTGAAGATTGAACAATGTAAATCTATTCTAGTAGACCTCAACAATGGAATTATGATCAGTAGAAAAGGCCATGACATGGGACCTTTACGAATATGAAAATTACAAACATAGCAGTACAAATACATCAAATACAAGAAAAGTGCAAGAGTAAGAGTAGAATACCCAAGTATTTAGGACATATATAATACAATATATCAGCATCAACCTCTCTTTCTGAAAACCAAGTACAACTCGGGTAACAATAAAAACATTCCCACATATCCAATCCAATCAGAATCAGAATACCTGCATTAGTCCCACAGAGGGGAAATTTACAATCCAATCCAACTTCATTTATATCGCACATTTAAAAACAACAGCTGACCAAAGTGCTGTACATCAATACATATATAATAAGCAGCATAAATACATTTAGACCATATACAAATGGGTGATTTTGAACTAGTTATTGGCGATTACCTTAAGGATTAAAGTGTGTGACTGCGCTGTTTGCGAACCATTTTATTGTGAGCCAATCGAATGGTGCAGTCATGACGTATTTTTGTAGGCTGCACCAGGAAGTTAGCATCGCCATTTGCTCCTCGACAAAATACAACGGGACTTCCTCATAGGATTTCAGTATATTACAGAAAAAAACCTTTGAGCAAACACTCGTTTACGATACTAACACGTTCTGTTCAGCAGCATAATCTCCACATAGTAACACCACGTTGTGATGTTTGAAGCATAAATACAATTGGCAGAAAATAGAAGCTAGCGTTGGGCTATAGAGGAACTACATCACTGGAGCAACGTATCCACCGCTAAGCTAAAAGCGGCTAATGTTTGGCATGATGACCTTTAGTCGACTCTTTTACTGCAGTTTTCTGACACATAGAAGCTTCAGATATTCAACAGTGGAGTATTTACTGGTATATTTTATATCGTAGGACAAGATGTGCAAATCTCCTCAGCTCATTTTAACCACAGATCTTATTTCACCTCAAACACGTTCAAAGAAACGTTGACTTTAAGTTTAGGGAACTATGAGTGAAGGTAAGGTAAGTGTATTTATAAAGCACATTTTCAGACACAGAGGGAATTCAAAGTGCTTTTCATCATCATTAACATTTAACAAGAAGACAACAGAAAGGAACACAATAAATAAACATAATGGAATAACAGATTCATAAAAACCATGCATACAAGCGATACAGAATAGTTTAAAAACAACATTGTACATACAGTAGGTGCTAAAACAAGTTAAAGACTTCTGGGCAAGCAGATTAAATGCTTTTCCGGGTTTAAGGACTCATTCCCGCACCACTCTCTTGTCCTCTAGCTGCTTAACGACAGAAGTGAGAGAACACGAATGAATGTAATCGACAGCCTGAGCAGCATCCAGAGTGACTTCAGGTAAATTCAGCCTCTGAGGTGAGATGACGGGGCGGATAAGAACATCACAGTCTCCAGGAGGTGTCCGTCCTTTGAATAAAGATGAGTTTAAACGGCTAACATTTCACCGTGGCCTGCGGACTGACCTCAGTAGTTTTGAGGTGATACTATAGCATTTAGGTTGGCAGCACCTGTCTTAAAAACGTTATCGTAAACAGAGCAGAACTTTTAAATATGTCAAAACCCTTTTTCCTCCATGTTTGTCCCTGTCCTAACATGTCAAGGGCATCAGTGACGTATTTACAACTTAGTCTAAACATGTGATTTTTAACCACTGTGCCGTGAAAAATCGTCATGTGTGCCGTGAGAAATTGACCAATTTAACTTAATTGGTCCAAAAAAATATGAATTAGTAGCTGCAAATAAAACCCAACAGTGCCATGTTCCTAAGCAAGCTTAAACGTCATCTCCAAACAAAACACCCGTCACTTCAACACAAGAAAACAGACATTTATTTTCACCTGCGTCAACAAACTGAGGTAACTTTAATGAGAAAGAACACAAAGATATAGCTCTCAAAGCTAGCAATTTAGGAGCTGAACTCGTAGCCAACTTGAGACACTTGTCATTAAATGATCAAAGTATATATAAGTAAATAGATTTAGGCTACATTGGGTCTTTTAGTAACTTTTTTGGTTTGTTGGTGTGCCGCAGGATGTTTTTAATGTAAAAAATGTACCGTGGCTCAGGTTGAAATCCCGAGTCTAGACATATTTAAAGTGTTGAGCTATCTATCTCCAACCTGTGCATGTTTCAGATGTTCTCTGGCGGATATGCTGTAATCAGAAACTCTGGCTCGTAATGAATTTCTTCCCGTATTGACGTCTGTTTGGTTTAAACCCTCTCGTTAATCTGCGTCCTCCTCCCTGTTGGCTGGTGTCTGTATATCACCCACTCACCACTCATAAGCCCCCCCGAAACACCGAAGCTCGATACTGTGTCTTCTCCTCATGTCAAGACTTCAAACGCATGTCGTCCTCCTCCCTTCTACAACTGAAGTCAACCTTGAAGCGACGTGTGCGTCTGTGAGCTCGTGTTGAGAGTGAAAACATCTGTAAGAGCCTCAAATCCCTGAGAGGCTGTCAGCCATCAACCACTGGAGGAAGGAGGAAGTCACTCTCATTACGAGCTGCCAATGCTCACAGATATCTGCTGCTATCTCTCTCCCTGCAGAGAAGGCAAAAGTACACACATCCTTTCCTCAAGTAGAAGTACAGATACTCGTGTTTAAAAATACTCTGGTAAAAGTAGAAGTACTGACTAAACTTCTTTACTCAAGTAAAAGTAAAGAGGGCTTTGAAATGTACTTAAGTAAAAAGTACCCATAACTACCAGCTGTTTTAAAGAGTACCTGACCTCCCTTTATATTAATAGAACAATAATGTCATTGTTAGCTAATGAATGTTTCCATGCTGAACAACGGCAACATGACAACGTTTTGACAACGTTTTCATAAAACAGCTGCTAGTTATGGGTACTTTTTACTTAAGTACATTTCAAAGCCCTCTTTACTTTTACTTGAGTAAAGAAGTTTAGTCAGTACTTCTACTTTCACCAGAGTATTTTTAAACACGAGTATCTGTACTTCTACTTGAGGAAAGGATGTGTGTACTTTTGCCCTCTCTGGATATCTGCCGCTATCTCTCTCCCTGCGTGTGTTTATGTGATAGAGTCAGAGAGGGAGTTACAGCGGTAGAAACATCATTTTCTGTGCTGTATCTCCTCCAGAGAGACACTCTCCTGCCTGTTCTCTTAACTTTATTTCTCCTGCCTTTATTTATCCAGAGTTGGTTGACTGAGCACACTTCACTGCTCTTATTTGTGCCATTCCTCGCTTCACGCTGATTCAGTCAAATGCATTTATAGCCGGCAGTTGCTCCGGATATAAACAGCCCTGAACTGTTTGCCACCGAGCAGATTTACAGAAGTTATTTAAGGAGTGGGTGTGCTCACTTTTGCAGACTGTAGCCTATAGTGATGCACCAATCCTGACTCTATTAAGCAAATCATGCATCAGCCAGACATTAGCAGTCATTTTAGAAACCAACATACACAAGTTTTACAGGCAGAAAAGAGCAAATAATCATCAATATATACACAAACCCTACATTCTTGCAAGAACACAGAATAACTAATAAAGGGAAAACAGTCGTTATCTTTATTTTCCACTTTTAAACAGTTTCATTATTATTTCCTTTATCAATCAATCCATGTTATTGGTCTCAAACAATCATATGAAATACAATTCCAGTCAAATGTATTGAAACCAGTTTATTTATAGTATAATAATAATAATAATAGATGACATTTGTATCGCGCCTTTCAAGGGACCCAAGGCCGCTTTTCACAAACAAACAAAAGAGCAAATAATAGTCAAAACAAATACAAATGAAATAAAAAGCAGTAGGAGTGGAAGCCAGTGATGGGTTAGGGGTCAAAGGAATAATAAGTGTAAATGCTTTACTCACTGGGTTGACTATAGAGAGGCGAAGTCCCGCCCTTCTACTTCCGACCCATGGGACCTTATTTCGGAAAAATGATGTATTGAAGTCAAAAAAGTCACAGTTTGTCGTAAAACTGTTGAAATATAAGACTATGAAAAATACGCAACTAGAAAGACTACAAATCCCAGAGTCCCGGTCCCGCATGCTGGCTCTTACGAACCGACTAACTCCCCTTGTGTGTGTACAGCTCTCAACATGCCCAGACTTGCAGTGATTTTCACCTCTTTTAATACTTTCTGCCTCATTCTGAAAGAAAGAAGTGAAATGTGCCAACGTGACGGCCGTCTTGGTGTGTGGTGCGAGACGGGAGATGTAGTTCATTGAGCGGTTTCACAAAAAAAAGTGTTACTTCACAGTTTAATTTTTTTAACTTGCAAAATGATCTTTTAAATTGACAAACATCATATGTGTAATTCGTGGCACAATTCAAACGGGATCGAAAGATAATCTTTCTCTCTCCATTGAATTCAATACATACTTTTTCCGAAATAAGGTCCCATGGAGCTCCCCCGGAAAGGGAGGGACTTCGCCTCTCTATAACATTTATGAGACCACACATGTACATCCAACATATATATACAAAAAAAACACATTGTTAATTGACAAATGTAGGTGATGAGGTCACAGCTTCCTGGTGTTACAGTCATGCTCTTCTGACGCCACCAATTCACCGATAAACCATTTTGCATCATTTCCCAGAAAGCTGCTCCCTCTGCTTCTCATGACTCAGTTCCCTGAAGACAGTTTGTTTTCGAGCTGCGTCATGAAAGGAGGTGCTTTTCCTTTTTCTGTACGTCAATCACAGAACAAGTAGCACCTTCACGTTGTGTCACAGTTTCTACCAACAGCTTTATCCAGAACATAGCTTTTCAGATTTGAGAAAGTGGATACTCAAACAGGTTTACAAGTAAAACTGATCCTGTGTCTTGTCTCAATTCTCAGACAATTCTTTGTCCATGCAGACCTTTTAAATGCACACAACTCCTTTATTACACACTACAGGAAAGGCCCCTTTAATGCTAATATATATATATATGTTAAGCTGACATAACCATCTATCATTCAACTCCTCATCTCCAGTATGTCGTCTGTTTGCGATGAGTTATTACAGGGGTGTCCAAACCTTTTTCACCGAGGGTCACATACAGATAAATATACGAAGGGCTGGGCCACTCACTAGAGATATATCGCCTCATAAGATCAGTTATAAGTTGGAAAAATCAATCCAATGTAGGTCAATTATTCTTGATACTTGAAAATGCTGTAAGAAACAAACAGCTCTCCAGAGGGTTTCATTTATTTTGTTAGCAGCTCATTCCTTAAAACAGAAGCTTCAGATTTCTTATAAAAGAGGAAATATGAAGGGTTTATTTCAAGGTTGTTATTTAAATAAGTTATTGGGCTTTGTCTATCAACTTAGATTTGTTAGAACATGTTTTCAAGTGGGTTTATTAACAATGCATGTAATATATTTGAACATATATGTTTAAGAAGTACAATATAAGACAAGCATAAGTTTATTATACTCAAGTCATTATACTTCTTGAATTTGCTGAGGGCCGTAGTTTGGACACCCCTGAGTTATTATAAAGAAAGGGTCCCCTGCTCTGGAGTTTGTTCTGTTAAAGACTCCCAAATCCACTGCTGACATTACTGTCCCTGCACCTTGTCTCCATGAAGCCTAATCGATACGGCGCTGTGTTAGATTGGAAACTTGAGGCTGTGTCTACAAGAATCTATTGATTTCCCTCTCTCTCTCTCTCTCTCTCTCTCTCTCTCTCTCTCTCTCTCTCTCTCTCTCTCTCTCTCTCTTCTTTACCGACCCCAGCTCTTCCATTCAGACGGGGATCAAAGACTTTCTCCTTCAGAGAGGTCCGAGGTGTTCAGTTCTGTGTTTGCACTGACCTTGTCTCCTCTCTGTACCGAAAGTTTTTAGCATAATGCGTGCACTAATGTGAGCTATTCATAGATTCAAAGATTCAGAGGATCTATCATCATGTGCACAGCAGCTACAGTGTGGAAATGGCAATGAAAAAGGTCCCAGGCTCCTCCAACAGAGCAACATAAGTATACTTTAGAATCAGAAACAGGTTGATTGTAGTAGGTTTACACATCTTTGTTCCTGTGATGTTTCGGTGTTGTAGTTTTTTGTTTTGTTTCCTTCCGTTAACTGTCAAGTGGGAACTAAGTATTTTTTGTAGTAAGTTTTCATGTTTCTCTTATTATCCTATAGATGAGAGTAACACATGCGTCACTTCCGGGCAAAAATGATGGCTCCGCCCACTTTTGGGGGAAAACAAAGCTGTCATTTGAATGGCGGTCAATTCAAATTCTGAAGGTTTTGCCAATCCGATCAGAAATGTAAGAAAACCGTGGATTTTCTGATCTTCAAAGAGCCCGATTACGATGGCCAGACAGGCAAACAATTACATCAATCATGGAAATCGACGATCGGGCTTGATATATGGTTAAATATAGCAGTAGGCGATCGATGTCCATAGATGAGAGTAACATCTACGTCACTTCAGGGCGAAAATGACGGCCCCGCCCACTTTTGGGGGAAACCAACGCTGTCATTTGAATGGCAATCCAGCCTGAAGCCACAGAGCTCTTCTTTACTGTCCTTTCTTCTTAGAGGAAGTTCAGAAACACTGAACTTGGATTTGTTTTAATGTTTGAGGTGCAATAGACGACACAGCAGCTTGTTGGCATGATAAAACTATTATTTTCCGCCTCGCTCATGAGAGTAACAGCTGGAGAAATTACAGCCTCGCCTACTGATTTTAATTTAACCATATATCGAGCCCGATCGTCGATTTCCAATGATTGAATGTAATTGTTTGCCTGTCTGGCCATCGTAATCGGGCTCTTTGAAGATCCCAAAATCCACGGTTTTCTTACATTTCTGATCGGATTGGCAAAAACTTCAGAATGTGTATTGACCGCCATTCAAATGACAGCGCTGTTTTCCCCCAAAAGCGGACGGGGGCGTCATTTTCGCCCGGAAGTGACGTAGGTGTTACTCTCATCTATGATACTGTGTGAATAAGAACATATGAAGGACAGACCATCTATTTCCATTCATTTAGTTGTTTTTTAGAAAGGCGAAGGTGACATAAG
Organism: Dissostichus eleginoides; assembly: GCA_031216635.1. Classification (NCBI taxonomy): domain Eukaryota; kingdom Metazoa; phylum Chordata; class Actinopteri; order Perciformes; family Nototheniidae; genus Dissostichus; species Dissostichus eleginoides. Next base: position 29,227,372 of record CM062278.1, read on the forward strand.
ATTATTTTCTTCTCCCTGCTCCTTTTCGACAATTAAAACAATTATACATTAAGTTGTGCATAGCATGAACGGAACAAATCAAAATGAAAGGAAATTAAACATTAAAGGAATTTTCCTTGGTGTAAATGGTGCATACAAAGAAACAGTTAAATACGTTTGTTTTTAACTGTTATACATTAAAATATAGAAAATAATTTACATGAAATCTGAATATACCAAGAAACAACATTACATTACATTACATGTCATTTGTTAGACGCTTTTATCCAAAGCGACTTCCATGCATTCGGTACTGTGGACAATCCCCACAGGAGCAATTTGGGGTGAAGTGTCTCAGGGACACAACGGCATGCTGACTGCAGTGGGACTCGAACTTGCTATCCCCTGATTTGAAGTCCAGCACACTCTCCACTGAGCCACAGCCTCCCACTACAGACAGTATACTATTGCAAAGTTCTCAGAATATTAAAATAAAACTAAAATACGTGCAGTATTGTTAAAGCTGTGTAGAGACATAAAACACTTTTGAAACACAATCCGGCAGTGGCTCAGTCAGTAGGGGCTTGGACTGGGAGCTGTAGGGTTGCTGGTTCAAGTCCCCGACCAGACCTAAATATGGAGTGTGGACTGCTACTTGGAGAGGTCCCAGTTCACCTCCTGCCCTGCCGTGGTGCCCTTGAGCGAGGCAACGGACACCCCCCTTCCCCCCTCACTCCCATTGCTCCCCGGGTGCTGTACAACAGCTGCCCACTGCTCCCAGTACTAGACTCCTAGTACTAGACTCCTGGTACTAGGATGGGTTAGATGCAGAGAACACATGTCACTGTGTGTGCTGTGTGCTCTGCATGTGTGACCATTAAAAAGGGTTTCATTCCTCCGATTCAATTCAAAATCAAATAGTGAAAGAAGAGACAGAGTAGAATCAAATAGTGCAGATTATGTTGCAGACCAATGTGCAAAGTAATGCAGACATGTCAATACATAAATAAATGCAAGGTGTGCATTCACAGGTATGCATTTTCTGTTTTTATAAATATGCAAGGATTGAAGTTGTTTTGGAGGAAAGGCGAGGTTTTGTGAGAATCCCTGCACGTTGTGATTATTCTGATTCAGTGCAGCTGTCAGCCTCCGTGCTAAAAAGCCCTGTATTTCATTTATATTATGCAGCAAAGACTGAACCTTGTTCTCTCCGAGTCCTCAAGGCAAGGTCAAGAGAATGCCTTTTATAATCCACGTCTCGCTGAGTTATAATACTCCAATTCAACTCCAAAAAATCACCACTTCTCATGCGGCTTTATGTCAGCTGGTTGCTTCATTCTCCACTGGCAGAATATTTTATATAACTCTAAACAGCAGTGGTATCGTCAGTTTGCCGGTCCAATCACTGGCTGGCACACCGTGGGCCAAGAAAAATCATTTAGTTAAAGGTGACCAGATTTGAGCTCCTCTGAGAGGCCTTTGATTGGATGTGAAGTGAAGGGGTGATTCATCATAGTTAATAAACGCAGCTGACAGCTCCAATCAGCGGGGGGAGCATGCTGCTTTATACCGCATGCAAATATGGACAATTAACTTTTCACGTACAGTGGCAGACACCTACACAGGGGGAGTTGTGTGTGTGTGTGTGTGTGTGTGTGTGTGTGTGTGTGTGTGTGTGTGTCAGACAGTTTTGAAGTCTGTCTGAGGTTACACATTTGTCATTAAGAGAATACATGTCAAGGGTAAGAAAATACTTGAATAACAAATATGTAACATGCAGAAGGACTACAATACACGACTTATGTTACATGTGTGTGTGTGTGTGTGTGTGTGTGTGTGTGTGTCTGTGTGTGTGTGTGGGTGTGTGTGTGTGTGAGAGGAAAGCACTCGAGGAAAGGATGGATCGCACAACCATAACCAGGAAATAACACACAAAAACATCAGATTTACATCAAAATCAAGGCCAACTTTATTGTCAATCTTTCAGTTTGTGTTACAGACAGAGATCGAAATACTGTTTCCCACAATCTCGAATACAAAATACAAATATATATAAAAATATGTATTTATACACAATCAACAGACACATTTATACACATGCACACAGTTAGAATAGAATAAAAGCACAACATATCCTCAAAACCTTGCACAGTTTGATAAAAACATGTCTTTAATGCAGTGTGATATGCTGTATATGTTTTTAAACCTCAGCAAATGACTGTCTATCAGGGATCTGTGCTTCTTTCTTATCCAAGTATCTAAAACAACCATTCACTATTCTACCAAATGCAGCTCAATTTTAACCGAGATATTTGGTTAAAAGGGAGGCGTGTGGCGCAGTGGATAGAGCCTTGGTGTTTGGATCAGGGGAGCACAGGTTCAAACCCCACTGCAGTCAGCATGTCGTTGTGTCCCTGAGACACTTCACCCCAAATTGCTCCTGTGGGGTATTGAGTATGTAAGTCGCTTTGGATAAAAGCGTCTAACAAGTAACATGTAATATGTCGGTCCGAGTTGTTTGGTTTGACTGGAAGTTTTTACCCTGTTTTTATACTTTTTTAGGGTTTTGAGTAATTCACTTTCAGCACTGACACGTTTTGTTGCTACACTAGTCGAAGTTTTAGACCAATTTTGACCACATTTAGTAAAAACACCCATTTTAATAACCCTGAACAATTGTACATATGTTACATAAAGTGTCATAATGTCTCATAATGTCATCATTAAACATGCAGCTGTAACAAAACTATTTCCCGATTTGGGATCATTGATCTAATTGAATCTACATGTCTAGACCTGAAAATCCCCAATCAGCGCCTACAGGTTTTTCCTGCGTCTAGACCTAAATCCTGCATCAGCTTCTTTTAAAACTTCCACATACTTAGTTCTTTATAAGATTAGATAAAATACAATAGGACATTATTAATCCCGAAGGAAATTGTTGTGCGAGAGTTACAAAAAAATAAAATAACCACAGCAGCATAATAATAAAACAGTGCAGTAAAAAGAGCAAACATGCCAATACAACTGCATTTGAATCACCAATAAGCACATTGTGGTTAAATCCGTGGAGTTCCCCGGCTGTCTGAGGCTGGCAGGTGCTGCTCGGCCTCGTGTTAATCTGCGGCTCTAATCCCTCAGGATTAACCTTGCCACGGTCAGCCGGCACAGCTTTCACTTGCTCAGTTGTGTCTTAATATAATTTCCTCCTCTGTCAAAGTAAAGCCGACTGGACTGAGGTTTTTGTAGAAATAGATTTGTAAAAAATAAAGTTACGCTTCTTCTGTAGAAATGTCTCGTTGCAGCCGCAGCACACAGCTCTCTCTGGCAGATCTTAACAGGGACAACATTAGCATAGTAGTTCTGCTGCAGGCATATTTAAAATGCCTTGGCTCTGCTTTGTTTATCTTAAAGAAGGGAGGGTAACAACAAGATGAAGCTACTGTATGAAACCAGATGAGAATGTATGGCTTTTGTAAAAGAAAACTGTGCAACACCAGGTGTAACGTAGTGTCACTACATCTTGATGTGTCTCTCATACTGCACTTTCTTAGCAGAGACATCAGGCCTTGTTTTTATGCCCAAACAAACCAATGTACTTACTTACTTCTGGGTCCAAGTCTATTCTGTTTGCGAGCACAACTAGAAAAATGTCTACCTATTACTACCGATTTCTTTATCATGTATTTAAAGTGCCAGTGAAGTGCATTTTTTTGCGCCAAAATGAAATGGCAGTTTAATTTCTTACATATAATTGTACCTGTTCATGGCTAAAATAATTTTTTAGGAAGTGCGAGGGACGAGATAAACATCGCAAATTTTTCATCCCGTGAACGGCCGTCTGAGCCTACCGCTGCTACAGACGATAGCGGCTGTGACGTCACAAGATGGGCCCAGTTGTGATTGTAAACATGGCGGAGACTTCGGAAAGTGATACTGGTGCGAGAGAAATGAGTGATTTTGACAGCTTTTCGGACAGGATAGATGAGGAAAGTGGCCATGGAAGTCAATTTAGTTGAGGACAATATTTTGTCATAGATCTAGAGTAGATCTACACACAGGATTGGCCATCACCTGATCATACATTCATCTGTTCATAGCAGATGCAACATTCATGTTCACATGCAGTGTTGTGCTAGTTACTGAAAACCAGTAACTAGTTACAATTACTAGTTACTTCACTACTTACACCAAAAAGTAATGCGTTACTGTGAAAAGTAGCTTTTTAGTTACTTAAAAAAGGGCACCCATTAATGCCCTATACTGTAGCCTTCATTTCAGTACTGTTATTGCATCGGAGAATAATACAACCTGTTGATCAACTTGACATGCATTTGCATCACTGAACTCTGCTAAGCAATGTGGTCTATACAAACACAAACACAAAGATATGTTTCAAAGTGCCAATCCAGCCGCTGTTGCTTAGGTGGAGGTGGAGTGGCGTCGGATGGGTCTGGGTCTGTGGTCTTAGCTACTAGCTTCGTCCCAGCATGTTGTTTCTGCAGATGTTTCAACAGATTTTAATTGCTGTTTTGGGCAGTCGATAGGATCTTTGACCCGCCAAGACACAACTTACATTTAACTAAAACGTTCTTATCTTTGTGCTCGACAAAAGTGAAATAGTGAGAATATCTCCAGGCGGAGAAACTCGACTTGAGCTCTGCCGACGCCATGATAGTTTGTTAGTAGACACAAACACAGTGGCCTTTATTTTTCATAAACAATCTACGAATCTACGAAACAATGACACCAGCCACTCACCTTCATCTTTTGGGTAACAGAAAACATCGCCACTTCGGCAGAATTGACATTACCACAGCCAGCGGCAATGCATCGCTTCCCGTGTGTTTTTCCTCCCTTTTTCTTCACTGTCGCCTCCATTGTCAGGTTTCCTCGATTGGCAATCACTTCCAGTCGACTGCGAAACACTTTCCAATAAAATACTCGCTCAAAAACGTTGGTAAATTCGACTTTGAAACAGAGACAAAATGAACGGTGGTGAATGTAAACACTTCGGCTGAGCCCATCTTCTGACGTCACGCAGTAGATCGCAAGCCACGCCCACGAAGGCGGAGGTCGACTGCGGATTTCCAGCGGAAAATTCCAACTCGTCAAATTCGTTGCTATTCCAACTTCTTTGATATGGGTTCCAATGGACAATTTTGGTCATTACTATACGTATTAGCATAAAGATCATCTGCACCGGAGCACACTTCACTGGGTCTTTAAAGTGCCAGTGAAGTGCATTTTTTTGCGCCAAAATGAAATGGCAGTTTCATTTCTTACATATAATTGTACCTGTTCATGGCTAAAATAATTTTTTAGGAAGTGCGAGGGACGAGATAAACATCGCAAATTTTTCAGAGTCTGAGCCTACCGCTGCTGCAGACGATAGCGGCTGTGACGTCACAAGATGGGCCCAGTTGTGATTGTAAACATGGCGGAGCTTCGGAAAGTGATACTGGTGCGAGAGAAATGAGTGATTTTGACAGCTTTTCGGACAGGATAGATGAGGAAAGTGGCCATGGAAGTCAATTTAGTTGAGGACAATATTTTGTCATAGATCTAGAGTAGATCTACACACAGGATTGGCCATCACCTGATCATACATTCATCTGTTCATAGCATGATGCAACATTCATGTTCACATGCAGTGTTGTGCTAGTTACTGAAAACCAGTAACTAGTTACAATTACTAGTTACTTCACTACTTACACCAAAAAGTAATGCGTTACTGTGAAAAGTAACTTTTTAGTTACTTAAAAAAGGGCACCCATTAATGCCCTTATACTGTAGCCTTCATTTCAGTACTGTTATTGCATCGGAGAATAATACAACCTGTTGATCAACTTGACATGCATTTGCATCACTGAACTCTGCTAAGCAATGTGGTCTATACAAACACAAACACAAAGATATGTTTCAAAGTGCCAATCCAGCCGCTGTTGCTTAGGTGGAGGTGGAGTGGCGTCGATGAGTCTGGGTCTGTGGTCTTAGCTACTAGCTTCGTCCCAGCATGTTGTTTCTGCAGATGTTTCAACAGATTTTAATTGCTGTTTTGGGCAGTCGATAGGATCTTTGACCCGCCAAGACACAACTTACATTTAACTAAAACGTTCTTTTCTTTGTGCTCGACAAAAGTGAAATAGTGAGAATATCTCCAGGCGGAGAAACTCGACTTGAGCTCTGCCGCCGCCATGATAGTCTTGTTAATAGACACAAACACAGTGGCCTTTATTTTTCATAAACAATCTACGAATCTACGAAACAATGACACCAGCCACTCACCTTCATCTTTTGGGAACAGAAACATCGCCACTTCGGCAGAATTGACATTACCACAGCCAGCGGCAATGCATCGCTTCCCGTGTGTTTTTCCTCCCTTTTTCTCACTGTCGCCTCCATTGTCAGGTTTCTCGATTGGCAATCACTTCCAGTCGACTGCGAAACACTTTCCAATCAAACTCGCTCAAAAACGTTGGTAAATTCGACTTTGAAATAGAGACAAAATGAATGGTGGTGAATGTAAACACTTCGGCTGGCCCATCTTCTGACGTCACGCAGTAGATCGCAAGCCACGCCCACGAAGGCGGAGGTCGACTGCGAATTTCCCAGCGGAAAATTCAAACTCGTCAAATTCGTTGCTATTCCAACATCTTTGATATGGGTTCCAATGGACAATTTTGGTCATTACTATACGTATTAGCATAAAAGATCATGCACCGTCGCACACTTCAGTGGGTCTTTAAGTCGGTCATTAATACATTCAATCTTTCACTGTAGCTGTTTTTTAAGGTTCAGAAGATTGTTGGGTTGCCTGGATTCATGTGGTCATCATCAGAGGTGGGAAGTAGTTGAGTACAAATACTTCGTTACTGTACTTAAGTGCATTTTCTGGTATCAGTACTTTACTCCAATACTTATTTTTCTTTCCACTTTTTACTTCTTACATTTTGAACCCAAATACCTGTACTTTTTACTTCTTACATTTTGAACCCAAATACCTGTACTTTCTACTTCTTACATGTTGAACACAAATACCTGTACTTTCTACTTCTTACATTTTCCAAACAGGCTGGTTCCTTTAGTCTGAATGTGTGTTTGGTGGCGTGATCATTATTATTTAGAGTCATTGCGTGCCTATTGATTTGAACACGATCCGTGTATCCATCATTTCCTGGTCTTCTCTAAAGAAGAGGGACCAATGAAAACGTTGTCATGTTGCCGTTGTTCAGCATGGAAACATTCATTAGCTAACAATGACATTATTGTTCTATTAATATAAAGGGAGCTCAGGTACTCTTTAAAACAGCTGCTAGTTATGGGTACTTTTTACTGAAGTACATTTCAAAGCCCTCTTTACTTTTACTTGAGTAAAGAAGTTTAGTCAGTACTTCTACTTTCACCAGAGTATTTTAAACACGAGTATCTGTACTTTACTTGAGTAAAGGATGTGTGGACTTTTGCCATCTCTGATCATTATATCTAGAATCTACATAGTCTATCTCCGTAAGCACCTCTCACAGAACTTTCTTGCTTCCTTTCTCGTAGTACAGCAGCTCACATTTTATGTTCCTGCTTAGCACAATTACAAGGTCCCTCCTGGTGGATTGGATCTCCTCTGTCCCCTGTGCTCCTTTTTGTTAACAGCCACAGTGCGTCTGATTAAAGTAAAGTCTCTAACTAACACTCTCCTCTCTACGGAGAACAATATCTCCACTCCTTTTTCCCCTCTCCCTTCTGCATTCATGCCTCTTCTTTTGATCACAGAACAGCAGCATCCCTGAAAAGTAGCACGGCCTTAAACAGACACACACTCACACTCACACACTCACACTCACACACTCACACTCACACACACACTTGCTCTTGTGTGAGAATGCATGTACCCGCTGGCAGCAACAGCACACAAACAGCACCCAGCTGAGCTCTTGTTCTGTGCTCTCAGAGATGTTAAATGAGGGCATTGATACATAAATTTGCATTTGTTTCATCCACAACCATCCTCCTAACTAAAAAATCTATTACTCCATGCCCTCAATTTGCCAGGCGGCTTCAGACACGTCTATTCTGGGCTCGTTTCATGTGAGGCTAGCGTGAGTGCTGCATCGATTTAGCTGTTTGTACACTCTCCTCACACATAAGTGGGCTAAACAGCCATCTCTCACCACAGCGATTGTGCAGTTTGTCGATGGGTAGTTTAGGTAAACACCACCGAAATGGTTCTTTTGTGCGTGGCTCTTTATTTGTTCTTTGATTTGAGAGTAAGAGAATTCACTTGGGTGGAAAGCTCCAGGATGATCTTGAGCAGCTGAGTTTTCTTTGATTGACACTTGCTCGAAAAATATCACTCGTCACCGGCTTGAGCTTCAATCTCAGGATCCATGTATTTCTGATCCTCTCAAGAATGGAAGTAGTCATCACATACAGAGCATCAACTAGTTCCTGAACAGTGTCCTTCACATGCTGATATCCAAGAGAGGGAGTTACACAGTCACAAGATGGAGGAATAGAAAGCAGTATTCAATGTTTACTTCAGATTAGCTCCACGTCAGAAATGATCATGCTTGTCATATGTCTATCTCCATAGAGGCTGAATCATCATGTTAATTGCATAGCTATCATATGCCTAAAACAGTCCTGATGCTCTTCTAGGTAATCATACATCCTGTCATGCACACAGCTACAGTTGGGATACCTTTGTTATCATGTTACTCTCAGATTGGAAGAGGACATTCAGGATTTTCCCAACACAAAGTACTGAGAAACAAGTGAGGAAAACGTCTGTGAGGTTTCTCGTTTTGTTTACGAATAGAAATACAAACTCATTCTCAGACTTGGAGAACAAATGACTAAATGCACTATTTCTATTCTATTTTATTTGTATTTATTGTGTTGCACTGTTGGAGGAGCTTCCTGTCAGCTACAGTTGGGCCTTTATTATCATGTGTACTCTGATATTGGACATTCAGTATTTTCCCAACAACACAGAAAATAAAACCATGTGTGCTTCAGATAAGAACTATACTCCCTCAGCGAGGCGACTCTCTCCTTCCTCTCTTGATCTGCTCCTTTAACTCTTCCTCTAAAGACCTCAGGACTCCTCACAAACCTTTCTCCTGTGTGCTGACACCACCCTGACTTCTGCTGAATGCTCTCTTTCCGGTTCTTGTTTCCTCCCCCTCTTTGACCTGTGAGTATCTCCCCCTTCTATCATTTGGAGTCTTGACCTCCCTGTGACCTCCTTTGTGACCCCTGCTGACCCCTCCCCTGTTGGTTGGTGGTCCTGAATGAAGCGCATCTCTTACAGAGGGAGGGGAACCTTGGAGAAACTCGGGCACTTCGGCTCCAGGACGAGCCACAGACCTGCAGGACCCCAGTAGAAACAGGAGGGCTCATCCCAACTGGGCCATTCTGGGTAACAAAATAATAATAACACATTACATTTTTTATTAGAGCGCTTTTCCAGGTGTTCAAAGCGCTTTACATTAGATATTACACATATCAGACATGTAAGAGGTAATACTTTGGACAATACCCAAAGGAAATAGAGCTGTGTGTGTGCGTGTGTGTGTGTGTGTATGTGTGTGTGTTTGTGTGTGTGTGTGCGTGTGTGTGTGTGTGTTTTATCATGAATTTTTATATTAAGAAAGCGACGTATTCTATTTATAAAACAGGTCGACAACCTCCTTAGCTGTGGTACTTTTCCAGTTGGTCTACCTGCTCTTCACGTAGCTCTGCATGTCGTCGTTCAGGTGCTTTCTGGAGATAGGCACTGCTCAATCCACTCCTCCATAGTGAGGCCACCCCGGAGGTCCAAGTTAACCTTAAATGTTTCCATCTTGAGCTTTGTTAGTTAGTTAGTTTCGTAACGGACGTAATGTAACAGCTGTAATGGTTGTAGCTTTTCTCAGACGCGGAGGGATACTGACTTGTGAAAAGTAACTACAATTCTACCCGTGATATACGCTCATTATATCACGGCTAAGAACCAATCAGATTGCTTGATTTGACTTGTCCGTTTTATAAATAGACAGTATAACATAGAGACAGAATGAATGCACTTTAGGTTGTTGTTGACATTATATATGAATTATATGAATAAATGTGAGTATGCTTTAGAAAATATAGCTGTTTGGAAAGTTTATCAATGGATACGTAACTATGCTGATGTGCAAAGACACTCACTGGCTGTTGGCAAATTTTGTTTTAAGCGTACAAACCTTCTGGTAATCTAATATAAATTGTCTTTGTATACCTTGAAAGGCATCGTTTGTGTTGTTTCCAGACCCAATCTGAGCCAGACCAACACCAAATGGTTCAGGTGGTCTCTAACCAAGGTGGGAAAGCTTGACACTTTATGACATCTGCTCAATTTGAGACTGTCAGCTTTTCTTGGATCGGTTCACACTGATTCTAACGTCAGATTAGGACCATTATAGAGTCTGTGTGTCTGTCTGTCTGTCTGTCTGTCTGTCTGTCTGTCTGTCTGTCTGTCTGTCTGTCTGTCTGTCTGTCTGTCTGTCTGTCTGTCTGTGTGTGTGTCTGTCTGTCTGTCTGTCTGTCTGTCTGTCTGTCTGTCTGTGTGTCTGTGTGTCTGTCTGTCTGTCTGTCTGTCTGTCTGTCTGTCTGTCTGTCTGTGTGTGTGTCTGTCTGTCTGTCTGTCTGTGTGTCTGTGTGTCTGTCTGTCTGTCTGTCTGTCTGTCTGTCTGTCTGTCTGTCTGTCTGTCTGTCTGTCTATCTGTCTGTGTCTGTTTGTCTGTCTGTGTGTCTGTGTCTGTCTGTCTGTGTGTCTCTCTGTCTGTCTGTCTATCTATCTATCTATCTATCTATCTATCTATCTATCTATCTGTCTGTCTGTCTGTCTGTCTGTGTGTCTCTCTGTCTGTCTGTCTGTCTGTCTGTCTGTCTGTCTGTCTGTCTGTCTGTCTGTCTGTCTGTCTGTCTTTCTGTCTGTCTGTGTGTCTGTCTCTGTGTCTGTCTGTCTGTCTGTCTGTCTGTCTGTCTGTCTGTCTGTCTGTCTGTCTGTCTGTCTTTCTGTCTGTCTGTGTGTCTGTCTGTCTGTCTGTCTGTCTGTCTGTCTGTCTGTCTGTCTGTCTGTAACCCTAGAGAAGTGAGGGGAGGATTGAATGGAGAAAAAGTCAGCAAGGATATGTCATATTTTGATATTCCCACTGTGCCATTTTGACTTATGAATTTCCATTTTAGAGGGCGGTCAATGTCTGTGACTGCTACATTAGTTTTATTATCAAGAACAGGAGGAAGGAGTTATGGTTTGCAAAGGAAATATTTCATTTTGCCGAAAGTATTCCTAGTAAATGAACTCGGTCATTATTTTGCAATTGACCGGACACATACGGACGAAGGCACGTGGCAAACTAATAGATAATATTTGCTGGACTGCAAAGACATGAGTATTTTTCACTGACAAGAGCATGCACACACACACTCACACACACGTAGAAATACAACATGTGTTTGCATGCACAACCAACCAAAAGAGCAACCGAACACTCACTGAGCAACACACACATCTTCTGCTGGGAGTCTTGCTAAAGGCAGGATTACATCAATAGTGTTGTGAGGTTGAATCATGCTGAATTGTGTGTTCTGACTAAAAGCTGAGGGGCAACACACACACACACACACACACACACACACACACACACCTTCCCCCTCTCTCTGAATTTCACTGGGAGCATTTCCACCTGTTTTAATGCATTTCTCAGTTTTGCATTTAGCACTTGAGTGGAAATGTCAGAAGAAAAAGTGTGAAAAGTACAGACAGTTTTAAAGTCTGTTTGAGGTTAAACATTAGTCATTAAGAGAATACATGAAAAGGTAAGAGAATATACTTGAATAACAACTATGGTTGCTTCAACATGTAGAATGAGTCAAATATAAAACTTAAAAATATAAAGAGCTAGTCGGCATTGTTTGGGTTTGTTCCTGTCTGTGTGTTAAAGAGTCTGTGTGTGTGTGTGTGCGTGCGTGCGTGCGTGCGTGCGTGCGTGCGTGCGTGCGTGCGTGCGTGCGTGCGTGCGTGCGTGCTCAGGGATGCTGGTTCCAGATTAATTAAGAACGTCAATCCCTCTGTTCTCAGACAGGAATATGGAAGCCACCGAGGGCTTAACTGTAAAAACTGTTTCTCCAAAATTCATTTAAAAAGATGAATCGTCCTGAGTCAGACTTGTCGTTTACGGTGCCCCAGTGAGGATTTACGGGAGAATAAACTGCCTTTTGAACACTTTTCTAAGGAGCAGTTAGACAGAATATGAATCGGCGTTTAAATCAGACCAAATTTCACCTTGTTGTTTTTTTTCTGATTACAGTCGTTGTAACTTTTCCTAAACGTCAAAATCCGTTTAAATGTACATTTATTGACTGTTATATTCACAAAACAGAAGGTAGGAAAGGTCCTTCGACACGAAAATGCATCCAATAATGGTGAAGCATAACGAATACATGCAATCAATATGCATGTATGTGTCTCTTCAGTGGAAACGTATATGAGTCCTTCTCTTTGTGATTTATTGGGCTATATAAATAACATTTGAGTGATTTATTGAGGTGGTTTATGACTCTTTATGCCTTGTAAACATCAGGAGAATGAATATTCAAGTTGTCACAGTCTGAATGTTGCTCAATGACCTTTACGTTACAGCATCTGTTTAACAAACTGGTATTTTATGTATCTTTCTCCATGCATGATGGATCTTTTCTATCACCATATTTCTCTATTTCTTCCCTGCCTGTATTCCCTTATGGTATGCCTGTTGCCCAATGCAGGCTCTGTAGATTCCCTTAAAAAACGCACATTTCAAATATTTCACGCTGCTACGGAGCTAAATAATGTATTTACCTTAAAGCCCTGTTTTCTAATGAATCATCAGTATGTTAAATTAAGGCTGTGAGGATTGTGCATATTTTCTAAGAATGGATAACGGCTCTGGGCGTGGCGTCTTTAAGCTGCTCTGATTTCAAATAAGCTCTTTCTTTCAGACCGTCATGACTCATTTGGTGCGGCGGGAGATTTTAGTCTTACTCATTTAATAATAAGGAGAAAGCTAAAAGCTCCTGAGCTGACGAGGCTCTGAGATGATGACGGTGCGTTTTTGGTGGAAAAAATGACGAGGGCTATTCGGAAATCATAGACGAAGGTGTGCTTACCAGTTTAGATTTTTAGATTTGATTTGATTTATTTCGAACGTGTGAAACTATAATACAAAAAAAAATAATGATAATGAAATGAAACAAGGGAATGATGATACTGTACAAACTTAAGCAGTATCAACTTGATAAACACAAATATTATTGACTTACAAATTATATATAAACAAATTATCTACATAATTACACTTATTTAACCCTTTCTCCCAAAAAATAAATTATTAACATTTGTTTTTTCTTAACCACCAGTGGTGCATAGTAACTAAGTACATTTACTTAAGTATGGTACTTGGGTACAATTTTCAGATACTTGTACTTTATACTTCTACTCCACTACATTTTTCTTAGAGTTTAAGGGGCTTATTGAGCTGTTTTGAGGGGTTTTCCCTTCCCTGTAGTGTGTTATATAGGTTTGCAAATAAAGAGGACTCTTTAAAGAATATACACTACATACTGATATACACCTGAACATCAGCAGGAGAGGACTCTTTAAAGTAGAGACACTACATACTGATATACACCTGAACATCAGCAGGAGAGGACTCTTTAAAGAAGAGACACTACATACTGAAATACACCTGAACATCAGCAGGAGAGGACTCTTTAAAGTAGAGACACTACATACTGATATACACCTGAACATCAGCAGGAGAGGACTCTTTAAAGTAGAGACACTACATACTGATATACACCTGAACATCAGCAGGAGAGGACTCTTTAAAGTAGAGACACTACATACTGAAATACACCTGAACATCAGCAGGAGAGGACTCTTTAAAGTAGAGACACTACATACTGATATACACCTGAACATCAGCAGGAGAGGACACTTTAAAGTAGAGACACTACATACTGATATACACCTGAACATCAGCAGGAGAGGACTCTTTAAAGTAGAGACACTACATACTGATATACACCTGAACATCAGCAGGAGAGGACTCTTTAAAGTAGAGACACTACATACTGATATACACCTGAACATCAGCAGGAGAGGACTCTTTAAAGTAGAGACACTACATACTGATATACACCTGGACATCAGCAGGAGAGGACTCTTTAAGTAGAGACACTACATACTGATATACACCTGGACATCAGCAGGAGAGGACTCTTTAAAGTAGAGACACTACATACTGATATACACCTGAACATCAGCAGGAGAGGACTCTTTAAAGTAGAGACACTACATACTAATATACACCTGAACATCAGCAGGAGAGGACTCTTTAAAGTAGAGACACTACATACTGATATACACCTGGACATCAGCAGGAGAGGACTCTTTAAAGTAGAGACACTACATATACACCTGAACATCAGCAGGAGAGGACTCTTTAAACTCATTAAGGTGTAAAAGCAACTTCCCAACTCATTCGAGGATCATGTGTTGGCCTTGGCGGAGGGCTCCTCTTCCTCAAGTCACACATTTGTCTCCAAAAGGCTTTAAATTCTGCACAACATCGTATCTTTAGTACAAACATTGTCGCATTTTGATCCCGAGCGCCTACCCATTTTTAATGGCCTAAAGCAAGACAGCCATTTAATTTAATCTCTGCAAAGTTCAGTTAGTACAGCGAGACGATAATGAGGCAGGATCAGGAGCTGAAGATAAACAGGACTAATGAACTGTTCGAATAATGCATATTTAAAGAGGTTAAGTAAACCAACAAACCCAGATACAAAACAAGGGCCGGGCCAACATTATGATTTGTATTTACTCAAAACACTCCTCTGCTCTCCTCCTGCGTTATTTGTTCGGTACATGTCAGTGAACGCATCGTGAGCCCTGAAGGCAGCACGATATCCACTAAAACCCCATATTTTAACGGCACTGAGCCACCAACACCTCGCCAAATATCACATGAACTCTTCGTACACATGCGTGCTATAAAATAAAACTGAAAATGACTGAGGGAGCATCCCAGGAGAGCTTGAAATAACACGGAGAAAAGAATATTATGAGAATCGGAGCTGGCATGACCTCCCTCCTTCAGGGGGAAGCAGAGAGAGAGAGATGTTATTACTCATAGATTGAGACGGACACGGTGTGAGTGGTTTTAAGGTCAAAGAAGACAGTAAACAGTGAAGCTGAACGACCCTGAGGTCAAATCACTCGGGGCTTTCAGGCAGGACGACTCGCTGAGTGAAATTAGTTTTACAGAATGTTTTTTAAAGAAAGACGAGTAATGTTCTGCTGATTTGTTCTGACAGAGATGGAGTTATAGAGACAGAAAACGGAGAGACAGATGCTGTTTTCACCGTCTCTCTTTTTGTGTCCGTGTGCTCTGGATGCTCACAACTTGTTCTTCATCCATTATTCACAGCTTCACATTGACTGAGAGCAGGAGACTTATCACCATTCAGCCAGAGGGAGGGAGAGGTGAAAGGGAATTAATGCGCAACTGGACTAGAGATAGGGCTGCATGGCCAAAAGCGCTAATGTGCATCACTGCTGTGTGTGCAGGTGTTTGTGTGTGTGTGTGTGTGTGTGTGTGTGTGTGTGTGTGTGTGTGTGTGTGTGTGTGTGTGTGTGTGTGTGTGTGAATGCAGTCTGCCTTGTTGTGCTGCAGAGAGCCAGGTGTCCTGATGTGTGATTCACAATGTTCTGCCGCTGTGCCCGTGGAGCAGATCCGTTTTAAATCACCAATGTTGACACGAACACACACACACACACACACACACACACACACAGGTTTGCCCACCAAAGAGCTGCCTCTACTCCATTCTGTGGACTGAAAGAAATGAGCATAGCTCTTCCTTCCCTCTGTTCCCATTATGCTCTTGATGGTGGGACGTCTGTGGTGGCTCAGACCCCGGTAGAGCAGTTTGACGTGACCCCACAGATATGTTTTGATTCGGTGAATTACGCTTCTGAGGACAAGCTTGAGGACTTGGCAAAGAAGACGTTTGGGCGGATAGTGACGAAAACAGACTATTGGAGGTTTTTAGAGCAATATAAGGGGTTAAGGACTTAATTTACAGAAATAAAGTAGAAAAACTCCTACTCGTCCATTCAGACCTCAGGAGAGATTCAAGCCATTTAACTAAGACACGCAGAATCTTCATATAGTCATCAAAAAGTAAAAAAAAAAAGGCTTCAGTTTCACCTTAATCACATCCAAACGTAACCGTTACGGTACGTCCACATGGCAGCGTGCGTTGAAGCTTGCCGGTGGGCGTGTCTGGCGCGCGACCAACAAACAATCACATTCATCTCCCGCCCTGGACACACAAGCATGCGGTTTGATTGGCTAGCGCTTGTACTGGCATATGATTTGATTGGCTGACGCTTCCGTCGAAGCTTGAAAAGTTGAACTTTTGAAGCGAGCATCGGAGGCAAAGCGACGCGACGGAACCACAATGCAGTTCTGCAAAGCCTGACGTCACCCCATTCAAAGTGAATGGGAAGCGTCTCCGGTGAAGCAACGCACGCTGCCGTGTGGACGGGCCATTACTCTTAACCCAAACAAAGGATGGTGATGAAAACAGACTATTGGAGGTTTTTTTTTTAAATATAGGGGTTTAGGACTTGAAATTTCAACATAACCGAAGTGGAAAAACTCCTCCTCATCCATTCAGAACTCAGGAGAGATTTAAAGCCATTTAACTAAAACAAGCAGCCTTTTAAATCTTCATATAATATAATATAAAAGGGGCTTCAGTTGCACCTTAATCACATGACAAATTAAACTGCTTCCCTTCAGATACTTAACTTAACAAAGAGTGGTGCAGGAATGAGTCCTGAAACCCAGAAATTAGTCAGCATTTTACCACTTCCTGTTCCCTTGTCTTGTAGTCAATGGTTTTTTTAACGTGGTTGTGGTTAGATGCCTAAAATAAGGTCTGTGGTTAACACAAGCTGACAAGATTTTAAGGTTTTTGTTGAACGCATCACTGCTGCTAAGCTAAAGGCGGCTAATGTTTGACGTGATGATGTAGTAGTTTATTTAGTCACATGTTAGCAACTGCCGACGTTCACCAGTGGGGTATTTACTGGCATATTTTATGTCATAGAACAAAACATGAAAATGTATTTAACTCGTGTTAACCACAGATCTTATTTCAGGCTAACAACCAAAAAACATGGACTTCAAGACCCAGAAAGAGCTAAATTCTAACTATTTTCCAGGTTTAAAACTAATTCCAGCACCACTCTACAATTAAAGTTTCTGAAGATATCTCAAAACTTCTCTCGAAGTTAACGTCTAAAACTCGCGCTACTGACTTCTGAAAGTGGTCGTAGTATGTGTTCAATGTTTTTAAAAGCAGAACCAATAATTCACTGCTATTTCCGTCACCACTTCCTCACCTTCATGTGAGTTGAGAACCCCAGTGAAGTTTGTATATCTGCAACAAACACACACACAGTTTCTTGGCACGGCTTTGCTTCACACGTCCTGATAACAGCAGAAGGTTTCAGGGCTTAGGAGATGTAACAAGTTTCAAAAACAGAAAATGAATAAGCATAAAATAACTAATAAAGTGTTATTACGAGAAACACTCTCGGGCCAGATTGCTGCAGGCCAGATTGCGAGTGGAGAAAAACGGAGGAGATAACGATGTAAATATTGGACGTTTTGTCCCAGTGTGGTCGTTCAGCTGCAGGACGCTTGATACGTGCTGCATGTGTTGTTTACTGTGGTGTTTTGGTTCAGAGTGTATATTGACATGTGAAAGTTATCACAGAATAAGCTTTATTTGTCTCCATGAAGCTTCTGAAGTCCTGCAACAAAATGAAATCCAGATTGTGTGGTGTCAGAACTGAGCCTGTTGAGATATTTTGAAATATGTAGTGGATTCTCATGGCTCAGGTCACAAGCCAAGTTGGGATTTGTGGCCATGTTGAGGTTTCAGCAGAGCCATGCTACATAAACAAAGGTCACATTGGAGAAGACGTCTCCTTCATTGGTATTTTGGAAAACACTGTCGGTTAGCTCTTTCCGTTCTGTTGCCTTTGTTTGCAGTGATTTGGTTACTTGTTAGAAACCAATGTTTTTATGACCTGGGACATTCATGGGTCGGGTATTTACTGGCGTATTTCATGTTGAAAAAACATCATGTTGAATCTTTTCAGTTTACTTCAGCTCAAAACCGCTAACGGACGTTGTAAAATGCTAACTCATATCTGGGTTTTAGGATTTGTGTCCGCACCACTTAACTTAGTTCTCCAATAACTGTAATATGATATTTGCAAAGTTGAATAAACTCTTCTACCTGCTTGTGCATGACAGACAGGACGGTTAGTCGTCGTTTTTTTCTCCAGATGACAGGAGAATACTGATGTGTGTGTAGGTGTGTGTGTGTGTGCCAGAGACTCAGGCTTGCAGTTGTGTTAATGAGTGTGTGTGCAAGCTGTGTGTTTCTGAGTGTGTGTGTGTACTCTTGACTTTGCCAATGACTCGTCTTGGAATTGCCCTACAGTGTTTTTCTAATACACGTTGGAGAGTTAAAGTCAGAGTTGGATTTGCCGTGCAGCTTTGTGTGTGGGGGTATGTGTGTGTTTGTGTGTGTGTGTGTGTCTGTCTGTCTGTCTGTGTGTGTGTGTGTGTGGTGTGTGTGTGTGTGTGTGTGTGTGTGTGTGTGTGTGTGTGTGTGTTTGTGTTAGAAAGAGACAGACAGAGCAAGCGTAGGCTGTGTGCTTAAACTTGAGAGATTTGCATGCAAAGCGCTGGTGCTCCTGCATCTTAACTTGGGGAAGTGAAGGTTGAAATGTACTCAGTGCAAATGCGCTTACGAGTGGCGAGGAAACCAATTTCGTTTTACAAGTGGAAAACTCAAAGTAATGTATTCCCACACTCAAACACACTCCGTCTTAAGATGTTGGACTTGTTTCCCTGACTAGAGATTCACACCCCGGCATAACCAGGCCACGATATGATAAGTTCATTCATCCGCAGCTGTTTGGGTGATGCTCTTTCAGACAGAATTAGCTTCCCCGTGTGCGCAGAGCCGCATACTTACCAACGGATTTAGCAGCGAAGTTACTCCGTGATGGCTCTGCTGATATAATAATTCCATTGGGTTTAACCACGTTAGTTTAAATGTGTAAGGTTTTGAAGCGCACTTGTCCTCAGGGTTGCAGTGGAGTTGTGCAGATAAGAGGAATGGGAAGAGCTCCTGCAGTGAGTCAATTAATGTGAAAGTATATATTAATTCATTTGTTCGACAAGAGCACATTTGATCCCAGTGGAGTCGGAGGTCATTTTTTGCAATTTGGCTTCACACAGGAACAGAAGTCTTTGATATCATAACTTTTTTAAAGCCCCTTAAACGGCTCCCATTACGGTAAAATATACGTTGGCGCTAAAATGTGCACCTGTCGGCCACCGTAGAATGTGAATGGAAGCAGTAACTATATATAAGTTGAAGGAACAAGTGGATTTAAATGTGCAAAGTTGGATATATCTACGTTGCCTTTGCTCCTCTGCCAGCACTGAATTGAATGATTTCTATACTTTTATAATACACCTTAAACCAAGTGAAACTGCCTGCTGTCTTATATCGCAAATTAGGGGCTTTGAGAGGTATTAAATAAAGTCTCAAATAATATTTAACTGTGTGTGTATAGATTAAAGAATGATGAAGACATCTTTAAATGCATTTTCGATCCCTATCACTGTATTCCCATCAACGTAATTTATATTCAACATTACTCACATTTATGTCCATTTTGATAGTAAGTGTTCATTCATAAAAACTGTGAGGGTAACATTTCATTGTAAGCGGTATTATTATGGTGTTGTCCAACTGTTTCAGGAACACAAACACTGGAGATATTATCACTGTGAACAGTTGGCATGTAAAACACATTCACACACAGTTTATGATATCACAATCATTCTGCATTTCATTCACCAGAATTATCGAGACGTAGGAAGTTATAACGTTGCTTGTAAATCTTGTGAACTCTATTTTAAGTGGCCGCAAAAAGGTCAAACGCACGAATAAGCCTCGCACATTTTACATCTCTGTCTAGTTTCACAACGAGCTAAATTGCCCGTAAATCGATGGCTTCGTTGATTACGCCCTAAAACACGCCGCTCATTTCGCCTTTTACTTCCATGTCACCTCTGAATGATCTGCTCTGCTTTCTCCTCTCACCTCTGCTTGCTTTTTGATATCCTTTTCCACTGTTTCTTCCCCCTCTCCTCCTCTGCGCTTTGTGCCGTGTTTGTAGTTGGGATTATGTGCTCAGGCTGCCATTTAGTGTATGCTAGGCTTTGCTAACCCTACGGTGTATTTACACGAAGAATTGAATAAGTCGGAGGAAGGTCTGAAACTATTTCTCATTACTATTCGGCTGCAGGAGGGTAATGAATGTGGGGATTTGGTTGTCAAATAGCGGGGCTACAGTGTTGATTTGTCGTGTGCAAACTGTGTTAAAAAAACATTTGCCCGTTCAGATTTAAGCAGAGAGGAACACATTTATGCAAGTTGGCTCTGCAGGGAGCTGCTTGAGTTTCAGTTCTTCCTAAATGTTTCCTATTTCAAGTTGCACCCTGTGGAGGACATTCTTAAGAGAAACTGATTCATGGACAAAGTTTATATTTAATAAAGTAATAAAGAAAGTCAATATACAAGTGCAATCGATCTGAAATGCAGGAACGGAGCAACTTCATCCTCAGAGGATAAAGAAGTTCTGCTTACAGTCTCTCTATATATTCATGAGAGGAAACAACTGGTCCTACATCCCATCATTAAACCTTGTCCTTAACCATTTACAAATCCCCTTTTTACACTTCCTTTGCCCCCCTGAAATGTATATCCTCAACATATGTCTCCGTTATTTCATTTATTTCATTTAATCGTTTATTTGAATAGGGACAATGCACATTAATGAACACTTTAGACAAATAATGCTTCAAGCTTGAGCTAATTTCCATCCGTAGTCCCTAACATACAACATATGAGAACATGACATTTGTAAACATAGCAAAACATAAATACATGATATGCAAAAGAGCAAGAGCACACACAAGTATTTACCACATGGCAGTACAATATAGCAGCAACGACATATTAAGTGCAAGAGGTATACAAGAGCTACCTAAAGTGCAAGAGGAGATACCCCTGTGTTAAAGTGCATTTAGCGGTGATCGCACGTCAACCAGTCTTTGAGTTGACCTTTGAGGCTATTGAGAGTGGGACAATCCCGTGTCTCAGTTGGGAGGCTGTTCCACAAAGAGCTGCCTTTAATGGAGAGGACATTTTGTCCAAAAGTGGTCCGTCTACGGTGGACTTCACAGCCTCCTCTGGTTTCTGACCTAGTGCAGCGTCCAGTGTGTTTTGTGGATGAATTCCCCTAAGGGAGGGGAGGGGGGGGGGGGGGGCAGTCCATGTAGACATTTATAAATAAAGCACATACTTTTAAAAGACTTAAAATTGTCAAAGCTCAATAAATTGTGTTTCTCAAGGATGGTACAGTGGTGGTATGAATAAGGCTTTCTGTCAAACACCTTGATAGCTCTCTTGTACAGCTGTTCTATGGGTTTCAGGTTTGTGGCACAAGCAAACGACCAGTTTGTCAAACAGTATTCAATGTGGGATAGAAACACATACAAGACTAAAAATACAATTTAACAGAGTAAAAGGCTATTTGTTTTAAATGATTATATGATCATTTGACACGACACACCCAACCAGAGTCAAGTGTAATGAGAAACCAGGCTTGACTTTATTCTACGAAGTGAAATAGACTCTGAAACTTTCCCCCGTGTGTCTTTAGTGGCTCAGGCCTTGATTTTAAACCATAAATCTGGATGTGGAGAGCAGATGTGACTGCAGCTAATCTCTTTGTCTACACAGCAGATCATATAGCACCCAGACCTCAGTTCGTTACAGAGATCCAGCGTGAAGGCATGTCTTCCCTTCAGCCAGCTGTTGAAGATGTTGTGGTTTTTTTGTCGTGTAACTCCCGTCCTGCTCATAATTGAACCACTCTCTTTAAAAAAGCCTTCACCACAGACATGCAACACCATTTGTGATTAATGAAAAGCGATAGCCACAAAGTAGCAGCTGCACAGGGGTCGAGTTTAACGCTGCCCGAGGTGTTGAGATATATTATGGCTCTGGATTGTGTTGCCAAAACAAAAAAAGTTATTGCAGCACCGAGTGTTCAGAGGAAAGCCGGCTCTCTGTGTTTTTATTAGAGATATGATGCCTGAAGATTACTTTGCTGAGTGCCAGTGGTGAACACGACAAATATTATGGTATTAATATCTTTTTCATTTCGCTTTATTCTGGCCTCACTGGAATTTAGAGTTTTAGCATTGTAGAGGGATTTCTAGCTTTGCAGAGAGCTAACAGTGTCTTAAATAAACACGCAGGAGACAGCAGGGATTTAGGAGGTTTATTCAAATATCTTATTTTGTGAAACCCAAAAAAACACAAATGTACCAATTTGTTTTAGTTTGACTGTTGTCACATTAACAAACACTGTATTATTAATGACTGTATACAACATAAATACAAAAACATGACATTCTTATCCATTACAGAAAGTTGATTACGAATAGCATGGATGCTAACTTAACATTGAAATCCCCATTGACAAGCTAGTGCGATTAGCATCACCATTGTCTTTAAGTTTTCACACATATTTAACAACTGTTACAGGTACATTTTGTTATTGAATATAGCTGGCTACTTCCAGACATACAGTATCTGCTTCAGGGAGAGACGGAGTAAAATTAATGAACACCTCTAGAATAAATGAAACTATGGCAAGCCGTATGGACAAACAGCGCCAATACAGGCTCTTAAAGGGACGGCACGAATTTAAGTAGTGCTTATCTGGAAATATCTTACTGACACATATAGTTGTTGTTTTTTTAAATCAGAGTCACAATAGTTTCATAAGGACCCATTTGTAGACCCACGGCTCAGGACTCTGTATCTTTTTAATGTTTATCATGTTGTATTTTTCACTTCTTGCTGGTGTTCACCTGACTGCCTCTAACTAATTAGATTGTATTTCTGCCTGTTTTGTGGATAAATAAATGGTCAAATGGACAATATGGAACTAATTATTCTTGTTCTTCACAGTGTTTCTCCTGTGTTTTGCCCATTGCATTTTTTTAGGACGGTGTACAGCTGCTATACCATTGTTGTTCCTGGGTTCATGATGAGCATGTTTGCATATATGAAACCTTATAATTACATAACCTGTGCCAATTAGGTTGTATTTTTGCCTGTTTTTTGGATAAATAAATGGTAAAATGGACAAATTATCCTTGTTCTTCACAGTGTTTCTCCTGAGTTTAGCCCTCTTGCGTTTTTTAGACAGTCTACAGCCGCTATTCCATTGAGAGTATATTTTTAATGTTTAATATGTTGTATTTTTCACTTATTGCTTGTGTTCACTGGAGCTTGGTTACGCCTGAATGCCTACCCTAACCCTCACAATCACATCCATGAACTTATAATTAGGTAACCTGTTCTAATTAGATTGTATTTCTGCCTGTTTTGTGGATAAATACATGGTAAAACGGACAATATGGAACAAATTCTTCTTGTTCTTCACAGTGCTTCTCCCGAGTTTAGCCGCTATTCCATTGTTGTCCAAGAGTCAAAAGTCTTCCCATGTCTCCTCCTGTTTTACTGTTGTCCCTTCATCCCGTCTCTGTTCCCTTCCTGTCTCATAAAGTCAGAAGAGAGACGAGTAAACGAGGCGGTTATTGAGTGTGATGTCTGCAGGAACACAGAGACACAGAGAGAGAGTAGTAAAAAGATGAATTAGAGAGAAATCCCATGAAGAATCAAAGCGATGTCCGCCGTGACCTCCCGCCAACGCCCCGCTGCTCCAATTATCAAGCGTTCTGATTGGTCGTGGAGAGAAAGCAGCCAATTAGAGCGGCTCTCTGCAGGGAGGCTCTGACAGCAGAAGCAGCGCTGGTGGATTCATGGAGAGATGATGGAGAGAGAGGAACGTTTTTATCTTTCATCACTTGAGGATTAGCTTATTTTCTTCTACTTCTCTTTCTTGTTGTTGTTGATGTTCTTTGTCTTGTTCTTCATGTCTTCTTCTTCCTCTTCTCATTTTGTTGTTGTTGTCCTTATTCTTCTACTACTTTTATCTCCTTCTGTTTTTGTTCGTCCTTCTTTTTGTTGTTCCTTTACTTCTTCTTACACTTCTTGTTGTTGTTGTCCTTCTACTTCTTCTTCTATTACTTTTAATTCTTCTTTTTATTCTTCTGTTGTTGTTGTTGTCTTTCTCTCTTACTACTTTTATTCTTCTGTTTTTGTTGTTGTTCTTCCCTCTTTTTGTTGTTCCTTTTGTTGTTCTTTTACTTCTTCTTATACTTATTGTTGTTGTTGTCCTTCTTCCTCTACTACTTTTCATTGTTCTTCTTTTTCTTCTTCAGTTGTTGTCTGTTGTTCTTCCTTCTTGTTGTTGTTTGTTTATCGTTCTTTTGCTTCTTCTCCTTATTCTTTTATTTTTCTTGTTCTTCTTGATATTGTTGTTTTGTCTCCTTCTTCTTCTTCCTGGTCGCAGAGTACGATATGTTGCTTTATAAATATGACGCAGTAATAAAAAACCAAGTAATGAATGAAACTAACTGAGGCACCATAATGCATCGGAAACAGAAACATATATATTTGTCATCCTTCATATTGTTGTTGTTGTGCTGATGATAGTTCTATTTGATCAACTTTTAAACGAAGGGCAATAATAGTGGAAAGATTTGTATAAAATGAAGTATTACCTGCGTTTGGTTTTGAACTTTTTGCTGATTTGCTTTTAGGAAATTCAGATCAGATCTTGTCTTACATTGATAAGATAGTATATGACCCAGATGGATGTTGTTTTGTCAACATAATGCTGTTCACTCAATGATATTAGACCCTTTCATGACTTTTAAATCACCTCTCCGTGTGGATTTAAATGATGTGTCACGCCTCATGTTGATACGTAGATATTACACCATAGTTGTGATCGCACCATTTCCATTCTGCACGGGAAACATCAGCGTATATTTAGTTAACGCTTGTATCTGAGATCTTTCAGGACGATTCCTCCGATGAGAGCCTCCGTCGCTTTTCATCTGAATTGCGATGCCGGCGCAGATATTGAAAGTGAGAGGAGTCTGTCTCTGAAATGGAGTTAGAAGCTGTGTTATTGCTTTGCTTTCTGCCTCTTTGATCGGTTTGATCGGTTTAGACGCTGACACCTGATCTAATCAGCCGGCTGACGGATGGAAGGGACGAACGCTTTCACAGAGACAAGTGAGAACACATGCAATCTAAAAGAAGGTAGATCCAAACACATAAAACAAACAAAACATAGATCCAGAGACACATAAATGAGTTGGAGTCGCTGTGGATTTGGAATCATTTGAGAGCGTTATATATCCTCCGTTCTCAGGTGAGGAAACGGAGCAATGTGATGTTTGTTCAGCGCCATCCGTCCTCTCCTAATACTTCAAAGTCATACCCATATGGGTGCTTCTTTAAAGGTCCCCTATTAAACTGTTTGTCATCAATATATTATAGGTCTCAGATATATCCAGAGCCTGTCTCTGATTGGCTGAAACACCAAACAGATCATTGCAGCATCCCATAATCCCCTCTGTTTCAGCCCTGTTTCAAAAGTGCTGATTCTCTGTCTGTTACTTTAGATGAAAATAAGGAGCCCCTCCCCACGCCCCTCTGAGAGAGATTTGGTTAAAAAGAACTCAATGGTGCTCTAGGAGGAGATTCAGGTGATAAGGGGGGGGGGGGGGGGGGGTTACCTTGGTTGGTGATTGGCTAATGGTTACACAAGACAAAACATCGTTATGACATCATAAAGTGGCCAAAATCTGATCAGCTAATTTTCAGACAGGTTTTTATAGAAATGGATCAGGAGAAAAAGAGAGAGAATCTTTGTTCCTGAAACTTCCAGAGTCTCTTTAAACATAGGGGACACATGTTGATGTAGAAGAGACATGAAGAAGAGGGGACACATGTTGATGTACAAGAGACATGAAGAAGAGGGGACACATGTTGATGTAGAGAGACATGAAGAAGAGGGGACACATGTGATGTAGAAGAGACATGAAGAAGAGAGGACACATGTTGATGTAGAAGAGACATGGAGAAGAGGGGACACATGTTGATGTAGAAGAGACATGAAGAAGAGGGGACACATGTTGATGTAGAAGAGACATGAAGAAGAGGGGACACATGTTGATGTAGAAGAGACATGAAGAAGAGGGGACACATGTTGATGTAGAAGAGACATGAACAAGTGGATTTTGCACAATAGGTGACCTTTAAGGATGGAAGATGGAGAAGTCACCTCTCTGGGATGTGGTTGCCGTGGTGACACAGCTATAGGCTCTGGATTACATTTGCATGTGAGCTGGAGCAGAAATAATGTGTTGCTCTGAAACAAGTGGGAACTACTGTTAGTGACCTGAGCGGCAGGAGGAAGGGTTTAACCGGGACACAGGACTTGTGTTTACAGATCTGCTTTCATGCTCATATACATATCTATTTTATTTTATTCATGTTTGTATGCAAATGTTTACTTTAATGTGTCATGTCTATATAGATATTTATTTTCTACTTTATTTTATTGTAACCCTTAATGGACAATCTACACGTAACCTCCTTGTTTCATCTACATCTTTTGTATTGCAAATACTTTCTTTAACCACATTTCCAAAGGGGATAAATAAAGTATTCTGATTCCGATAATAAAGGTGCACTGATAGTTCATGTAATTACTAACCTGTTGATCTCTCAGTTATAGTATATACATATAGAGTCTGTGTGATCTCTCTCTCTCTGATGGATTCAGCTTTAATCCCCGTTTGATAACTGATAGGCGTTGACGTTGATTCATTTCTGATCATTAAGCTCAGCGAGGCGGCTCCTCTGTGTGGAAAAGGCGTTCCTACATCCTCCCACGATACAGAATGCAGAGTCATTAATCATTCATCGATAATGGAGTGAAATCCTGACAGAATTAGCATGTGTCCTGACTGTCGAGCAGAGCGCCTTCCCTCTGGATGTTTCCTCCGAGGAAAATTAACTGCAGATTTGTATTGTGATATTCTGTCCGCTGGCACGTGTGTTGTAACATGTGTGTTGGATTTAGTACATTTATTTTTATATTTAATTCAAAAGTCCATTCCCTACACTCTTAATCTATCATATCCTGCTTTATATTGTGTATATGTTCTACTTTTTAATGCTGCTTTAATTCTATTTTGAGATGTTTAAATTATAGTAGGGTTTACTTCTACTCCTTAATTTCTACTTGAGTGCAATGCCTTGTTTTGTTTGCTGCTGCAACGCAAACATGTCCCAATTTGGGATCAATACAGTACCTCTTATCTATCGTATCTGACAGGCAAGGAAACAGAACAGTAGAAATAATTAAATCAGTACAAAATAATGAAGCCGTACCTTCCTCTGGTTGATGTAAAGAAACTAATAAAACATACATATGATGGTGTTTTCCATGAGCCTTTGTAAATGTAGTTTCCGTCTCAAAGGAGGTTATCGTTTCGGGTTATCGGTCTGTCAGCAGGATTACGTAGGAAAAAAGTTGCCTGATTTTAATTTAAACCTGGTGTTAGGGTGGCCAAAGGAGAATATGATCAAGGTGCCTTGCAATATTCAAATCACAGCATGACGAGGCTAAATATGTGTTCAAATACCATTTTAAATATCGATCTGCATTGATATCCTGGCCGTCAAATGGCACTCTACTGATTCGGCTTAAGTCTTTAAAAATCACAACATGATCGTAGTGATGTATTTTTAAAGAATAATGATGATCTGTTGTTATTGGTCAACCGCTTTAAGATGTCCCGCCCCTTAGCCTTTTTTTTTTTTGCCTTTGCAGACCATTTACATGCACACAAACACCTATAGAAACCAAGGAAAACCCCCCAAAAAGCATAACAGGGCCTCTTTAAAGTGTAATAACTTCACTCTGCTATGAATACTGTCTGTCTTCTTCCCCTAAAATCTTCTTTCCTCTCCTTTCTGTTCACTCCTCACTACCTTTTCTCTCTAAACTCCCCCCCCTCACCCTCAGGCTCTGATTCAGTCCTCTCACACCATTGATTTTCCAAAGAGCTATCAAAGTTGTCAAGGCTGAGCAGAAGTGCTGCTGCAGAGACAAGTTATGAACCTTATTAAGAAGATGTTTCTGGACGGAAGGCGCCAAGAATAATATGATAGATGATGCACCTCTAACTCTGTTCTTATTATATGTGTGTTTGCTTTTACTGTATGGTATAGCTGCAACACAATTATCATTATGAGGTCTTTCCAATGTGGTGGAAAAAAGTTGGATATTTGAAGTGCACAGAGTTGTCGACTGACTAATCGTTTCAGGACAAATCTGTGTGTTTCTGTCACTCTAGTCCGCTGTTTCTCAGAGTTTTGTGTGTGTGTGTGTGTGTGTGTGTGTGTGTGTGTGTGTGTGTGTGTGTGTGTGTGTGTGTGTGTGTGTGTGTGGTGAGCATTTGATGGATTTAGTGTAGCGACTGCATGCGTTCTCGAGGGCAGGACTGAGCAGAATTGAACTTCCCCTCGCTCGAGATGGAGAGCTCGGGTTATAGGAAAGGTGGCAGTTATTTGTGATTTGTGTGATGTGATGTGGTGCGTGTGTGTGTGTGTGTGTGTGTGTGTGTGTGTGTGTGTGTGTGTGTGTTTGAGTGTTTGAGTGTGGGTGTGAGTGTCGAGGCTATAAGCTGTGCCTACTAAGCCTCTGCATTCATCTGAAGCTGTTTACATCCAGCTGGGTCAGGCCTTCGATGTTCAGCAGCTTCAATCTGCCTCGACAGCAGACACACACACACACACACACACACACACACCACACACACAGAGGGGATGAACATGTACACCGGTTATAAACATCTGACACACCTTTGTGTTTTTACTAGAGCAGATCCAAAGTGTAGTTTTTCAGTAACATTGTAATCCTGCTAACAGTATCTGATTTGTTGTATCCTGAGTTCCTCCCCGAGCTTGCACATAATTAGCACTTTATAACAAGTTCTCCAACCTTTTAAGGCAACGTTTGTGTGGGAGAGAAACTTCCTCTGGAGGGAACACAGGGATTTTAGCCTTTGCAGACCATTGACATGCACTAAAACATAGAGGACACTACAGGGAAGAGAAAACCCCCAAAAAGCAGAACAGGGCCTCTTTAGTCAAAGTCAAAGTCAACTTTATTGTCAATCTTTCAGTTTGTGTGTACAGACAGAGAGATCAAAATACTGTTTCCCACAATCCAGAGGAGTAATAAATACAAATATATATAAAAACATGTATATATACACAATAAACAGATACATGTATACATATGCACACATTGAAGACATATACATAAAAGCACAACAATCAATATATACAAAATAACAGTCACTTCAAAATCTGTTTCTGTTGTTTAATCAAATGTTTGCTGAAAAACAGTCAATGTTAAGAGAAACAAGAGAAGCTAGAAGCGGAGTGAACAGTTTGCTAAAAACAATATAATCTTCTTTAGTTAGCTTTCTTTCAGATGAAACGTTGTGTGTGAGTTGTACGAATAAAACTCTCCTTTTCAAAAACATGAGGAGCTCACAGGGGGGGGGGGGGGGGGGTGCTGCTAGATTCAGCTGAAAGGAAACAAAACGGAGGAAGAAAGTTCCTTTTGAAGCCCGTCTTTATTCCTGAATGAATGCAGACTATATGATAAGCCTTAATAGTGGAGTAGAATATTTTGTGGAATGCATTAATATCTGTGTCTCGGGTTTTAGGATTTATTTCAAAGTGGCGTGCAGACTCCACGCTTAAAGAGAACAGCATTCTGATCCTGCTGCTGATGAGTGATAGCTCTCTCTCTCTCTCTCTCTCTCTCTCTCTCTCTCATCCACACACACTCTGAAACACAAGGTTGAACTCTTATAAAAAACTTTTCTACACCTTCAGTAACAAAAGAGAGCCGTTTGCTTTCCTCCTCGTCCACTTAGCTTAGCACATTTTCCAACATATGCAGGTTAGCATCCGGCAGTCTCTATGTGCAATTTTATATCAGTATGTAGTGTCTCTACTTTAAAGAGTCCTCTCCTGCTGATGTTCAGGTGTATATCAGTATGTAGTGTCTCTACTTTAAAGAGTCCTCTCCTGCTGATGTTCAGGTGTATATCAGTATGTAGTGTCTCTACTTTAAAGAGTCCTCTCCTGCTGATGTTCAGGTGTATATCAGTATGTAGTGTCTCTACTTTAAAGAGTCCTCTCCTGCTGATGTTCAGGTGTATATCAGTATGTAGTGTCTCTACTTTAAAGAGTCCTCTCCTGCTGATGTTCAGGTGTATATCAGTATGTAGTGTCTCTACTTTAAGAGTCCTCTCCTGCTGATGTTCAGGTCTATATCAGTATGTAGTGTCTCTACTTTAAAGAGTCCTCTCCTGCTGATGTTCAGGTGTATATCAGTATGTAGTGTCTCTACTTTAAAGAGTCCTCTCCTGCTGATGTTCAGGTGTATATCAGTATGTAGTGTCTCTACTTAAAGAGTCCTCTCCTTCTGATGTTCAGGTGTATATCAGTATGTAGTGTCTCTACTTTAAAGAGTCCTCTCCTGCTGATTTTCAGGTGTATATCAGTATGTAGTGTCTCTACTTTAAAGAGTCCTCTCCTGCTGATGTTCAGGTGTATATCAGTATGCAGTGTCTCTACTTTAAAGAGTCCTCTCCTGCTGATGTTCAGGCGTATATCAGTACAGTATGTAGTGTCTCTACTTTAAAGAGTCCTCTCCTGCTGATGTTCAGGTGTATATTAGTATGTAGTGTCTCTACTTTAAAGACTCCTCTCCTGCTGATGTTCAGGTGTATATCAGTATGTAGTGTCTCTACTTTAAAGAGTCCTCTCCTGCTGATGTTCAGGTGTATATCAGTATGTAGTGTCTCTACTTTAAAGAGTCCTCTCCTGCTGATGTTCAGGCGTATATCAGTACAGTATGTAGTGTCTCTACTTTAAAGAGTCCTCTCCTGCTGATATTCAGGTGTATATTAGTATGTAGTGTCTCTACTTTAAAGAGTCCTCTCCTGCTGATGTTCAGGTGTATATTAGTATGTAGTGTCTCTACTTTAAAGAGTCCTCTCCTGCTGATGTTCAGGTGTATATCAGTATGTAGTGTCTCTACTTTAAAGAGTCCTCTCCTGCTGATGTTCAGGTGTATATCAGTATTTAGAGTCTCTACTTTAAAGAGTCCTCTCCTGCTGATGTTCAGGTGTATATCAGTATGTAGTCTCTACTTTAAAGAGTCCTCTCTGCTGATGTTCAGGTGTATATCAGTATGTAGTGTCTCTACTTTAAAGAGTCCTCTCCTGCTCATTTTCAGGTGTATATCAGTACGTAGTGTCTCTACTTTAAAGAGTCTTCTCCTGCTGATGTTCAGGTGTATATCAGTACGTAGTGTCTCTACTTTAAAGAGTCCTCTCCTGCTGATGTTCAGGTGTATATCAGTACGTAGTGTCTCTACTTTAAAGAGTCTTCTCCTGCTGATGTTCAGGTGTATATCAGTACGTAGTGTCTCTACTTTAAAGAGTCCTCTCCTGCTGATGTTTCTACACCTTCAGTAACAAAAGCGAGCCGTTTGCTTTCCTCCTCTTCCACTTAGTTTAGTATTCAGTATCAGCTGGAACTGGATTCTGCTCCTGTGTGTATTTTTCTAAGTGCTAATGCAGACATATTTATAGCCTATAAAGCCTCGGGGTGCAGGCGAGGCCTCTGGCAGCGGGTACGCAGCAAATGTACATTTTCATAGGTTATTATGCATTGATTTTGCCCCGGATTAAGAGGAGTCTTAATGCTAAGCAGGATAAATTGGAAATATGTCTCGATATGCTGGCTGGAGGAAGCTGGAGGGAGTCAAGGCACAGGGATGTATATAAGACACACACACACACACATATGCACACACACACACACACACACACACACACACACGATCTGCTGCATCCGCAATAACCACAAAAACCACTCTAAAACAGTTCAAATCTATCAAGCCATTGTTCAACTATTGTCCACATTAATGCTAATTAATGCAACATATGCAGGTTAGCATCCGGCAGTTTCTATGTGCTCAACGATAAGATTAGATAAGATAAGAAGCACTTTATTGATCCCAATTTGGGAAATGTTTGCGTTGCAGCAGCATAAAAATACATGGCGTTGTAAACATACATATCTAACTTTGGGGTACTCAATATGTCCAGGTTCACCACAGGACTCTATGAGCTACAAACAGACTAAACCCTGGTTTCTTCACGTCTCTAATCAGATAAGGAGCAGCCTCTCCAATTAGCTCTCCTTATTATTCCAATCTGTCAGATGGAAGGGAGCACAGCAGAGAGAAATCAAACATCCCCAGGCCTCGCACATTTAACACATCCTCCAGGAAACAGGCAGGCGGCGGGCGGACTGGGAAATTAAAGCAGGAGATTTCCAGAGAGGAAAACGCCGGCTGTGTTGTACACCTGCAGCGATCGTACGGCGAGATGCAGATTTGACGGAAACAGTTTGCTTGTTTCATCTTCTCCTCGCTTAGATGCAGAAAAATATCCACAAGCTGGAAGTCAGCCACGAGAAATAATGGAGTCTGAGAGGCGGTTTTATTTCTTCTTTACTACAGTCCACTTGGAGTACACTCGACTTGCATTTGTGTGCAGGAAACTATCAAAAAGATCAGAATTGCACTTTACTTCTCGCCAGTGAGGTATTTACATGCACTAAAACTGTTAGGAACATATCACTGGTCCCCGGCTTGAGCTTCAATCTCAGGATCCATGTATTTCAGATCCTCTCAAGAATGGAAGTAGTCATCACATACAGAGCATCAACTAGTTCCTGAACAGTGTCCTTCACATGCTGATATCCAAGAGAGGGAGTTACACAGTCACAAGATGGAGGAATAGAAAGCAGTATTCAATGTTTAGTTCAGATGAGCTCCACGTCAGAAATGATCATGCTTGTCATATGTCTCTCTCCATAGAGGCTGAATCATCATGTTAATCACATAGCTATCATATGCCTAAAACAGTCCTGATGCTCTTCTAGGTAATCATACATCCTGTCATGTACACAGCTACAGTTGGGATACCTTTGTTATCATGTGGACTCTCATATTGGAAGAGGACATTCAGTATTTTCCCGACACAAACCTATAGAACACACTACAGGAGAGGGAAACCACAACAAAAGCAGAACAGGGCCTCTTTAATAAAGTGTTTGCTAAGTGTTATCTCTGTTTAAAGAGAAACAACAGAAGCTAAAAGAATATCCACAAGCTGGAAGTTGGCCACGAAAGTAATGGAGTCTGAGAGGCTTTTTTATTTCTTCTTTACTACAGTCCACTTGGAGTGCAGTTGACTTGCATTTGTGTGCAGGAAACTATCAAAAAGATACGAATTGCACTTTACTTCCTGCCAATGCTGAGGTCTCCTTTTTTTTCTTTACACGGCGCTCAGAGTGTTCCTTTGCCTCCCAGAGACACTTTGATTTAAGGCTCTTCAGCCATTAAAAGGTGTAAGAAATGTTCTGTCAGGGTCTCCTGTAGCTGGAGAGATTACCATGTCCTCTTACAATGTACGAATTCAGCTCGATCAGAGAATGAAATATGACTCGCAGCGTTGGTTTCGGAGGATAATTGCAGCTTAGATGCTGGATAGGGAATTCTTTAAATGTCTACCACTAATAATACAGCTCCCTCACAACCCTGAAGGATTTTGCGCTTTCTGAAAGCCCTTAAAACATATATTCTACTGTAAATGAAAGGTAATTTGGCTGTGAAAAACAGATTGCAGCCATTCCCTGTGCAACTTTCAGATTATACATAGGTTTGGGCTACATGGATAATACTTTAGCAAATTCGGTTCATTTAATAGTAGCAGGGTAGAGTGCTCTATGTAATATAAATGTATGGCCTGGTGAGAGAAAAATAACATCGTTTTTTCACAGAAAACTATATAGTTGAGGTCGAAATCAGCCAAGAAGTGGTCTACAATCAACACTTCTCATGAAATATAGGTTTGAAATAGTATTCCAGATCTTATGCGTGTTTGTGTTTTCATTAAAAGGGAACTATTCTGCAAATGTTCAGGTGTATATCAGTATGTAGTGTCTCTACTTTAAAGAGTTCTCTCCTGCTGATGTTCAGGTGTATATCAGTGTGTAGTGTCTCTACTTTAAAGAGTCCTCTCCTGCTGATGTTCAGGTGTATATCAGTATGTAGTGTCTCTACTTTAAAGAGTCCTCTCCTGCTGATGTTCAGGTGTATATCAGTATGTAGTGTCTCTACTTTAAAGAGTCCTCTCTTGCTGATGTTCAGGTTCATATCAGTATGTAGTGTCTCTACTTTAAAGAGTCCTCTCCTGCTGATGTTCAGGTGTATATCAGTGTGTAGTGTCTCTACTTTAAAGAGTCCTCTCCTGCTGATGTTCAGGTGTATATCAGTATGTAGTGTCTCTACTTTAAAGATTCCTCTCCTGCTGATGTTCAGGTGTATATCAGTATGTAGTGTCTCTACTTTAAAGAGTCCTCTCCTGCTGATGTTCAGGTGTGTATCAGTATGTAGAGTCTCTACTTTAAAGAGTCCTCTCCTGCTGATGTTCAGGTGTATATCAGTATGTAGTGTCTCTACTTTAAAGATTCCTCTCCTGCTGATGATCAGGTGTATATCAGTATGTATTGTCTCTACTTTAAAGATTCCTCTCCTGCTGATGTTCAGGTTCATATCAGTATGTAGTGTCTCTACTTTAAAGAGTCCTCTCCTGCTGATGTTCAGGTGTATATCAGTATGTAGTGTCTCTACTTTAAAGAGTCCTTTCCTGCTGATGTTCAGGGGTATATCAGTATGTAGTGTCTCTACTTTAAAGAGTCCTCTCCTGCTGATGGTCAGGTGTATATCAGTATGTAGTGTCTCTACTTTAAAGAGTTCCATTACATTAGAGTTTCTACAGCTGCAAACATGAAGCTATTTAGATGTATTTGTTTTTATTCTAAGAGTGCGTCTCTTTTGTTTTTGCTTGAATGATTTACAGAACTCTTGCTGAGAATAAACTGTTATTTTGCTCACTCCTTATTTATTTCAGTATGCTAGTGATTGCTCCAATTAGCGGGCATCTCACGAGAGGATTAGTATTTGCATGGGATTATTATTCCTCTGGTGACGGTGCGTTAAGTGATTTCTAAACACACACTCTTACACTGTGCTGACAGCAGGGATTAACAGTGGTGTCATATTGTTCATTAGATCCAGGTTACAGTAATTTATTTTAACAAAGCCTAATCTCCTTCTGCTTCCATGCTTTAACAGGGTTCCTGCAGATCTTTAAAACACTCGTTAAAGCCATTGCAATTATTAATCTTAAAATAATAAGGCCTTAATTGGGAAGTAGACGTAAGTAGGGTTTTATGAATCGCTTTTTCTGACGCTGCTTTTTAAAATCTCAAAATAATTGGTATGTTTTTGTTTTATAAACCAAGTCACTTACATTTAAAGGCAAACAGATCTAGATAGTGGAAATAAATGCATGTAAAATCAAATAAATCGAGAAGTTGCATCTAAAAAATCATGAATTAAGTATTCAATCTGACTTTTGTTAAGCTTTAGAATAACACATAATAATGTATGTTACCAAATATTGAGAGGATAGCATATAAAGACTAGTTAAGCGTCTTTGAGTTGCAGAAAAACGCTATATAAATACCATTTATTATTAAAGTGTTGCATTGTGTTAGAGAAAATGTAGATAGTGTGATCGCAAGATATGTATAGTCGCTTACTTTAATGTTTAGATATGCACAACAAGTTGGAATTAGATAAAAACATATCAGACATATTAGATGCAAAAGTCAACGTTTGGATGCAGGGAGGGGGATGGGGTGTGTGTGTGTGTGTGTGTGTGTGTGTGTGTGTGTGTGTGTGTGTGTGGGTGTGTGTGGGTGTGTGTGTGTGTGTGTATGTGTGTGTGGCCTAGCATTACTATCATTGTGGGGACCTACATCTGTTTACATAGTCACGTGTGGGGACTTGCCTCCCTTCTGGGGACATAATGGAGGTCCCCATGAGGGGAATCATTAATTTTAGGGTGAAGACTTGGTAAGGGTTAGGGTTAGGCATGTGTTGGTTATGGTTAAGGTTAGGATAGATCTCCAGGAAATGCATGTAAGTCAATGTAATGTCCCCTGAAGTGATGTATACATGGTATGTGTATGTGTGTGTGTTTGTGTGTGTGTGTGTTTATATGTGTGTCTTTTGTGTGTGTGTGTGTTTATGTGTGTGTGAGTGTGTGTGTGTGTGTTTATGTGTGTGTGTGTGTGTGTGTGTTTATATGTGTGTGTGTGTGTTTATATGTGTGTGTGTGTGTGTGTGTGTGTGTGTGTGTGTGTGTTGCATGTTTTTTAGCATGTGCAGCTGTTTGCCCCAGATCTGTGTGTGTGTCTGAAGGTCAAATCAGACAGTCAATAACTTGTGATGCTGGTCAGTTTCAGCCTTCAGGGTTAAAAACCTCATTATTGTTAGAAATGAGTGCTGGCATGCAGAAAAGACCCTTTAAATCCAACACTTTTCCATATTTCTCTTCTCATATCTTACAAAGTTCTCCGTCTTCTTCCGCCGTCAGTCTTTTAAACCGGAGATTTATTTCACATTACTCTTGAATAAATATTGTTTCTGAGTGTCGGAGCGCCGCAATATCAACCTTATTGAATAATAAATTACCCTCTGTGTGAAATGCCTTCAGGTTAATAGACGTTCAATGAATAAATAAAGGGGGGAACTCAACAGTGAGTTAGAGAACAGGAAAGGCAGCTTTTTAATGATTATTTTCCTGCAAATGAATGAATTATTTTGTGTGCTCAGATTGCAGCTGAGTGTTGCCTCAGATTCTAATTAATGCTCCACTTTAATATGGATGCTGGTTGAGCCATATTGTGCTGGCAGCGGTTAAAAGGGAATTAATTCAGCGCTCCGACATTGTCTCTTTTAATTGAATAAATAAAGTCGTTTCTTGCTCCAATAGATCCCTTTTCTAAGAATCGTTATTTCGATAAAAAAGTTTAACATTGATTAGCATTCTTGAATAAATAGCTTGGAGACAAATGGATGTGAAAGAGCTCTTTTGGTTTCCTTGGTTTGCTTTGTGTCCTCACAATGAATCAGCTTCATATTTTATTGTGTACTTAAAGAAACTGAACAGATTCATATTTGTTTACATTTGTTTGTCTGGAACGTTGCTAACCAGCAAACATTATCTATCTATGTAAAAAGCATAGCATATCCATCTATCTATCCATCTATCTATCTATCTATCTATCTATCATCTATCTATCTATCTATCTATAGATGGATCCATCCATCTATCCATCCGTCCGTCCGTCCGTCCATCCATCCATCCATCTCTCTCTCTCGTCTCTCTCTCTCTCTCTCTCTCTCTCTCTCTCTCTCTCTCTCTCTCTCTCTCTCTCTCTCTCTATCTATCACTATCTATATATCCTTGACTAGTATCTATCTACCTAGTTATCTAGCTGTTACTAGCATCGGTACATTTGTTGTAATAAAAATGTGTTTAGGCACTGAGAGTAATTATAAAAACATGGTTGACGTGTTTGTTCACAGATCCAAACATCGCTACGAATTCTTAAATATCCGTTATTTTTGATAAAGTGATCACATATGTAGGAGCCAAAATAGTTAAATGCTCGCCTTTTAATACTGTTTTAACTTAGAAGTTAATTTAAAAGCTTAAAAACAGTTTATTTGGCATGTAAAGATGGCGACACTATGCAAAGTAACAGCAATTACGCTTTCCCAGAAGTGCCAAGACATTAGACGGCAATGTGGAAGCCCCCTAGAGCCTATAAATAAATAAATAAACTCCCCCCGTGGTTTCCTCTGAGTCTCGCTCACTGTCTCACTGTGGCCCACTTCTGGGGCATTTAGCTGATCCTAAATCTAAACAGTTCGCCAGGAAACGCCTCCATTCCTCCATCTCTCACCTTCAGCCTTTGTGTTCACGAGGCTTCTTCAGACACATCAAACTCCCAGCGGGGGGGATACAGTTCCAGCGTTTAGACAGATTGAAAATCATATTTCACCGCTGGAAGCCGTGTCAGGGAATGTTATATCTGCGGAACAAGAGCAGCGCTCCCTTTACAAATGGTCAGGGGAAACATATTATTTAAGGGCCTACCCAGTTCTGTTGAAGTGCAGCGATAAGTCACGAGACTCAGCTCCTCTTCATCACTTCTGCTTTCTCTCTCGTGCTTCAACAAGTCTGCAGTCGGTCTTCTGGCTGATCAAAAACACTTTTTTCTCTTTCTGCAGATAGTCGAACATGCGTGGGTGTTTTCGGGGAAGTTTGTTGACGTGTTTGACAAGTTGGACGATGTTTGGTTGTGATTTGAAAGATGTTGAATCATCTGCAAACTGCAGTCTATGGATATAACTCTTCTGTATGTAGTTAGTAGAGACGTTTACCTCTGTCTGTATCTCTGCAGTCTTTAATTCCAGCTGAAGAACCTTTTTCAAATGTCTTGCAAAATAATACGTGTCCATTTTCCGCATTGTTTTGTTTTTTCCTCTTAATTCTCGAAGAATTAGTTTCCTTTTCTTTACACACATGAATAAGTGCATTTAACCATGAGGATACCAACTCAAAACAGCAAGAATCCTGCAAGTCCATTAGCTTTTAATATGCCAAAACAATTTTAAGTGCTGCAGCATTAGCTTTGAACAGGCCAAACATTTCTTAGAGCTACGTAGTGAGATGTGGACTTTCTTCTGTCCTGATATCAATCGGGGTCAATTCCACCTTTTTTGAGCCAGGATATCGAACAGACATGTTTTTGTTGAAGGTTAACTCTCCAGATTAAAGGGTTTGTAGCTAATACAACAAAAATACCCTATTGAACACTCCAAATATGGCCTTTTTGAACGTTTTTTTCCACATTTACAGTCAAGGTTTGGCATGAGGCCACAAAAAGTACTTGGTTTAGGTTACAAATTGATCGAGCTCATGGTTTCAAGATTGGTCTAAACTAGGAGACAAAACATAGGTTCTTGCAGTTGAAGTCAGATGCCAGATTGTCCATCACTACTACCTCTTAAAGATCTGTTACTGCTGTATAAGGTCATGCTAACGTCATGCTAACGTCATGCTTAACATGATCCTGCTCAGGCTTTACATTTGGTAAACCTCTTTCTAGACAGGACTCTAAAATCTGATTTACATTCAATCCAAACCAATCTACAAGAGTGGTTTGGATTGAGTGCATAAATCACCTTTAACATATTATATTATTCTTTAGGGAAGAAAGTTATTTGAACAAATGTTTGTTAACAAGCCGGCTATTGATAGTAAAACAACCAAGCTAAATTTGTGTAAACGTACTGATTCTGATTCTGAAACTTAATTCTGATTTTAGGTTGATGAAATGTGGCGTGAAATGTTTTGAATGCAAAGAACATTACAAATTGTGTGAGAGCAAATATGAGACTATTCACAGACTACATGTTTTTGTGGGTTCTGGTATTGTAGCTTCTCTTGACTGAGGATACAAAACGTTTGTTAGGATCCTCTCTAAGGAAATAAATCCAGCTCCTCTGAGGAAACAGACAGTTGGTCCTAGTCTGCCAGCTCGTAGCTCACAGACTGAGTTTAGATGAGAAAGGAAAATACTTCCTAACATCTCTAGCACCTGACAAATGGGCGTTCAAGCAAAACCCCGAGGAGACCCCCCCCCCCCCCCTCTCCCATAGTGTTTATCTTCGCCATCATCTTTACAACCTGGGAACATCAACACTTCCTCACTGACGTCTGGACTGAGTGCAGGAGATGGAGGACAGGGAATGTGTTGTTAGTTCAGATTACTAGATGGAGCAGAGCCTAAAGTTTGGGGATTTCTAGATGTAGTAATTGGGAACGTACTTTCCAAATTGTTAATTTACCTTAACTTAAAGAGGCCCTATTAAGTTGTCGCTTTCCTGAAGGCAGTATGAGAGCTTTTTGAACATTAAAGCATGGAGACATGTCACAGTAGAGACACTACATACTGATATGCACCTGAACATCAGCAGGAGAGGACTCTTTAAAGTAGAGACACTACATACTGATATGCACCTGAACATCAGCAGGAGAGGACTCTTTAAAGTAGAGACACTACATACTGATATGCACCTGAACATCAGCAGGAGAGGACACTTTAAAGTAGAGACACTACATACTGATATACACCTGAACATCAGCAGGAGAGGACTCTTTAAAGTAGAGACACAACATACTGATATACACCTGAACATCAGCAGGAGAGGACTCTTTAAAGTAGAGACACTAAATACTGATATACACCTGAACATCAGCAGGAGAGGACTCATTAACGTAGAGACACTACATACTGATATACACCTGAACATCAGCAGGAGAGGACTCTTTAAAGTAGAGACACTACACACTGATATACACCTGACATCAGCAGGAGAGGACTCTTTAAAGTAGAGACACTACCACTGATATACACCTGAACATCAGCAGAGAGGACTCTTTAAGTAGAGACACTACACACTGATATACACCTGAACATCAGCAGGAGAGGACTATTTAAAGTAGAGACACAACATACTGATATACACCTGAACATCAGCAGGAGAGGACTCTTTAAAGTAGAGACACTACTTACTGATACACACCTGAACATAGGCAGCAGAGGACTCTTTAAAGTAGAGACACTACATACTGATAAACACCTAAAAATGAGCGTAATATGTCCAGTTTCAACCATTATTCAGAATATAGAGCAGAAGGAGTTAAAATCACTTCCTTTAAAACATATTTCCCGTTGTACACGATGCAAGTTAGATAGTGGTCTTTATTTCCACTTAAAGTCATTTTGTTGACTTAGATTTGAGATATTTTTTCCTTATTCAGATTTGTATTAGCTTCCTTTAAGTGTGTGCTTGGGTTCATTTCATTAAATGAATATAGGCAACTCTCACAATCAAATAAGCAAAGTTTGCATGTTAAATAATAAATAATATTAGGTAAATAATAAAGTATGCGTTTCTTCAGCATCTTTTTCAAGGCAAGGGAAGGCAGGTTTATTTATATAACACCTTTCAACACAAGGCAATTCAAAGTGCTTTACACAAATGAAAGACATTAAGAGCAGCAGAAACATATTATAAAATGGCATTTTAAAAACACTTTTCAAGCTTCTTCCTCTCTTCCTTTTCTCTCCTAACTGTATGGAGGTATCGCTGACTAACAGCCCTGAACAATAACAAGGTAGCAGTGAGAACACGGCGGTACTAATAGAGATGTTTGTGTACTAATAGAGATGTTTGTCTGCTGACAGAAGGAAGCAGTCTCTGTTATCTGGAGGCTTCTGGAGGTCAGAGGTCACGGCAGGTCACAGTGCGGTCGCTCCTCCACCCTCTCACATTTGTTAAGACAGAGTTATTCAAACACTGTCAGAGGTGAAGCTGATGGATGAGATAGCAGGGTTTACAAGTGTGTGTGTGTGTGTGTGTGTCTCTGTGTGTGTGTGTGTGTGTGTGTGTGTGTGTGTGTGTGTGTGTGTGTGTGTGTGTGTGTGTGTGTGTGTGTGTGTGTGTGAGAGAGAACACTCCCTCCTGTATGTGTGTGTGTTGGATTGTATGCCTATAAACGGATAGGGATCAGTAGTGACAGTGTGTGTGTGTGTGTGTATGTGTGTGTGTGTGTGTGTGTGTGTGTGTGTGTGTGTGTGTGTGTACACTCCCTCCTCTACTGTATGTGTGTGTGTTGGATTGTCTGCCTATAAACATATAAGGATCAGTAGTGTGCGTGCGTGCGTGCGTGCGTGCGTGCGTGCGTGCGTGCGTGCGTGCGTGCGTGCGTGTGTGTCTGCAGAGTGTCACTTGCTGCTCTCTGTGACGTGTCACTTGACTGCCGTTTCCTCTTCATCATAACAAAGTCCTCCTAATGGACACGAGACATTTGTTATTCAGGACAGGGAGCTTAATGAAAGGGCTTTGTGGTTCATATACAGGTGACATATATAAAGAGTTATGGAAGAGGATTAGGGACATTGTTGGGGCGGCTCTGACTAAAAGTGAATTTTGACAAAAAGTCAGACTTTTTATATCTCACAATTTTGACTTTTTCTCTTTTTTATACTGAAAAAATCTGAATAAAGGTCAAAATCATCTGAAAGAAAAATCTGAATCCTGACTATTTCTCAGAATTCTGAACTCATTCATAGAACAAAAGAAAAACATGTATACACTTATCCCAGAATTCCCCCTTTTGTTTTCAGTATAATAAAAGTCAGAGTTAGACATTCTGAGTCTTTTCTGACTCTCCCACACTGATGACTTGTATATCTCCCAACATCTTGAAAGGTCAGCAAACTGCTCTCGTGTTTGTTGTTT
The DNA here is from genome assembly GCA_031216635.1 of Dissostichus eleginoides. Classification (NCBI taxonomy): domain Eukaryota; kingdom Metazoa; phylum Chordata; class Actinopteri; order Perciformes; family Nototheniidae; genus Dissostichus; species Dissostichus eleginoides. The sequence continues at coordinate 29,269,922 of CM062278.1, forward strand.
ACATAAGCACGACGTCTTAAAATGCAAATGACAATGTGATGTTTAGAGGAAGGACACAGTGGAAAGAGATGTTGTTGTTGACGTTGTTGTGTTGTGGCTGGTGGGCGACTGCACATCTGTCTGCAGCTCCTCTGAATCAGGGTCATGCAAAGAAGCGCTCAACTTTTAGTGAAGTCAAGTTTTTCTCATAAAGTTGTCCTCGTTCATCTTTGCAATTTAAATAGTTTTACTCATCAAGCATCAACCAAAGTTTTAGTAACACAATCCTCAGACTTTACACCTACCTAAACCACAAGCACTTAAACACGCATGGACTTCATTTAATATCCAACACACTGTTCGCACATTATTCATCTATTCAAAATCATACATGAACATCATTCTACATACAACAAAGGCATACAACACTACATAAAGTAGATACAGAAAGAAAGAGAAATACATTTTGATACTTCAGATTAAATATTTTTTAAACATCAAATTAGTTTTGATTGCCTTCCTATTCCTAATGTTTTTAATAGTGCTAATGTATTGTTTAAATTCTTGATAGATATGTTCAAAATTGTGGTTTGTAGTCAGCCGTCTTCCACTCTTCGTATGGCAAACAGGTGAAAGTGGGGTCATGTGATGTGACTGATTTCTTGTTTTTATGTCAGATCCACACCTGGCAGATCTCTGTCTAATCGATGACCAAAAAGCACCGCAGTGCTGACAAAGTTTGACACTCGCAGTTTATCTGTGTGAGCGTGTGTGTGTGTGTGTGTGTGTGTGTGTCTGAGTAACACAATCAATTATTAATTGTTTCAGTAATGGGCCCAGAGCCTCTGGAACGGCTCCATGTGTCCCTGATTAAAACAACCTCAGCACTCCATACACTTACCCCCGAATATTAGAGTGGGATAAATGCAGAGAATCAGCCCTGATGAAGACAAATCAGGGAGGGACAACAGGGGGAAAGTTCAGGAGGAACTACAATGTGAGGAAGGAGTTGTGATGGAAACTTCTGAAGCAATGGAGACGAAACTCAGAGAGACACGAGGAGAGCAGGAACTTTGATGGCAAACAGCTGATGGTTTATTTGGAGCTTCGGCCAGAGAATTCAAAGACATGTGCTGTGTTTCTGAAGATCTCTACCCCAGACCCATCTATTTAGCTATAAAGAGAGAATAATCAACATTGTGCATTGTGGACAAAATTCCACACATAAACAACCTGTTAAGAAATGAAGAAATAATAGAAGTTTAAAGCAAAGTTTATCTGTGTGTTGATCTGTAATATTACAGTGTTACGTTGATTTGTTTGTCCTTCTCGGTCCACGCACTACGCATTTCAGTGGTTTTGTGTTAGAAAAGCAATGTAACCAATCAGATATGTTTCTGGGTCTCTGGGTAGAATATCCTTCAACCAAGGTATTCTGTATCCTTGATAGAATGCCCTGGCCGTCACACTGAATGAGAGCGTACGTTTGGATTGACAGTTCGATCAACCAATCATATATTGATTTGTAGCCAATGGGCGTGTTCTTTCAGAGTTTCCCTCGGTTCCAGGTGCTCTAGAAGGCCCGGTAGTTCACTGGCTCGAGACAGAGGATCCAGATAAATGCCACGTAGCAATTCATTTGAAGTTTTATTGTTTTTAACGTTGACATGGCAACAGGTGAAGATGATTGTTGTCAGTATCCTTTTCAAGACGACAATTCAATGAAAAGACGGACATTATAACGGCGGGGGGGGTCTACAGAAGGTCCAGTTGTGATAGACACGGTTAGCCACTGATACAAACACAATAAACATTCAAATACATACACATATCATCACTCATGCACCGTTTGAACAAACACAAAACACAACCCACATACTGACAATGGCGACCTGTTGCACAACCCTCATGGCCAACATTTAAAAAGTACATTACATTACATTTGAGTGTTAAAAGCTCAATGGACAGAGGAAGGAATGAGTGCTTATAGCGGTTCAGCCTGATCTTGGGATGTGGGTGGGATCAGACACAATTGTTTGAGCCTGTCTAATAATGGACTGCTCATATATGTTTTGGAGAGATGGATGTTTTTTGACCCCCATAATGTTCATAGCAGTCTGTACCAGGTGAGCGATCTGTGACTTTTACTGGACTGTCAAGTTAAAACTGGGTCAAATGTATGGGCCTAGGAACATAATTCCCCAACAGGGGTGGCTGGGGAGCATTTAGCAAGAGGAAGACAAGCTAAAAGAGAGTGAGACAGCGCGAAAAATAGAGAATTAACAACCAGCGGAGGTGACGGCTCCATCGGTGGCTCTCCGGGCGCTCAGGAAATAGAGAGGAGGGTGTTGAGTCCTGCTTAATAATCTCCAGCGCTGTTCTGAAGCTCCTGATTAGTGGTTAGAGATCGACTCTGGGCGAAGTGTGGGCTGATGAATACAAATCTCCCCCCAACGAGGCCTCGGAGGGGTTTGTGGAGCGAGGGAATGTAACGGCAGGTAATCAGACGGTTTACCAGCAGAACTGCCTCTTAATTTGGAGAAGATCTCACTCTACACTGTTTCCTTCCCGGGGAAACAGAGAGGCTGCTGGGACATCAGCATTTACACTGCTGGATCTGTTAAAGCCGTTTAATTGCATCACTGACTGCTGCAGCCACTAAGATGTTATAATATATATTAACACATTTAAAGATCTCTCTCTTTTGTCCTTTTTTTCTGTCTCTTTCTGTCCCTGTCACTTTCTCCAGTAATGGAGGCTGAGGTTAATGACTCAGTGTCAGCAGCTGTCTGTTAAAGAGACACTAGATTCAGTTCCCTTTTTAGCCCTAAGACATGTTCCTCTAATGTTCAGGTTCATATTAATATGTTGTGTCTCTACTCGGGATGGGTATCGAGAACCGGTACTGACTGTACCGGTAGCCGATTGGACGGTATCGGTATACCGTTAAGCCGCTGGACAAACAATGCTGCTATCGGTATATGAATTACGCTACTTCCTTAGTTTAAACAATTCTGGTTGGTTGGGAACCCTCATCCCGTGTGACGTATCCGGTTTGAGTACCACTCTGATTGGCCACTGTGAATGCCACTCGTCATCTCTCCTAACAGTGCTCTTATTATTGTGAGACTCCCGGGGGCAGACGCAACATCTTGCAAGAAACAGCTTCTCAAGGCTTCTTAACATTTAACAACCTATTAATGATGCATACCCACTTAACGGGAAGAAACTCAGCTAACAGACGATATTAACCATTTTACCTACACGGAACAGAAGTCCAACACCAAGAGTCTAAATCAACACTTAGCGAAACGGGCTAACGGGGCTAATGGCTACTTTAGCACATAACTGGCAAAAGCGATCTTTTCTACGTCATGTTTTCTGCACAAAAACTCACTGATCTAGCAGCCAGGAAAGAGCAATAAAACAACTTCACTTTACGTAGCCATGATGATAATTATGTCTTACCTTTGCTGTTTTGTGATCAAAAGTTGTGTTCAAGGGCATAAAAACGGTTAATCCAATGTCTCTGTAACTTTAAAATGATTACTGATAATCCATCATTACAATTATAAATAATAAACGCATTAAACGGATTGTAATGGTTAGCCGACCGGAGCTTCCGGTTTTAGTGCGCACGCAGCGTCTCGTTTTAACTGACCAATGGTCATGTTTACATGGATTTATGAACTGCCCCTAATTACCGCCCCCCTTCCAGAGACACACTGTCAAACACACACTCACTCATACCTGCTTGGTATGACATTGAAAAAGTTACATTAAATAATGAATTACAATAAAATGACTGTTGTTTAATCTTCACATCTTGTAATCATGTCTATAATTTTGAGCACCAAATTATTGAAAAGTATTGATAAGAGTATCGAAAAATACCGGTATCGATAAGCAGTATCGGTATCGGTATCGATAAAATCCTAACGATACCCATCCCTAGTCTCTACTGGGACATGTCTCCATGCTTTAACGTTCAAAAAGCTCTTTATTTTTCTCATACTGCCTGTGCTGCAGCACCTCTTTTCACCCTCTGTCTGAAACCAGAGCACAGTCTGCTCTGATTGGTTAGCTGGCTGGCTCTATTGTGATTGGTCAACCAGCTTATAGATGTCCCGCCCCTTAGCCTATCACGTACAATGTGTTGCAGCGCTAGCCAATAGGAGCCATAGTTATTTGTATGCTTTTTAGAAGAACAAACCTTTCTTTATTCAAAGTTACATTGGGTTGTTTTTATTGTTGTATTTTCTCATTTCTTGTAACAACATGTAAGGGTTGGTTTGGAGACAAATCCCTCTTTGCTTTGAGTGACAGCTCCTCTCTGCTTAATCCAGTGTGTTATCTAAATCCACTGTGTGTGTGTTCTGCGTAATTCAAAGAGGATAAAGCTGTGTGTGTATGTGTGTGTGTGTGTGTGTCTGTGTGTGTGTGTGTGTGTGTTTGTGTGTGTGTGTGTGTGTGTGTCTCTGTCTGTGTGTGTGTGTGTGTGTGTCTGTGTGTGTGTGTGTGTGTGTGTGTGTGTGTGTGTGTGTGTGTGTGTGTGTGTGTGTGTGTGTGTGTGTGTGTGTGTGATGTCCAGATGCCTGCCTGTGGTTTATGGATATTCATTACACAACCATTACAGCAGAGGTTACACGGGACGGGAGGAATGTTTTATCTGCTAATGCATAAAACAAAATCTCTCTCTCTCTCTCTCTCTCTCTCTCTCTCTCTCTCTCTCTCTCTCTCACACACACACACACACATTCACACACGTCCATATCTGTTGACATCTGATGAATGAAAGCATCCATCATCCAGATCGAAGCGAGAGTGTGTGTGAGATGATGAGAAACACACTCCTATCAGCAGCAGCTCTCAGCAACACATCACTAAAGAACACTGGCTTGTAATTGAGCTTTATTAAAATGGGAGTGTGTGAAGAGCGGATAGATGGCATGACTGGGGAGTTTCATTCAACAGCCATTTCGCTTTGTTTCCCCTCAACGCCGCATCGATCTCATATTCCTCAGCTGATCAATGGCATCGAGCGACCGGCTGATTGCATCATGTGACCCTAACTCAAACTATTGGTGTATTTCAGAGATGGCAAAAGTACACACATCCTTTACTCAAGTACAAGTACAGATACTCATGTTTAAAAATACTCTGGTAAAAGTAGAAGTGCTGACTAAACTTCTTTACTCAAGTAAAAGTAAAGAAGTATGGGCTTTGAAATGTACTTCAGTAAAAAGTACCCATAACTAGCAGCTGTTTTAAAGAGTACCTGACCTCCCTTTATATTAATAGAACAATAATGTCATTGTTAGCTAATGAATGTTTCCATGCTGAACAACGGCAACATGACAACGTTTTCATTGGTCCCTCTTCTTTAGAGAAGACCAGGAAATGATGGATACACGGATCGTGTTCAAATCAATAGGCACGCAATGACTCTAAATAATAATGATCACGCCACCAAACACACATTCAGACTAAAGGAACCAGCCTGTTTGGAAAATGTAAGAAGTAGAAAGTACAGGTATTTGTGTTCAAAATGTAAGAAGTAGAAAGTACAGGTATTTGTGCTCAAAATGTAAGAAGTCAAAGTAAAAAGTCGTCAGAAAAATAATTAGTGGAGTAAAGTACTGAAACCAGAAACATGTACTTAAATACAGTAGCAAAGTATTTGTACTCCACTACTTCCCACCTCACTCCATTAAAACACAACGGAATAAAAGTCAGATTTGAACGTTCGGATATCGATCATTGGGCAGCTCGTTACAGCCGTTATGGAAATATCAATACGAGGAGATATTGGATTAGGGAGCATCATAAATTAAGTCGAAATTGGTGTTACTCATTTTTATTTCAAGATGATATTGAAGAGAGAGCAGACACAGCTTTGGAAGACAACACAGTTTCTTTAAAAGTGGATATAAAATGGTTTCAGGAATTTAATAATGTCGATGTTTGGATCTTAAATGCTTCTCCTTAAGTCGTGTCGGTGTCCAACACGGCATACAAAAGCAAACTAAATAAGCAATATGGACGTTAGTTGAAGCCCAAGCAAGGAGACCACTTACATTTTGGTTTCTTTAAAACTAGGTATTTCTTTAAAACAATTATTAAGGTTTAATTATAAGCCTTACCATTCTTGTTGAGTTTGTTTAGCCCAGCCATAGGCACTGACAGTTTCAATTATTGGTGATTTAATTGACTGAAACGTTGATTTGATCGCGATCATTGGGCTCCATATTACAGCAGATATATACGAATATCAATATGATGAGATATAATGCATTGAATTAGGTAGCCACAAAAATGTGTATATAGATGGAAATTGGCTTCTGCATTATTATTTCAAGAAGACCATTGAAAGCAGAGATAAAACTGAATCAGGAAATGAATAATGAAGTTGTGTCAGTGTCCAAAATGGCATAAAAATGGAGCAATATGGACGTAAGATGAAACAAGGGAATTAATTATGTGTACAGAGAGACCGTTTCTTAAACACTAGGCCTTTCAAATACATTATTTTTTAGATCTAGAGTTGGTTTAACACGCTGTATTATTTTCGTGTATTTATCTCCTTGTTTGGAGGAAGTTATAAATGAGTCTGAGGTAGTTTGAGTGCAGAGGATGCTCGTGTTCAGGAGATAAACTCAGGACATGATGAGTCTCAGGGGCGAAATGAACTAATCTGCTCTAATACACACACACACACACACACACACACACATTCACTCATTACACCCCCAGCGTTCTGCCAGAGTCACTTCATTACCGTCAGAGCTATATGCAAAGACTCCAGTTAGAGGAATGATTAGAGGGAGTAATGGAAATAAGGAAAGAGAGGGTTAGCCTCGGGAAAAGGCTCCGGATTACAATCAGCGCCCAGGATTCACTTCCTTTTTTTGTTTTGATAAAAACCTTGAGAGCAGCTTAACACTGAGGCTGTTGTCAGGTAGAAGTCAAAACCCTGAGGCTGGGAAACAAACCTCAAACCCGAATACTGACTAAAAACTGTAAATACGAAGAGTGAAAACCTGTGCAAAAGCCGGTGTGAACTACAAATTCAAACCTCATTTTGTTACTGTACGCTGTATTTAGGTGTCACTATTACCGGCTTATTCAACACAATCTAAAAAAAGAATCATGTGAATGTATTATTTGTCCGAGCTGAAAACTCCATCACCATGAACTACATCAGCGTCTTATTGTTGCCTAAAATAACAACAACTTTTGTAGAAAATCTGGATTAAAATCAGGTTAAACTGAGACACTACACACTGATATACACCTGAACATCAGCAGGAGAGGACTCTTTAAAGTAGAGACACTACATACTGATATACACCTGAACATCAGCAGGAGAGGACTCTTTAAAGTAGAGACACTACATACTGATATACACCTGAACATCAGCAGGAGAGGACTCTTTAAAGTACAGACACTACACACTGATATACACCTGAACATCAGCAGGAGAGGACTCTTTAAAGTAGAGACACTACACACTGATATACACCTGAACATCAGCAGGAGAGGACTCTTTAAAGTAGAGACACTACATACTGATATACACCTGAACATCAGCAGGAGAGGACTCTTTAAAGTAGAGACACTACACACTGATATACACCTGAACATCAGCAGGAGAGGACTCTTTAAAGTAGAGACACTACACACTGATATACACCTGAACATCAGCAGGAGAGGACTCTTTAAAGTAGAGACACTACACACTGATATACACCTGAACATCAGCAGGAGAGGACTCTTTAAAGTAGAGACACTACATACTGATATACACCTGAACATCAGCAGGAGAGGACTCTTTAAAGTAGAGACACTACATACTGATATACACCTGAACATCAGCAGGAGAGGACTCTTTAAAGTAGAGACACTACATACTGACATACACCTGAACATCAGCAGGAGAGGACTCTTTAAAGTAGAGACACTAAATACTGATATACACCTGAACATCAGCAGGAGAGGACTCTTTAAAGTAGAGACACTACATACTGATATACACCTGAACATCAGCAGGAGAGGACTCTTTAAAGTAGAGACACTACATACTGATATACACCTGAACATCAGCAGGAGAGGACTCTTTAAAGTAGAGACACTACATACTGATATACACCTGAACATCAGCAGGAGAGGACTCTTTAAACACAGTATTGTGAATAGTTTCTGGTGAATTGGGAAGCAATATTTCTTCTGATGGTCAGCCCACTGTAAAGCTCCTTGGAAGAGTTTGTACAAGTGCGATATTTTAAGTTTTAGAGGTCAGTTAAGATGGAAAGGAACACACTTGTGTCTCAACCCACTCTTTAACAGATAACAAAATGGGTTTAAAGTAAACATCTCCAGACGTCTAGACATCCTGCAGCCATTTCAAAGAAAAAGATGCATCTTCGCCGAGCCTTTTCTGCTCCACTATACGTCAATTTCTCTCTCACCTTGTTGCGATGGATAGGCAGAGCTCACAGATACATAAAATAACCCGAGGCACTGTGTTTCAGCGGCGGCTAAATGGACGTCCAAGGCACTGTTTATTTCCTCTGAGTGCTTTCTATTTGGATTTATTTCATTGGTAAGTACAGGAAGGAGCAGTGAGGGAAACAGAGGGAGATGCATGGAGGCTGAAAGTCCAAAACATCACAGAGGATTTTGGGTTTTTGTTCTTGTTGTTTGAGACGGCTTGCAGACTGTGAGTAATTAGAGCACACTGACCCGTTGTTTGCCAAATAATGAGCAGGGGAAGTCATCGGTCAGTAAATGAGCCTGGGGTCGCCTGTCAGGTCATTAACTAATCTCATTTAATCATGACCTCATCCACAGACCCCCCATCAGACTGAGGGCTGTGGAGAGATGTTGTTCTCCTGACATTACAGAAAACATGCGGCACATTCAGAGTCCTGCTATCGTTATGAACATTTTATGAATCCCTTGATTGATTTTGTAAAAGACGTGTTTTTCAGCGTTGTTTTCATAAAAGGTGAGCTTCACAAAGATAAGGACCTACAATGCTTTCAATCAGTATCAAACGATCAGTTTATTAGCCTTGAGATCAATTCTAAATGCAGGTCATTAACTAATCATTGACTGATCTCCTTTAATCATGACCTCATCATCAGACCCCCCATGGCTGTGGAGAGATGTGGTTTTCCTGACATTACAGAAAACATTCAGAGGGAAATATATCATCGTTCTACTTTAGCGTTATGAACTTGGCTTTTTAAAGAAATGTCATGATGTCCCTTGATTGATTTAGGCAGTAAAAGACGTGTTTCTTTAAGCGTTGTTTTCATAAAAGGTGAGCTTCATGACGATAAGGAGCGACAACGCTTTCAGTCAGTGGCAAATAATGTGTTTATTAGCCTTGAGATCAGTTCAAAATGTGGAAAAACAACATAATGATGAATGTAATTAATGTTAAGACAGTAGAACAGATAATAATAAAATAACTAACTAATACAAAAAAGACTATAGGGATCAATACCACAGAGAAGAAGGAAAGATTTTTGATCAACTGGAAAAACGAAACCATTTTGATTTAGTTATTCTTTTGTATTTAACTTGACTAAAATCCTCAAAGTAATGTTCTGATAAACCAAATGATTTGAGTAATAAAGCTTTGAACTTGCCTGTCTGTCAATCTTCACAGTTTGTCTTTGATTGTAAACTGAAACCTTCCTCTTCCTCTTCCTCGTCTTCCTCTCGCTCACTTCACATACAGTATCAAGTATCCCCCGGTGTCATAGATGCTGTCATATACGTTTCAAAATAATGATTGAAACATTGAAAAAGCCTTAGAGGAGGGTCAGGTGTGTGTGTGTGTGGTGTGTGTGTGTGTGTGTGTGTGTGTGTGTGTGTGTGTGTGTGTGTGGAAGGATTGAAAGATTGGTTTTTGAAAGCACAGACTAAAAGGGAAACATGTGATCCTTTTCCCAAACGTCTTACAAGTATTTAAGAAGACTTTGACAGAAACTGGCTCTTCCTTTTTAGTGTGTGTCTCTTTTTGTTTCCAGTGTGCTGATCATTCTTCTCCTACATCACAACTTCTGCTTGATTCCTCCCTTTCCCTCTCGCCTTGCTTCCTCTCCTCTCATCTCCTCTCTCTCCTCTCCCCTCCTCTCTCCTCTCCTCTGCTCCCTCCTCTCCTCTCTTCCTTCCTCCTCTCCTCTCATCTCCTCTCCTCTCTCCCTCCTCTCCTCTTCTCTCATCTCCTCTCCTCTCTACTCTCCCCTCCTCTCCTTTCCTCTCCCCTTATCTCCTCTCTCTCCTCTCTCTTCTCTGTCCTCTATCTCCTCTCTCCTCTCCACTCTCCTCTCCTCCCTCCCTCCTCTCCTCTCTCCTCTCTCTCCTCTCTCTCCTCTTCTCTCTCTCCTCTCTCCCCTCTCTCTCCTCTCTCTCTCCTCTCTCCTCTCTCTCCTCTCTCCTCTCTCTCCTCTCTCCTCTCTTCTCTGTCCTCTCTCTCCTCTCCTCTCTCCTCTCTCTCCTCTCTCTCCTCTCTCCTCTCTCTCCTCTCTCTCTCCTCTCTCCTCTCCTCTCCTCTCTCCTCTTCTCTCCTCTCCTTTCCTCTCCTCTCTCCTCTCCTCTCCCCTCATCCCTCCCTCCCTCCTCTCCTCTGTCAGCAGTCTGGACTCTGTCTGCACACTTGTCCTTATAAGGATGCTTTCCTACACCATCTATCTCCTTCCCTTTGACCCCTCCCTCTGAGTTTTCTGACTTCTCATCCATCTTAGAGGCAGACTTTGACACGCCTGGATGTTAAATAAAAAACACACGGCGCCTTAAAAGAAGTGGGTCGTATGCACCTCAAGTTTCTGAGACACAGTTTAGGAAATGAACATCATCCATCAAAGAGCTTCGGTCGGACATCAGCCGTATCCACGGCCAATTATAGAGGATGGAGGGGGTGTTTGTGTCTCTAAAAACAACTACAAGTGCATATGAATGTGTAACAGAAGAAGAAGAAACACACGAAGACGCCTCATTGGTTAGAAGTTCAGATTGTCTGAGTGACGGGGCAGTTCTCTCTGGATATAAACCATCAAAGGAGTCATGACAACTGTGTGTGTGTGTGTGTGTGTGTGTGTGTGTGTGTGTGTGTGTGCGTGTGCGTGTGCGTGCGTGCGTGTGCGTGCGTGCGTGCGTGCGTGCGTGCGTGCGTGCGTGCTTCATCTAGGGTTGTATGTTTCCACTTGTGTCACTTGTTCATAGGGTTATAATTAGTAGTTACCTGGAAAACAATGTAATCAGTAACCCTAATCTGAGTATATGAATATCTAAATTATGTAACCTGATTCCTTTCCCTTTCTTTTGGATGACGTCAATATCAAATGCAATGCAGATATTGTATTATGTAAGAGAACAGAACAACGTGACCTTAGAAAAGAAGAAACCAAGATATTTAGTTTAATAGATGGTTGTATTGTGAGGAAAACCTGCCTTTCATTGAGCAGATTCAGCCTATACACCAACACTGAAACACATGAGCACAGACTAGAGTTTAAAAAAGCAGAAATAAAATCTGAGCTGACAGGAAATGCTCTGTTTGAGTTTAATACACAGTGAAGCTCACACACACTATTTGATGAACATATAGGTTCACCTGCTGAATTAAAAACAGAACAAATGAAGCAAAGAAAGTGGAAACTATGAAGCAGATTCAGGAAGTAGAAGAATAGATTCACACTGAAAGTATTAGAGAACAGAACAGCTGACAGAGACAGAAAAGCTGATCCACTCAGATCTATATAAGAAGTGAGATTTAGAAAAAAGTGAGAATTTTGAAAAAGAAGTTAGAAATATGTAAGAAGTAAGGAGTTTGAAAAATGTAAGGTTTTTTCCAAAAAATTAGATTTTTGTAAAAAAAATGAGAATTTTGAAAAAAGTCCGAATTTGGAGAGAAAATGTGAGAATTTATAAAAAAATATCAAAAGAAAAAAAAAATCTGGATTCTGATCATATTTGAAAGAAGATGATTAGGGCCACGAGTAAAACAAATTAATCTCATAAATCAGATTCAGGCATTAGAAGTATAGATTCACACTTACAGTATTATCCTACAGAACAGAACAGCTGAAAGAGAAGAGATAACATCTGATCCTTTACAACAAACTATATGATATTTTTTAGGTTTTCAGTAATCCTGCAAGTAATCCACCATTGTTAAACAAGTAACAGTAATATGATTACATCATTTTGTATGCAACTGAAAGGGAATACAGTTACCTTTCTTTGTATCCTGATTACATAACCGAGTTACATGTAATCCATTACTCCACAAGCCTGATTAAAAGAGGAATCTTGCAAACCTGTGCAGTTTCCCATCTGGGGATTCGCTGTATTGCTCCTTTGTGGGCGATGTTCCAACTCAATGAGCCGCACTGCCTTATGGGAATATTGGATTTTGAAGTTGTTTATTTTTTTCTCCCATTAATGTGAGGCAGTACCTCGCTTTGTCAGGTACTGGAGAGGCCAGGTTATTAAAAAAAGCACAGATCCTGCCTCACTGATTTATCCGTAAGCATATACCCATAACATGTACCAGGATATGATTTATATATTGTTCAATCCATCGGGAAAAACTGAATCTAAGGCCTACAGTATACTCACAATACTTGGAGTTTTGTCACAATGAAGTTTGGTGGAAGACTTTAGAGTCACTAATTCGATTTATATACACAGTTCACATGAAAATACACATATTTTAGTGTGATATAAAACAGAAAATATCATGAAACTTCCATATTTAAGAGGCTGAAACCAGCATGTTGTTGCATCCCTAGTCCTTACTTTGTAAATTAGGTGGTTTGATGTCCTTAGTCTGAATTGATTATCTTATTCTGTTGACTTTTGTTGCAGCATATGAGCTGGTCTGCAACAATACCTCGATAGAAGTCATTTAATCACAAAAAATGTCTCTTTAGTAGTTCATTTCTGACTCCTATTGATTCAGAAATATGGTCTGTCATGTCTGCAGGTTCACTGTTTGAATGACTTCTCTAGAAACAGGAAGATAACGCAGTGATGTGTCTTCACTCTGATGTGACCGTTGACCCTGATATGCAGAATAGAATCTGCATAGGAAGCGAGGCAGAAGCTGGAAGAGATGATTGATAGCTGGCAGGTGGATAAACATTAACATCAACAACAACATGCAACTTGTCAAAGTACTTAAGAGAACAGGTAAAGCACCTGAGGGCCAACTGCTTATATCACAGAACCAGATATTAGATAAATATATATATGTAAAAATATATTTGGTGGTGCATATATTATATATTGGAGCTTAGGAGCCTGTGGGTTCATTTTCAGTTTCATATTAGTATGTAGTGTCTCTCCTTTAAAGAGTCCTCTCCTGCTGATGTTCAGGTGTATATCAGTATGTAGTCTCTACTTTAAACAGTCCTCTCCTGCTGATGTTCAGGTGTATATCAGTATGTAGAGTCTCTACTTTAAAGAGTCCTCTCCTGCTGATGTTCAGGTGTATATCAGTATGTAGTGTCTCTACTTTAAAGAGTCCTCTCCTGCTGATGTTCAGGTGTATATCAGTATGTAGTGTCTCTACTTTAAAGAGTCCTCTCCTGCTGATGTTCAGGTGTATATCAGTATGTAGTGTGTCTACCTTAAAGAGTCCTCTCCTGCTGATGTTCAGGTGTATATCAGTATGTAGTGTCTCTACTTTAAACAGTCCTCTCCTGCTGATGTTCAGGTGTATATCAGTATGTAGTGTCTCTACTTTAAAGAGTCCTCTCCTGCTGATGTTCAGGTGTATATCAGTATGTAGAGTCTCTACTTTAAAGAGTCCTCTCCTGCTGATGTTCAGGTGTATATCAGTATGTAGTGTCTCTACTTTAAAGAGTCCTCTCCTGCTGATGTTCAGGTGTATATCAGTATGTAGTGTCTCTACTTTAAAGAGTCCTCTCCTGCTGATGTTCAGGTGTATATCAGTATGTAGTGTCTCTACTTTAAAGAGTCCTCTCCTGCTGATGTTCAGGTGTATATCAGTATGTAGTGTCTCTACTTTAAAGAGTCCTCTCCTGCTGATGTTCAGGTGTATATCAGTATGTAGTGTCTCTACTTTAAAGAGTCCTCTCCTGCTGATGTTCAGGTGTATATCCATGTTGTATCTTGTGATTTTAGCCTTTGCAGACCATTTACATGCACTAAAACCTATAAAACACACTACAGGAAAGCCTAAAAGGGCCTCTTTAATAATGTTTAAAGGACAAGTCAGCCGTCATTTCATTCGAGTATCTTCAGATCCATTCAGGTTGAGAAAGTTCTGTCCGTCTGGAAGATTAAAAGGAGTGTACAGGTAGTTGTGAAACCTGACTGCTTCCCTCCTGCTGATCCATTCTTCCAGACTCCACAGTGACACACTCTCTTTCTCTCCTGCTCTGCGCTGTCGTCCTTCAGTATCGACCCAAAACTCCTGTGCTGCCAGATTGCTTTCAGCAGCAATCACCTCCTCCTGTCATAACGGAAGAGCTGCACAGACTTCACTCTGTTTTAGTGGTCACAAAAAGAGAGAAACGGCTGATGGAAGCAAGGCTCGACTGATCCTGATTGAAGAGGAATGTGCTGATGTTTTAATTGATGAGGCAAAAAGAAATCTCCGTCTTTACTTTGGTCGTTTACAGCAGAGATGGCTGCAGTACACACATCCTTTACTCAAGTAGAAGTACAGATACTCGTGTTTAAAAATACTCTGGTAAAAGTAGAAGTACTGACTAAACTTCTTTACTCAACTAAAAGTAAAGAAGTATGGGCTTTGAAATGTACTTAAGTAAAAAGTACCCATAACTAGCAGCTGTTTTAAAGAGTACCTGACCTCCCTTTATATTAATAGAACAATAATGTCATTGTTAGCTAATGAATGTTTCCATGCTGAACAACGGCAACATGACAACGTTTTCATTGGTCCCTCTTCTTTAGAGAAGACCAGGAAATGATGGATACACGGATCGTGTTCAAATCAATAGGCACGCAATGACTCTAAATAATAATGATCACGCCACCAAACACACATTCAAACTAAAGGAACCAGCCAGTTTGGAAAATGTAAGAAGTAGAAAGTACAGGTATTTGGGTTCAACATGTAAGAAGTAGAAAGTACAGGTATTAGTGTTCAACATGTAAGAAGTAGAAAGTACAGGTATTTGTGTTAGAAATGTAAGACCAAGCATAAGTAGTGGAGTAAAGTACTGATACCAGAAAAATGTACTTAAGTACAGTAACAAAGTATCTGTACTCCATTACTTCCTGTAAGTGCTGACAGTGTCAACACCTTATTGGACACCATGTCCCCTTTCTGTCTCTACTATTGGCAGTTTCCCTTCCTCCTGCTGTCTCTTCCTCTTCGTCTTCACCACAGCAGGACTAATTATGGACCAACAATAACTCCCCCCATCGCTCCACTCTGCTCCCGGCAGCGAAACAAATTCATTGCAACATCGCTGCCACTGCTGTAAATCAATGTGACAGACTCGGAGGTGAGCCGCTGAATATAATTATGCTCCATGTGCTCGTGCCGCAACTTGTGCTCACACGGGAGTAAACAGGCTATCCAGTTGTTAGATGTCCACATCCATCTCCACGAAGGACTGTTTGATGTTCGGACTGGGGAGGAGGAGGGAGATATGGGAGGCTGGGGAGCAGGGAGAGGAGATTTGAGCTGGAGAGAGGTGGAAAAGACAGAATAGATGTATAAAACAGAAGGAAATGGGCACTGAGGGTTGTGGTGGAAATTCCACACCTAATCACCTTCTGGTAGGAAACAAGAACAAATACAAGTTTAAACCAAAGTTGTGTTATTTCATAAAGAGTTATAGCATTTAAAGGTCACCTATTATGCAACGTCCTCTTCTCCATGTCTCTTCTACATCAACATGTGTCCCCTCTTCTTCATGTCTCTTCTACATCAACATGTGTCCCCTCTTCTTCATGTATCTTCTACATCAACATGTGTCCCCTCTTCTCCATGTCTCTTCTACATCAACATGTGTCCCCTCTTCTTCATGTCTCTTCTACATCAACATGTGTCCCCTCTGTGGAAAGAGACTCTGAAAGTTTCAGGAACAAAGATTCTCTCTCTTTTTGTCCTGATCCATTTCTATAAAAACCTGTCTGAAAATGAGCTGATCAGATTTTGGCCACTTTATGATGTCATAACGATGTTTTGGCTTGAGTAACCATTAGCCAATCAGCAACCAAGGTAACTGATGCACAGATCTGACCAAGTTACACAGAAAAGCAATGTCATTTATACAGAGGAGCAGGAAACAAAAGGGACGTAAGACATGCTAATTATAACAGGTAACATCTGTATGGTAACACTTTATATTAAGGTACACATATTAACCATCAACTAGTTGTTCATTAACATGCATATTAGCAGTATATTGGCTCTTTATTAGTCATTATAAAACACTTAGTAATGCCTTATTCTACATGACCATATTCTACAAGAACTAAACCATTAGTTGAGAGTTTGTCCTCAATAACCCTCTAATTAGTGCTTATTTATTGCAACTAAGGAAGTTGTTGTACATGAGTTTTGGTCTTAATATGCTCAATACATGAAACTACAAGTGTTAAAAGTGTCAAAATAACTCAAAATGAGGTGTTTCTAACTCTAAGAATATGTTCCCCATTTTAAAGTGAAGTCTTGTTCATAACCAATGACTCTAATATGTTAATGAACAACTAGTTGATGGTGAATATGTGTACCTTAATCTAAAGTGTTATCATCCTTATGATAATCTGCATGTCTGTCGAATGCAAGAGAGCAGAAGGGTGCCAGTCTTTTGTATGTAAGGTGTGATAAAGCCTTGGAATGACAGCCGTAGTTTACATTAGGACTGATACATTTAATCTGTGAGAAACCAACCCAAGAATTACATACATCTATTTGTCCAGATATGAGGGTGAGAGCTGGGGAGATGATGCATGAGCTTTGAGCATCAGAGAGTTCGAACACAACAAAGTAGTGGTTCGGATCTGGTGTATTGAGAATAAACATGGCAGAAGTGTTCGTTGTAAAGTTTTACGGTTATGGCCGTTGAAGCCTTTTTATCTTCACAGTACCCAGAGATCCTCTGCTGTGATACTCACTATTTTTTATTGGTTGTACAACGGGCAAAATACTCTTTGCTCTTCATTGGAAATGTGCAGATTTAAGGGATGGTGACCAGTTCTTGAGGACTTTTCAACCCACAGGCTTTCTGTTCACGACGGAATATATGTAGTTTCTGTTGATCTGCTACTGAAGCAGTTGTTGATCCCTTGGGGGTGCTTTGGGTCATAAGGGGCCAAGAGAGTTTATTTCGCATAACTGTGCATAAAATATAATACATAAGGCCCAGTTGTATGTGGGATTAACCGTACAAACACATAAAATCATATCTGCAAACGAGTAGTGACAGAAACTAGGAGAGATGATTGACAGCTAGCAGGAGGAACAACAACAACATGCAACTTGTCAAAGTACTGAACTACAGATAAGGCTCCTGAGGGCCACCTGTTTATAAAAGCAGGCATTATGTTGTGGTTTCTTCAAGAAGGAACCTGTATTGGGGAATACAATCATTGATATTACATTTATTCATGAGCTCTTATGGATGCAGTTCTTGCACAAGGCTGTTTACCTGTAAGAAGGCTGAATATTGAGTCATCTGGATGTCTATATAACTCAGCTGTTCTGTCTTTCAAATACATTTGAGTTTTAAGGTAATCATCTGGCTCCTCTGATCCATACGTTATGATCTACTGCTACTCTCAGGTTAAGACAGTTCTGTCAGCTGTGAAGATTAGAAAGAGTTTTCTGTGTGTTTGTTCGTTCTTAATCCACTGATCGGTCTCTCTCTTGCTGACAGCGCTGCCTTCCTTCAGTATCGATCTGTTTTATTCCTCGTGCTCCTCCTTGTGAATGAAGCAGCATGGATGATAGAGTGTGTGCTAAAGAGCAATTAGGATACAATTCAGAGATATATAGTGAAACAAGTATTACAAAAAAATAGATAAAGGGGTGGCAATGTTCCCGGCACAGTTTGGTTGTAAAATTCTGCATTAAAACAAAGCTTTGCAGACATTTTGATTAATGGCAACCCTTTTATTAATACAGGATGTTGTGATCCTGTAGTGGTGCTGCACAATTGGGGGTTTTAATATATCTGATAGGTTTAAAATGATTAATTCTTTACATTTAGCGGCATAATAAAGTGGTGCAGGGATGATGTATTTGTGTAACCCGGTAGTTAGCACCACAACGGCTCCCTCAACAAAACGCAGTGGGATTGCCCCATAGTAGGATTTCAGTATATTGCAGATAACACACATTTATGTTACTTACACATGAATGTTCGGCAGGATAATCTCCACATATTATCACCACTTTGTGAATTTTGAAGCGTAAATCCAAGCATTTTCAGCATGAATTAACTACTGAACAAGCAGGAGAAATAAACCAGCATATTCCTTGGACATGTTTTAATTTCAACTTTCTGGTGGTATAAAGAAAGCAATTCATATTGTAATGGGTTCTCTGTGGTGCATCCTATTAGGGATGACTTTTCGGAAAAGAGAAGGGATAGTCTTACAAATGGAAGTAACTCTTGTGTGTTTGCTGCAGACTTGAAGTCAGAGGAGCTGCTGTAGTACACTATAGACTGTATATATATATACATATATATATATATATATATATGTATATGGAGTACAGTCAGTGTTCAGGGCGCTCCGGACAGCAGGGAGCAGAGAGCTGTACAGAACTGGATGTGTTTGTGGACATTATTAAAGAGCCATATATTTCTGCAGCAGCCCCGAAGGACCTGCTCTTACCGGCTGATCTCCAGCCTGGCAGATTGTTAATGAAACAGGCCTCGCTGGAGATTCATCACTGTGGAGAGCCAAAGCGTTTCTCCTCCTTGTCCCCCCTTACTCTCCACACTTATCTCGCCTTTTCCAAGTTTCTTCCTCCTATCTTTCTCAGTTTTGCTCTGTTGGGTGTGCTGAAGTTTATCTAGATCAAACACAGAAAACATGAACTTCAAGCAAACGAAGTTTACTTTTAGTCTTCTACGCTGATCCAAGAGTATATATCAGCATAGCCTCTCAGACATAGACTGTTAATAAGAATTATCACACGTGTTAGTTGAATACTTTATTCTGATTGGTCAATTTGGACCAATCTGACCATTGCTCAGGAGGATCAAGGATCAACTATTGTTTGTTGTCTGATTTTGACTTTCTAGCATGTTGACATTAATTGTTTGCTACTGGTTAGCTCTTTCTTTCAGGGATTATCCTGTAGTCTGTAATCTTGCTAGCCAGTTAGCATGCTAGTTGCTACTTGTTGGTGGAAAGATTCACTCATGGGTTAGCTTAGTAGCTTGTTTGCTATGGTGACAACTAGTTTAGTAGCTCATTTAAATATGCCCCACATTGCTTTGTGAATAACCTAAAGTACATGATGACATATCTGTGGGTATGTCAAGAAAAAACTTATTGCATTGCCACATTTTTTTAACAACAACATACAAAAGAACATAGCATTTTTAACTCTTTAGCACTCATTTGAAAGCTAGGAAAGATTCTCAGAAACTCATTTGGGATTCAGGACAGGGGGCACATATAACTCCAGAGGTGTTGAAGGTTACCTTAAAGTTTGTTGATATTACAAGCTAAACCTGAGGGGATCAAAGGGGAATATGTGTGGGATGGGACATCAGGGCAACATTAAGCTGAGAGGAGGGAACGTTTTTTTTGCCAACACAGGATTTGCCCAAGGGAGGAATTCCTACTCCTCCATCAGTTCCAGCACTCATAATCCCAGGTCTGAGGTTGAGCAATTTGGACGAAAAATTTAATTTCAGGCGGGCAAAATAAGTTTCATGTATGAAATTGGAAGTGCTGATGAGTTACGGAGAGCTTGTGATGTATTCAGGTGAGCACTTCTGCCTGAAATGTTAGCGAAAAACAGGATGGATGAAATGAGCTGAAGGGGGAAGTAAAACACCGCTATGGGATGTCAAGAGAGGGAAAGTGGAAGGCGGCTAATGGGACACACAGAAATAATTGTCTTTGGCAGACTTTTATTGAGCTGGGTGCCAATAAAGCTCAATGAATTCAATGGAATTGGATGGAAAATGTTCTCGGAGACGGCAAGAAGTGATGGAAGGGGACGGGATATAGATGGGAGAGTGGAAAGAGAAAGAGAGAAAGACTGTTGCACTACAGGGATCAATTACTAGGAACTGTGAGTTATGGTATTTGCTGCACCAAGTGCCATGTGGCTTTATTGCTCTGGGATAGTGTTTGGAAGAAGAAGGGGGGGGGGGGGGGGGGGGGGGGGGGGGGGGGGGGGTGGGGGGGGGGGGGGGGGGGGGGGGCAAGCAGAAAACCAGAGGAGTGTTGAACGGGGTGAAGAGTTTAGAAAGAAAGATGAGTAAACCTTGAGGCTTTCTTCTTCTGTTTCTTCTTCCTCAGTTCTGCTTGCTTTGCACTTTCAAGCCCATTAAAGTGGACGACAGTGTAACTCACAACTGATAATCAACAGAGAGAGAGAGGAGACCGCGGGCCTCGTTTATTATGTTACTTTCTTCTATTGAATCTGACTGTGTGGTAATTTCTCAAAGTGGGAAGGAGGTGCTTGGAAAGTAATTCACACAATGAATAATCAAGATGTGTGCAGACGGGGACGGGACAAATTAACTTTACAATTTATACAAGTTCTACGGGGAAATTAAATGGTAATGCCAGACCTAAAACAATCCTGCTTATACTGAGACAATACACTATGGATTCCAGACAGGATTTGCAAATAAATTATGTTATAAAATGACAACTGATATATATTCAATACTGACACAAACTGAGAATGAATTTGTTTTCAAGCAAACATTTATTTCCAATATGACATAATTGTTATTTAAAAATCACACATAAATCTTTATGATGACGACACATACTGTAAAGGATTTCATGGCAATTGTACACATTATATTCAATATGTTTAAACGATTCAAATGATATGTCAATTACATATACAGCATGTCATCTTTGTAGACTTATGGTAACGTCACATTTCCCAGAATTTAACTAGATTTCTTAAAACTGTCCAAAAACCTGAAACCCCCCCCAAAAAACTCAAATCATTTTCTATTGATAGATAATGACATTATTAGGCTTTTTATTTTTGCTTCGTGAGGTTTGACAGCAAATGCTAAATGCTCTGTTTATGCATCTTTTATTTTATATTTGTATATGACTCGAAAATGATAGCATGTCAATAACATATATAGTTTGTCTTCTATGGTTGCATCAAAACTCCCAGTCAATGTATCCAAAGTAAAACTGTCCAAAAGTGTGAAAACACATCACGTATGCCTTACAATATAATAGAGTAGTGAATATATTCTATACAAATCTCAAGTGCATTACGATTGATAGATTCATATTAGGCTAATTGTTTTAGCTTCAATTCATGCAGTTGAACAGCACAGCCTGGTAGCATATAACCCTCTATGCCAAGTGCTAATTTATTGCCATTTAATTGCTCTATTTATATTAACGCACTGTGATAGGATTTCTGGTTGCTCCCGGGTGTCAGCATGTTTGCTCTGTAATCCCCCGCAGCCACCGGGACAAATCCCCCCCACATTCACTGTACTTAACAAACAATGAGGCTGTGAATTACAGGCAGTGGCTCAGCATGAGGTTTCCACTGCTGCACAGCCATGAGCAGTGGAAACAAACACACCTGTCAAACGGATGAAGTGCAGAAGTGTGTGCAGTTAGGCCAGTGTAAAAAAGACAATGACAAACTGCGGGGGCAGCGGTATGACATATTTAAAATAGCTATAAGAGGAACAGTTGCATCGTTTAACAATAGCATGGCTTCATGGAAAGGACAATAGCATGGTCACATCAATAACAAGAGCATAGAGACTGTGGATACAGAATCAGAAATACTCTATTTTGTTATCCTACAGCAAGAAAATATACGGGAAAGGGACAGTGCAGATTAAAAGGAAGAATAATAAATCCTAAAACCCGGAACAAACGTAGCATTTTATCACTTCCTGTTCCTTTGTTTCGAAGTCAACGGTTTTCTGAAAGTGTTTTTGCTTGTTAGCCTGAAATAAGGTCTGTGGTTAACACAAGCTGAAGATATTTTAATTCAACGACATTAAATATGTCACTAAATACTCCACTGGGGAATTTAAAAACAGAGGTTGCTAACAAGTGTCTAAATGAGACGACTAAATGTCATCACGCCCAACATTAGCCACCTTTAGCTTAGCGGTGGTGACGTGAAGTCATGTGACCGTGCTGTAGTTCCTTTATAGCCCAACATTAGCCGCCTTTAGCTTAGCGGTGGTGACGTGAAGTCATGTGACCGTGCTGTAGTTCCTTTATAGCCCAACATTAGCCGCCTTTAGCTTAGCGGTGGTGACGTGAAGTCATGTGACCGTGCTGTAGTTCCTTTATAGCCCAACATTAGCCTCCTTTAGCTTAGCGGTGGTGACGGGAATTGTACAGTAGGTTTTTAAGGAGACATGGATTCAGGATATGGGATATTTTTGGGATATTCATGAATCTGAGTTTTGAACAGGCATGGAAAGGCCACTGCAGGCCATCTTTATGACTTCACTTTGCCTCAAAGAAAGAGTAAAGGACAGATGGCGGAGGGGAGGAGAGGAGAGACACCGGAAGAAACAAGAGAGATGGGAGCCACCAGAGAGAAGTTTAGAGACGCGTAATGATGATGGAGAAAGAGGAAGGGAGGTAATGACTGGGAAACACCCAGAACAGCACGGATAGAGACATGAGAGAGGAGCAGGGAGGACGATGTGAGGAGAAGGCAGCGAAGGAGAGGAAGAAACACACGAGAAAATGAGGAGAGGAACTCAAGAAGTGTATTCATAATAATATTAATAGTACACTTTATTTATATAGCACCGTTCATGCTTGACGCAGCCCAAAGTGCTTTACAGAGTATGACAATAACAAATGAGGAACAAAATTAAAATATGTAAAAACAATAAAACATGAACAGTGATACTACTAAAAATGATAAGCCAAATTAAAAAGATAGGTCTTAGGTGATTTACTGTTAACAATTCCAACTCAGGTTGCCGTTCTAAGATCAAATGGGATAAAAACCATAAAAACAGAAAGCAGCCTCCACAGTTTTCTTGTAATGCACACTAGGTACTTTAAAAAGTGAAATATATTAGGGGGGTCCGGGTCAGGCGTCCCATGATAATTGAAAATTAGCTGGGCGGGGGGTGGGTTAGTGGGACTGGAGGAAACAGGCGACATGATAATCAATTTGAGACTGAATCGGAAACATGAGCCACTGGGGGGGCCTCGTTCCCCCTACCAGGCCTCCAGATGGCCCTGTGTGTGTGTGTGTGTGTGTGTGTGTGTGTGTGTGTGTGTGTGTGTGTGGGCCCTGTGTGTGTGTGTGTGTATGTGTGTATGTGTGTGTGTGTGTGTGTGTGTGGTGTGTGTGTGTGTGTGTGGGCCCTGTGTGTGTGTGTGGGCCCTGTGTGTGAGTGTGTGTGTGTGTGTGGGCCCTGTGTGTGTGGGCCCTGTATGTGTGTGTGTGTGTGTGTGAGTGTGTGTGTGTGTGTGTGTGTGTGTGTGTGTTTGAGAGACATTACCATCTGCCAGGAGTGCAAGGGGAGTTCAGCAGATGTATTTTTGCAGACACTAGGGGCGCAGGAGGGTATACAGACGATATACTGTATGCATGTCTGTCTGTGTGTGTGTGTGGGGGGGTGTGTGTGTGTGTGTGTATGTGTGTGTGTGTGTAGGGTGTCCCTTGATGCAGCTGTTGAAGAGTAGAAATGACACATGCAGACTCAAGGATTTGGTATTATGGCAAGAAAGACAGTTAACATAAATCTTTCAAAAGCGTAAAAACGTCATCGTTGTTGCACACCCTGTCGCTAAATTCCGTTTTATACGCATGTACATGTTGGAGAAACCAAGGACTTGAGTCATAATATTGATAAAAATATATATATTGTTGATTTGAAAATTATCGTTTGCTTCCAACAACAACAAAAATGAACGTACCTTAAAATGGCGGCAGCACTTATGGAGGTTTTCTGTAACTGTCCAAGTTCCTTTTCCATTAACCTGTATTTAAACACTACGAGAGCCCATACCGTGTTGTTGAAAGCAAAAAGCCCTCCTGTGATTCTCCTAAGCAACGGTCTGTTAGCAAAAAATAACAGACCTCTGGAATGTCCAAATAGACCAATCAGAATGGAGTATTCACCCAAGCTTTGTAATCAATTGCTGTTGAATCTTTTTTTGATGCTTGGACACTTATATATTCAGAGCATAGTTCTCAGTCATCTTCACATACTGAACAGGAAGTAAAGGAATCCTTAAAGGGCTCTTGAAATGAATCTCAGAAAGGAAAATGATCCTCACACCCTCCGGCTCAGTGAGGATAGAAAGTACATTAAAGCTTTTATTTAATCAGGTTTAAAATGTCAACCGGCTAGGACCTCAAAGGGTCTCGTTCTAAATAATCCTACAACACGAGCTCAAGCAGTTCCTTTTAACTTTCCCTTCTTACTTTATTACTCCCACCTTCCTTTCCTCTTCTTCTTTCAGTAACGATAGACAACGAGGAAGGGTATTTAAAGGAAGAGAAGCAGTTTTTCTAAATAAAACCAGGCACACATTTGTAAAAGAGGATCCATTTGAACAGCATGGGATCTGTCTGTTTGATAGCAGGTTTTAGTGTTTGCCCCCCAAGCTTTATAACCCAAGGGGTGTTTCGCCCGCCAACATAAAAAAAACATGGATGCACGATTGATCCATTGCTTTCAAACCAGGCAAATGTTGCTCAGAGTCAAAGATAAACACCAAACCCCGCTCTGCTGCCCAGGGGAAACTGCAGGGTTAACAGATGAGAGTCGAGCTGAAACCAACAGAAAATACAAATGTCTGAAGTTCATGCGTCTGATCCAAAGAGAGAGGAGGCAGACGGACGGTTTGAAGTGATGGAGGAACGAGAAAAGTTTTCGAGGGAAGAGGAGTGAGATGCAGAGGAAAAAACAAACAAGTCTTCCCCAAATCAATGCTATACCGTGCAAATATGAGTACTGACATAACAGATATAATATACAGCTGTAGGAATTCATTCAAAATGTGTTATGAGGTCCTATTCGGCTTTTTGGGGTTCTCCCTTTCCTGTAATGTGTTATATAAGTAGAGACACTACATACTGATATACACCTGAACATCAGCAGGAGAGGACTCTTTAAAGTAGAGACACTACATACTGATATACACCTGAACATCAGCAGGAGAGGACTCTTTAAAGTAGAGACACTACATACTGATATACACCTGAACATCAGCAGGAGAGGACTCTTTAAAGTAGAGACACTACATACTGATATACACCTGAACATCAGCAGGAGAGGACTCTTTAAAGTAGAGACACTACACACTGATATACACCTGAACATCAGCAGGAGAGGACTCTTTAAAGTAGAGACACTACATACTGATATACACCTGGACATCAGCAGGAGAGGACTCTTTAAAGTAGAGACACTACATACTGATATACACCTGAACATCAGCAGGAGAGGACTCTTTAAAGTAGAGACACTACATACTGATATACACCTGAACATCAGCAGGAGAGGACTCTTTAAAGTAGAGACCTACATACTGATATACACCTGAACATCAGCAGGAGAGGACTCTTTAAAGTAGAGACACTACATACTGATATACACCTGAACGTCAGCAGGAGAGGACTCTTTAAAGTAGAGACACTACATACTGATATACACCTGAACATCAGCAGGAGAGGACTCTTTAAAGTAGAGACACTACATACTGATATACACCTGAACATCAGCAGGAGAGGACTCTTTAAAGTAGAGACACTACATACTGATATACACCTGAACATCAGCAGGAGAGGACTCTTTAAAGTAGAGACACTACATACTGATATACACCTGAAAGTGAGCATACTATCCTCTTTAACTTCCCTCATCCTTTTTTCTCCTCCCTTCTCTTGATGTGAAGAATCTTATTAGCACCATTCGCTAACACTTCACGACACACACTCTCCTCTCCTCCCCTCTCACTTTACTGTATATTTCTCAAGCTGGCCTTCTCGTACTTAATTGGTGCTCGTTAAGGGATTTTTTCACCAAAATAAGCAGGAGGGGGGGGGAGAAGTCTTTGAAAATGTTAATTGATAGCGGATCAAGAAGAACACTGGCAATTAGTGCAGGCTGACAGATGAGCAAGGCACTGCACTGGAGACTTTGATGACTACAGTAACTCTACACACACACACACACACACACACTGTAAACACACATAAAAGCATGTCTGGATAGCCTTCAGGGCCTTTTAGACGAGAGTTAATGTTTGATTGTTTTGAGGTCTTGTGTTTCTTATTTGCGTAAACACACACACACACACACACACAGAGACACATACACAGAGACACATACACACACACACACACACACACACACACACTTGCAGAGATTCAGAAAAGACATGAAAACAAACATTCATATCAGCTGACACACACACACACTGATACAGACAGAAAAATGTGTAGCTGGGGTTATCTACCAGTTTGGAGAAAACATCATTACGCTGCTGTCTCTCTTCATTTCTGAACGCTGTCGAGGAAAAGCTGCAGCCGAGTTAAATTGCTTTTGTTTTGTGATGATATGATCTGAAAGAGTGCCGTTTGATTGGTGTATCAGGCTGTAAATGTGAACAGATTTCAGTCAAATATGGTGAAGGCGCCATTAAACACAAGGTGGACTTTTAACACGCCTCAATAGATGGATTTTAAAACGTCTATGAATGCTTAGGTCACATACAAATGAACATTTCCATGAAAACTCAATCTGTTAAGGAAGGCAACGAGATGTAGGACCTTGGGAGTTTATAATCAAACAGCTGTTTTCATGTTGGAAGAGCTTCAAGCATCACGACTGTGTTTGGTGTGGATTCACTTTGGATGAATCAAAAACTGTGAATATGCTGTTAGGACGTCACTTTAGAAGTCTTTAAACATTGCAAGACTTTACATGTTGATGTTATTAGATTAAAGAGGCCCTATAATGCTTTTTGGGGGTTTTCTCTTTCATGTTGTTCTATAGGTTTTGTTGCATGTGAATGGTCTGCAAAGGCTAAAATCGTTAATACTTAAATGAGCAGAATATGTCCCGCTTGATGCACATTATCTTCTTTTATTACGGTTGTTTTTGATGAATACGCAGCCATTACATGAATGTCTTTTTATTTGTTTGTGCTTGTGTGTTTAATTATTATGTGTTAAATGCACTTTGAATTGCCTCTGTGTCTTAACATTTGCTATACAAATAAACTAACCTTGAACCTTGAACTACATATTCTTCATTACGTCTGCTCATTCTCACCATTTCTTCTCTTTGTTTCTTCCCTCCTCTCCTCCTCTCCCTCCTCTCCTTGTCTCCAGGTGAGCCAGCAGTGGCCAGAGAGAATAACTGTCTGAACGCGGCGAAGGCGTGCAACCTGAACGACACGTGTAAGAAGTACCGCTCGGCCTACATCAGCCCGTGCACCAGCAGGGTGTCGAGCGCCGAGGTCTGCAACAAGAGGAAGTGCCACAAGGCGCTGCGGCAGTTCTTCGATAAGGTGAGTTCATCTGCTGGTTCCTTACACTGAAAGACAGGAACACCCTGAATAACATGTTAAAACCTGCTGTAAGGTCAGCAGAGATGGCTGCAGTACACACATCCTTTACTCAAGTAGAAGTACAGATACTGGTGTTTAAAAATACTCTGGTAAAAGTAGAAGTACTGACTAAACGTCTTTACTCAAGTAAAAGTAAAGAGGGCTTTGAAATGTACTTCAGTAAAAAGTACCCATAACTAGCAGCTGTTTTAAAGAGTACCTGACCTCCCTTTATATGAATAGATCAATAATGTCATTGTTAGCTAATGAATGTTTCCATGCTGAACAACGGCAACATGACAACGTTTTCATTGGTCCCTCTTCTTTAGAGAAGACCAGGAAATGATGGATACACGGATCGTGTTCAAATCAATAGGCACGCAATGACTCTAAATAATAATGATCACGCCACCAAACACACATTCAAACTAAAGGAACCAGCCTGTTTGGAAAATGTAAGAAGTAGAAAGTACAGGTATTTGGGTTCAAAATGTAAGAAGTAGAAAGTACAGGTATTTGGGTTCAACATGTAAGAAGTAGAAAGTACAGGTATTTGTGTTCAAAATGTAAGAAGTCAAAGTAAAAAGTCGTCAGAAAAATAAGTAGTGGAGTAAAGTACTGATACCAGAGAAAGTACTTAAGTGCAGTAACGAAGTATTTGTACTCCACTACTTCCCACCTCTGAAGTGTGAAAACAGAGAGACGTAAACTCTTTTGTAACCAGCTCCAGGTCATGTTCTTGCAGATTCATTTCCTCTGTTGCCATCAGAGCGTAGATATGCTCTGCCTGCTCTTAAAACACATCGCTTTTCAAAATCATTCATCCCCTCGGCACTCAAACTTTTAAAGTCTTGATAGGTTTTTTAAGTTGATTATTTATCTACTTATTTATTGTGATGCTATGAACTTTATGGTGTAAATTGGAATGATCCACATCCAGTATGTTCCTACCTGTGTACATGACATAAGCTGCTCACAACCAATTGCCCCTTGCAGGATTAATAAAGTTGTTGATTGATCGATTGATTGATTGAAGCCACTTCTGACACGAGCTTATACAAAAAAAGAATCCAAACTCTGAAAAGCCCACACGCTGCTGGAGGTTTTCCAAGCGACTGATATCTGATAAAAGCCGAATGCCCACCGGCTTCAAAAGGAATAGTAATTCTGAAGTTAGACGGGTTGTCAAAAAGCACAATAAATTATCATGCCGGGTCTTTTTGTTCAGAGTTTGCTTTTCCAGCGCCGAGCTTTGACATCGATTCAGTCATCATACACAAAAGCTGTTTTCGCCGTCTGTGGCATATTGTGTGAAGAAAAATAAAATAAAAGGATGTGAGACATTGTAATTACAACCCAGCTCCCATCACCTCCCTTTGGAATAACTTAACTGGGATTGCTTCAACATGAATAAGTGGAAAGCTCAGAGATGGCATGACAGCGTTCGTCTCGTTGTGATTGTGTTTTCTTTCATCACTGCAGACAACTTTGTGTAAACAGCCTTAAGCGCCTACTTCTCTTTGTTTTGGCAAAGAAATCTGTTTTCTTTTTCTCATAATTCACTTTTGGTCAGATCTTAAAGAAAAAGCACATGTCACACTAATGCTCTTATGTACAGCATTAGCCACTGTTTGTTTTCAACCAAAAAAACACAACTTTATTGACAGAATATCCAAAGAAAAAGGTTTAAAAAATGTAAATAAAACTAGAAGTGGACTCATAGAGAACAGACCTGCAGTCTGTGTGTGTGTTTCTGCTCGTCATCATTAATAGGATTTTTATATTCCCCTCCCCCCATGGGTTTTAGTAATATTTGTGTTTTGGGAAAGCAGCTCTCCTGCAGAACATCCTAACAGTTCAGATAGAGAGTGATTTCCAAAACCAAAATCATAATTAATTCAGATGAAGAGTCAAAAGTCAGAGTGGTTTTTAAAGAGAAAGTCATTCTGTCTATTTCACGTTAATGAGAAACACGGTGATGTCTGATAGGACGAGATCTGAATACCTGGATATAATAAAAATACTGAAATCATCCTTCCTCTAAGAATCATGAATATACAGCAGGAAGTTATTCCATTATTTTGCTAAACATCCTTGGTGGAGTTAACAGGAAAGAGAAGGACGTTCTTGCTCTTCACTTCTACAGTTCTCCAGTTAATGTGTGACTCTTGTGTCCCTCAGGTTCCTCCGAAGCACAGTTATGGGATGCTGTACTGCTCGTGTCCGGTGAGCGATCAGTCAGCCTGCTCTGAGCGCCGGCGGCAGACCATCGTGCCCGTCTGCTCCTACGAAGAGAAGCAAAAACCAAACTGTCTGGAGCTGCAGGCGTCCTGCAAGACCAACTACATCTGCAGGTAGGAAAACACTGAGGGTCATTTAACAGACAATACAGACGAGGGAGCTTGAAAGTGCT
The DNA here is from genome assembly GCA_031216635.1 of Dissostichus eleginoides. Lineage (NCBI taxonomy): Eukaryota > Metazoa > Chordata > Actinopteri > Perciformes > Nototheniidae > Dissostichus > Dissostichus eleginoides. The sequence continues at coordinate 29,300,067 of CM062278.1, forward strand.
AAAATGCTGACTCATTTTAGCACTTTCAAGCTCCCTCGTCTGGTAAATCAATGGGATTTTTAATCTGTTTTTGCTTGTTAGCCTGAAATAAGATCTGTGGTTAACACAAGCTGAAGATACTTTGTCCTACGACATAAAATAAGTCAGTAAATACCCCTCTGGTGAATAAAAAAATGGCAGTTGCTAAAAGTGTCTAAATGAGCAACCCAGTCTCACGGCATTCCTGTTATAGTCACGACATTTAATCTATTGATTCGTGTTCACCATCACGATTTTCCCCTTTTTTTCGTGTCAAACAGAACAATTTTAAAAGCAATGTATTTCTATTGGTAGTGTGTTTCGTGCCGGCAACACGTCTTTCTGTCCGGTCGGGTCTTGGAAGACCGGAAGCTGTGTGGTTCATAAAAACATGTTGTTACTCAATATCAAGCCACGATTGTTGTTTTTAATTTAAATTGTATGATGTCGGACTTTTTTTGCCGTCCGAGAGGAAAAGAAATGGGGCTCAGAGCGTCAGAATACTGACATCTGTATTTCTTAAATCTTTTTTTCCTTCTTATTTGTTATTCTCTTCTAAATAACACACTGTTATTTACTCAACAATAACACACAATTATCCTTGTTTTTATTTATTTGTTTAATTCTATAATCTCGGGCTTTTTTGGTGTCTGTCAGGAACTGAATTTCAAAATAAAGTCACCGGAAACAGATACACACCCACTGAACTGATTACCCAAGGTCCTCAGCTATGGTTGAAGCTTGGTGATTGGATGTTTTAGCCGCAATGCACATTGGGATATGGTGTTAATGAGACGACTAAACGTCATCAGGCTCAACATTAGCCACCTTTAGCTTAGCGGTGGTGACGTGAAGTCATGTGACCATGCTGTAGTTCCTAACATTAGCCACCTTTAGTTTAGCAGTGGTGACGTGAAGTCATGTGACCGTGCTGTAGTTCCTTTATAGCCCAACATTAGCCGCCTTTAGCTTAGCGGTGGTGACGTGAAGTCATGTGACCGTGCTGTAGTTCCTTTATAGCCCATCATTAGCCGCCTTTAGCTTAGCAGTGGTAACGTGAAGTCATGTGACCGTGCTGTAGTTCCTTTATAGCCCAACATTAGCCGCCTTTAGCTTAGCGGTGGTGACGTGAAGTCATGTGACCATGCTGTAGTTCCTTTATAGCCCAACATTAGCCGCCTTTAGCTTAGCGGTGGTGACGTGAAGTCATGTGACCATGCTGTAGTTCCTAACATTAGCCACCTTTAGCTTAGCGGTGGTGACGTGAAGTTGCGTGACCATGACAAACCAAATTTTAGAGGCTGATAAACACACACACTCACACACATGCAAATAAACAGAATGAGCAATTCAGTGATAGACATTTAACATCACCCTCATTGGATGGTGTCTGTCTATGTGTGTGTGACTGTGTGTGTGTGTGTTGTGTGTGTGTGTGTGTGTTGTGTGTGTGTGTGTGTCTGTGTGTCTGTGTGTGTGTGTGTGTGTGTGTGAGATCGTGTGTGTGTGTGTGTGTGTCCTGTGGCTCTCTGGGATTAAATGGAAGCATTAGGCATCATAAATGAGCTCCATTTGCTGCGTGGCCTCAGGTCTGTCTCTCTCTCTACTCACCATGAGGTTGGTCTGCTCTGAGACTTTCTATCTCCGTCTTGTTTCTCTGTCTCTCCGTCAGACAGACGCTCGGGGCTGAACCACAGGTTTCTCTGCACCACAGCTTCCTCCCAGTCCATTTGTCAGTCAGCACAGAGAGATTAGAGCCGTGCATTTCCAGCAGCAGCTCCCTCACCATATGTCAGGTGGAGTGTAGCGCTGCTGTTGACAACTCTCCCTACACACTGCAGCAGATTGCTGAGATTAGATACACTGTGCATGCATTCAACATTTTCAAAGGTTTTCAAAGGTTTTAATGTCATATGTACGTAAACTACAGTGTAGAAATGGCAATGAAATTCTTCTGACCTGAGCTCCTCCAACAATGCAAGAAGTCTATATACATGTCAATAGAATATGATATGAATGTGAGTGTGTTGGTGCTATGCTTCCCTGTCACTGTCTCCTTCAGATAAACACAGAAAAGCTGCTCTCCTCCAAAAACCGTGTTCTTGAAATGCAAAACAAAGATTTCACAAGTGTTTGGGGAGTTTTTTAAACGCTGCTGGAGTTGTTCAGAGCTGGTCCTTGTAACACATTCATTGTGGTGGCTTCAAACTCTTTACCTGGTGGGTAAAAGCAACGTGCTAATCATGCTAAACACAGCGCCAGCAGAGCAGCATGGCGAGCTTTAATGCCCCATAGATCGATACGAAAATAGCTAATCAACTAATAAGATGATCGAAACACACTGTAAGGAAGATTTCAGGATGGCTTTTACTTTTGTTAAACACAATGAAGACTAACCCTTACATAAATCACTGTTTTCTGACAACGTGAGCGAACTATCATGTCCGTTTCCAGCTTGATTCAACAACAATAACTAAAGCACTGTGTTCCTGTAACATACAAAACGTATATACAGTATATTTCAAATGCCAGATTAAAGCCAAATATGAATTCCAGTGTTTATTCTGAATATAACTCTGTAACGGACCGCCGTTAGTGTCTGTGGAGACCATTTTCTAGGAAAACAACATGGTAAAAGATTAAATAAGCAGGAATTATATGACTCTTTTAGTCTTTGCATTGATGTAATTACGCATTTTTTACTATTTGCTATAACTTTTTGTGTTGAGAAACCAAATGCATATTTCTAAATGTGTCCAAGAACATCATTAGGCGCTTTCACACCAAGTACTTTGCCGTACTTAGTTCATCAGAACTCTTTAGTTCTGATGAACTAAGAGCAGATGGCGTTCACACCGGAATAAGTCCCTGGGGGAGGATTAGGCAAATGAAGCCGCTGACGTCACTTCTTCTTCTTCTGCTTTGGGTTTACTGGCAGGCCGCAAACCACTTCACGGCGTATACTGCCACCCGAAGTCCCCGGCCGGAAGTCCCCGGAGTTGGGGAAGGCTTCAGTAGAAGCTGCTGGGACTCCCAGCAGCTTCTACTGAAGCCTTCCGAGTAAATCGCCAGAACGCCGACACCTCCTCATCTCCACCGCTCCCATGTTTTTTTTGTGTTGCCATAAGTTAGTCACTCTCCGTTTGTGCGCTGGGCTAATGCTAATGCTAAATGCTAATAATGCTAATGCCAGCAAATACAATGGCGGCTTCACAAAACTTTTCCGAGTTTTACGGGGCGTGGTTTGCAATCCGCCCAGCCAATCAGAAATAGGAACCTTTTTCTCCCATGAAAGTCCCTGCTCTCTAGCAGGGACTGAAAAGAGGGTGAAAAGGTTCTCACGAACTAGGTTCTAGGTCCGGATTTTTTTGGTGTGAACGCGACATTTCAAGAACTATCGGAACTATACTGGGAAAAGTACTCCGGTGTGAAAGCACCTAATGCTTTCTTTGGTCACTCACTACTAAATCAACTTTCACCATCATTTTGATAACAAGGTCTGAATGAGGAGTTTATTTCCAATCTGTGATCCTCTCCCATCTTCTATTATCCCATCTCTCGTTGCTAAATATCTCAACAATTAAAAAAGGAATGATGCAAACCAAACAGATATATTTCCACCAAGTTGTAAAAGGTCTTGTTTTGTGTCAAAGCAGCAGCATCTCACACTCAGCCTCACTTCGAAGGGCAAATTATTGGAGTATCCAAACTCCATTTCAATTTCACGTGCCACTGAATCCGTCGCATAAGTGTAAACAAACATTTGTGAAGGCAGTAAATGAAAACACAACAAGTGCCTTCAGCCTCATTCATTAAAACCAATAAAGCAAATGTAAGTCTGTCATCGTACTGGAGGCGGACATTATGAAGGTTAATCACATCGAGAGAAATAACTTGCGCTCATTTTGTTTGGCCATTTTGCACACATCACATCTGAACTCCTTAATTTAAAATCTATTGGAGCTGTAATCACCCAGAGACTTTATGACTCAGCATACCATGATAACCTGTTCAACAACATCATCTGGGACTCAAAGCATGCTCTGAACAGAGAATACGAACTGCTAGCATCTAATGGGAGATTCAATAAAGTCAGCCTGAAGCATCCTTTGTGCTCCAGTCCATCCTCACAGTAAACACAGAGCTGAATCCAGATCAAATGCACGCTGAAGGCTCTTTGAGCATCTCTCACTGATCCTGCTGTTATGTTAAATGTTTGTTGTTTGTTTTTCATGTATTGTGTCTTGTTTATGTTGATGTTCCACATGGAGCTGCTGTGATGCAAGTCACATTTCAGACTTGATCGTGTGTGTGTGTGTGTGTGTGTGGGTTTCAGGTCACGACTGGCTGATTTCTTCGTGAACTGTCAGCCGGAGCCTCGCTCTCTGTCCGGCTGTCTGAAAGAGAACTACGCCGACTGCCTGCTGTCCTACTCCGGTATAGTCGGTGAGTCGCTCCTTATTGGTCAGATTTATCTCAGAATATTGACTCCAGGACTCTGAGGATTATTGTTTTTTTGTGGGAAGGCCATATATTGTCACCGAGTGGCGACCTCTGTAAGCAAGGAGACTCTCACAGTATCTGCTGCACTGCTGCTTTATAGTATAACAAGCTCCATCACTTCATGATAGACCTGCAGCCTCTGAGATGTGCAGCGCCTTAATGCAGAGCGCAGCGCCGTTTATTCCCCACTGTTTAGCTTCATTAGATCTGCTGAAAACCACAGCTGCTGCTGCTGTATAACCACCCCAAAATCTGCTTGGTTATTACTTCATATTCTGGTTTTTAACTAATAAGATGTGCATTCACCAGGGTGCATCACAGCCTCTGTCCGACTTGAAACACTTACTTTATACTCTGGACACAACCCTCGTTGCAATTTGAACATTAGGCATGTGTACAAGATTGGACTTGAGCACTTTTTCAGCATCTGTACGACCCCTTCATGTGAACTGAAAATATAGTTTTTCCTAAGAAATGTTTTTTGTTCTGATGGTCTACGGCAGCACTACGCATGTAGGAGCGCCTGAATCTGAACTCATAATACTATAGAAGATATTTTCCATTGGCCAGTACTTACCAAACGTTTGTATTAGTGTTGTCGCCTCTCAATGTGAAACTTATGGTTTCAAATGAAAGAAAAGATTAAATATAATCATCGTGCCGGGCCGTCAGCTGCCCTGGACTTACGGCCGTTCTGTGATTCTCCAGATCACAAGGATGGCCAATCCGTGTCTTGCATCATTTAACTCGGTGAACACAAAGTAAATCATAACTTTTATACAAATTTGACCAAATCTCATAAATCTAAATCCTGGTTTAACCCCATTTCCAACACTCTGTGACAATCACTGTCACATTATGTCCTTAACACGACTGCACTGTCAAGAGTCGATACAATCAAGTCACTAAACGTGACCACACACACACACACACACACACACACACACACACACACACACACACACACTGTCCACACAGCGCCAAGTCTTTCTGCATACTGCAAAACTGAAAGGCCTGTTTTTTGGAGAGCAGCCAGAACAAGAGAACAATCTATTGGAGGGAAAGAAATCACTGACCGAGGCGATTTACTTTCCCTCTCAGGCCAACTCTTCATCAGCTCCTCTGCATTAAAGCCTCCTGCAGAGACTTCAGCACATGGAGAGGGAGAATACAATATTTCACTTCGTTATTGTTAAATTCATCATTCAACCCAGAAGGAGGAAGATAACTCTGTCTAAAGGGGGTTTAAATATTCTTGATTTAGTTGAAATCCAGCAGCATATTGGTGTTGTTACAGACAGATAGGTTTGACTTCTGAAATGTATGCTAACCGGATGCTAACTTGCATATGTTGGATAATTTGCACAATTAGAATAAGTCGTGGTAATTAGCATATGCGATCAATAGCTAAAAAATGGCTTGGACGATTTGGACATTTTCGTGTGGTTTTTTAGGTATATTGAGAATGTTGAATCAATTCCTGAAATGTTTAGGATCAAAATAGGCAGTTTTGAGTCCCCTAAGACTTTAAAATCGACCCAAAATGCATCAAAATCAGCCCATCGGGAGTACAAACTGTAAGGGTTATCTTGTGTATCCTGAGTATCCTGTTACATGTAATCCATTACTCCCTATGCCTGAATACTGATGACTATCTTTCTGTTTCTGCTTCAGGTACCGTGATGACTCCCAACTACCTGCGCTCTGCTAAAATCAGCGTCTCTCCGTTCTGCGACTGCAACAACAGCGGAAACAACAAGGACGAGTGTGACAAGCTCACTGAGTTTTTCACGGAGAACACCTGCCTCCGTGAGTCCTCTAACCTTTTCTACTCTACTTTATCTCCTCTCTTTTGAATTCTCTCGCTTTATATTTCCATCCGTGGCTCCGCTGCTCTTTTTATCCTCTGCTTTCTTTACATGTCTCTCCTCCTCTCTCAACCAAATATATAAATAGATCCCATTGCCATGAATTGCATTGTTATCCCTCTGCATTGTCACTGCACCACTGTGTGTGTGTGTGTGTGTGTGTGTGTGTGTGTGTGTGTGTGTGTGTGTGTGTGTGTGTGTGTGTGTGTGTGTGTGTGTGTGTGTGTGTGTGTATGTGTGTGTGTGTGTGTGTGTGTATGAACTCCAGATCTCTGACAGAAAGCAGCTTTATTCATACATCCGGCTTATACAACCACTTTAATGAACAACTGAAGATGAAAGAAGTACTCAGATCATGTACTTGAGTAGAAGTAGAAGTACTCAGATCTTGTACTTGTGTAAAAGTAGAAGTACTCAGATCTTGTACTTGAGTGAAAGTAGAAGTACTCAGATCATGTACTTGAGTAGAAGTAGAAGTACTCAGATCTTGTACTTGAGTGAAAGTAGAAGTACTCAGATCATGTACTTGAGTAGAAGTAGAAGTACTCAGATCTTGTACTTGTGTAAAAGTAGAAGTACTCAGATCTTGTACTTGAGTGAAAGTAGAAGTACTCAGATCTTGTACTTGAGTGAAAGTAGAAGTACTCAGATCATGTACTTGAGTAGAAGTAGAAGTACTCAGATCTTGTACAGTAAAAGTAGAAGTACTCAGATCTTGTACTTGAGTAAAGTAGAAGTACTCAGATCTTGTACTTGAGTAAAGTAGAAGTACTCAGCTCTTGTACTTGAGTAGAAGTAGAAGTACTCAGATCTTGTACAGTAAAAGTAGAAGTACTCAGATCTTGTACTTGAGTAAAAGTAGAAGTACCAGAGTGTAGGAATACTCTGTTACAGTAAAAGTCCTGCATTCAAAATGTTCCTCAAGTAAAAGTAGAAAAGTATTCTCATCAAAATATAGTGAAAGTAGCGACAGTAAAAGTAGTCATTGTGCAGATTGGTCCATTTCAGAATAATATATCTGATATGTTTTATAATGATTGATCATTAAAGTGTTCTCAAAGCTGGTAAAGGTGCAGCTAGTTTGAATGACTTTGTATACTGCAGGGTAGCTTGTGGATTTACTCCAGGTGGAACTAAAGTCTGATTTAACACTTGATTATATTTCACATCATTCATCCACATCTGTGAAGTAACTAAAGGTATTAAATACATGTAGTGGAGGAAAAGTACACCATTTACCTCTGAACTGTAGTGGAGTAGAAGTACAAAGTAGCAGAACATGAAGATACTCATGTCAATTACCTCAAAATTATACTACAGTACAGTACTTGAGTAAATGCACTTAATTACCTTACACCACTGTTACCAACCCACCTCTAACACACACATTGTCTGTTTCTATCCCACACACACACACACACACACCACACACACACAACACGTACAAACACACACACACACACACACACACACACACGTACAAACACACTCATTTCCAGAGACCATGGCCATATTTAGAGATATTTTTATAATTAAAAAAACAAAAGACTGATATTTTCACTTTTCTCCTCTTACTTCTTTTATTAACAACAAACATTTTATTTTGTACAGACATGTTCATGTGGCACTCATCTCACATTTTGAAAATAGAAACACAATTTATTACAAACTCAACCTGTTAGCTTTTCTTTTTTTTATCACTTTTCTTTTAATGTGTTTTATTTCCTTCTTCGAACTTTTCTTTATGAATTCAACACTTTGAGACTAAGTCAAACATAAAAGACCTTTAGAATAAAATATCTGCAATGAAAGAAGCTCTGGTGCTTTCTCTCTTAAGACTCATGCTTTACAAGAGAAACAACAACATACAAATACATCAGTATCGATATTCAGCAAATATTTAGAGCAAAGTTTACATTTCCATGCAGAGAAATCTCAGTTGAGGTTAACAGAATCCTCCTGAGCAGTGACAGCCTCCATGGAGCGCCGCCTAAAGAGACTCCAACATCTACAGAACAACTCATGAGAAGATGTTAAAGCACATCCCATAATGTTTGATTGACAGCTGATCTCTGTGCAGTGAAGACATGAACAATCAGCTCTCAGCAACAATGATGGACACACAATGAGTTTAGGAAGTAGAAGAGTTCCTCAAATGACTTCAGGCTATTTCAGTTTACAAAACTCAGCTGTGGTTCTATAACCATGAAGCCAAACTCCAGCATGTATCGGCTGAGTGAATGTGGTCTGGACTCTGTGGAGGAGAGTCATGGTTTCAGAGATGATGATGCTGTAGAAGGACAGAATACCTGCTCTGTGATCCAGGTACACTCCTACTCTGGAGGACTGAGGGCTTGAGACGGGAGTGCGGATATTGTTGTAAAGAAATGAATATCTGTTTTGGTTACAAAGTAAGGACCAAGATTTGTCATTGAGTCCAAATCCACATTCAGTCCCCCACCCTGCTCTGCTGATATTCTTGTATGCGACTGCTACATAAACTCCTCCAAACCCTGTCCACTCCACCTCCCAGTAACAACGTCCAGTCAGACTCTCTTTACTCAGGACCTGCTCATAATAAGTGAATCTGTCTGGGGGACTAGAATAAGACTGTTGTTGTGCCAGGAATGTTGCTTTTCTGTTCCCCTCAGATAATAACAGCTCTGTGTGTGCTGTGTTTGGATCCAGTGTGATTCTCTGTGAATATTTTAAGAGCCCAGCTCTGGTGGTGGGCTCTGCTACTGACAGTAAAACGTCCACTTCAGTCGATGAGACGTTTGTCCATTCCTCTCTCAGGACGTCCTGTAGTTTGTCTCTGACTGCTGACAGGGCCGCCGTCATGTCCTCAAAGTATCTCAGAGGACGGATGTTGATGCTGGATGAGTGTGTAGGTTCACTGAGGGCTGGCAGTGAGGAGTAGCTGTGCAGAAACTGGTTGTGATCCTCTGTGTGAGAGAGCAGCTTCAGATCAGCGTCTCTCCTCTTCAGCTCAGAGATCTCCTGCTCCAGCTTCTCCTGAAGCTCTCTGACTCGACTCACTTCCCTCTTCTGCTGGGATCTGACCTGCTGCTTCACATCAGAGCTTCTTTTCTCCATGAGACGGATCAGCTCAGTGAACATCTTCTCACTGTCCTCCACTGCTTTATCAGCAGAGCCATTGACGGCCTCCACCTCCTGCTGAAGCAGCTTCACCTCCTTCTCTCTGTCCTGGATTCTCTGCTGGATGTTTTGTTGACTCCCCCAGCTCTCTCTGCCTCTCAGTCCTCTCCTTCTTCAGCTCCTCCACTTAAGCTGCTAACATGGTGTTTTTCAGCAGGACAGGCCTCGGTGTGAAGCTCTGCCTACACTGAGGGCAGCTGTGGATTAGCTCTCCATCCCAGAAGCCTTTAATACACTTCATGCAGTAGCTGTGTCCACAGGGAATAGTGACGGATCCTTCAGTAGATCCAGACAGATCGAACAAGAGAAGGTTTCCTGGTCCAGCTGAACTCCTCTCTGCGCCATTTCACCTCTCATACCTCATTCACACCAACGGTGTTTCAGGGCCGGTTCGGAGCTAGAGCTTGAAAAGCACCGGGTTTTCCTGTTCACACCGCAGCGGAGCAGCCTCTTAGCTCCGGAATCCGGTTCGTTTCAAGCACCAACAAATTCTCCGGCTAGAGCAAAAGCACAACATACGTCACGCTTACGTCGAGGCGGGGGCAGGGGCAGGGGCGGGATCAACTCCTGAACAACAACAAAAAGCCCGCGTTTTATCCAGTTTGTACACAACGATGGAGAAACTTAACAAGCAGCAGTGGTCCACTGAAGAGACCAGCTACCTACTGGGAATCTGGTCTTCCGAAGAGGTACAGAGGAAGCTGGAGGGGAGCACGCGGTCCAAAGCAATTCTCCAACAATTGCAGAAAGAGATGGCAACCGCTGGTTTTTACCAAAACCAAAACGAGTAGCGCTTCAACACAATCGGCCATTGTTGTTGTTGTTGTCGGTGTGAGCTGTGAGGGGTTTCTGCGCGGTTTGGCTTTATGAAGCAGGCACGCAAATGGTTACGTCATGACGCAAACGATGACGCAATGACGCAGCACCAGTCGGGCTCTGAGCGGTGTGAAAAGAGCCGGAGCTAAACCGAAGAACCGGTTCTGAACCTGAAAAGCTCTAGAGGAGCTTGAACCGGAGTTGCGTTGGTGTGAATGAGGTATCAGTGTCAGCGAGCGTCTGAGTTTCACTTCCTGAGAACTGAAACTAGTGTGAGCTATCAGCTTTTGGACTTTCCCTGCATGTTGGTTAAACCCATCCTCCAAAGTTTATCTAAAGGGGAGGAACCAGGAAATAGTGGAGCTGGCTTTGTCTGAGAGCAGGAAGAAGAGGGAGGGCTTATCTGATTCATTCCAGGAGGTTCAAGGCTTTTATTAGTGTGTGTGTGTGTGTGTGTGTGTGTTGTGTGTGTGTGTGTGTGTGTGTGTGTGTGTGTGTGTGTGTGTGTGTGTGAACTCCAGATCTCTGACAGAAAGCAGCTTTATTCATACATCCGGCTTATAAAACCACTTAAATGTACAACTGAAGATGAAAGAAGTACTCAGATGTTGTACTTGAGTAAAAGTAGAAGTACTCAGATACATTACATGTTAGACGCTTTTATCCAAAGCGACTTATATACTCAATACTGTGGGCAATCCCCACAGGAGCAATTTGGGGTGAAGTGTATTGCCCAGGGACACAACACATGCTGACTGCAGTGGGGTTTGAACCTGTGACCCCCTGATCTCAACACCAAGGCTCTATCCACTGCACCACACGCCTCCCAGAGTAAAAGTAGAAGTACTCAGATGTTTGTACTTGAGTAAAAGTAGAAGTACTCAGATCTTGTACTTGAGTGAAAGTAGAAGTACTCAGATCTTGTACTTGAGTGAAAGTAGAAGTACTCAGATCTTGTACTTGAGTAAAAGTAGAAGTACTCAGATCTTGTACTTGAGGAAAAGTAGAAGTACCAGAGTGTAGGAATACTCTGTTTCAGTAAAAGTCCTGCATTCAAAATGTTCCTCAAGTAAAAGTAGAAAAGTATTATCATCAAAATATAGTGAAAGTAGCGACAGTAAAAGTAGTCATTGTGCAGATTGGTCCATTTCAGAATAATATATATAATATGTTTTATAATGATTGATCATGAAAGTGTTCTCAAAGCTGGTAAAGGTGCAGCTAGTTTGAATGACTTTGTATACTGCAGGGTAGCTTGAGAATTTACTCCAGGTGGAACTAAAGTCTGATTTAACACTTGATTATATTTCACATCATTCATCCACATCTGTAAAGTAACTAAAGGTATTGAATACATGTCGTGGAGGAAAAGTACAAAGTAGAAAGAAATGGAGATACTCATGTAAAGTACATTGAACTTGAGTAATTGTACTTAGTTACTTTACACCACTGTAACCAACCCACCTCTAACACACATTGTCTGTTTCTATCCCACACACACACACACACACACACACACACACACACACACACATACACACACACACACACACGTACAAACACACTCATTTCCAACCAAGAATCATAAAACATCTTTGTCTTTGTGTCTTTTCTTTGTAATCAGAGCTAATTCGGCCCCTTTGCTCTGAGAGTCTTCCTCCTCCTCACAGTTTATGTGTAATGTGATTCTTCATTGATTCCTGTCAGAGGTCAGAGCTCAGGGTCACGCAGAATCTTTCGCTCAATGACACCTGAGCTGGATAAATGTTTGTAATCACGCTGGGTTAAACGACGCCTCCTGAAATCAAGTAGAGTACTGAATTAGATGGAAACAGACTCAGTAAAAGAGGGAAGCTCACATGGATTACTGTAGTAATTATAGGCATAGAAATAAATAAATAGTGTTTTTGCTATGATTGCATCTGGAATATCATGTAAAAGTTGTGGTAGTCAGTGGTGGAAGTGCATTTAATCAAGTACTATACTTAAAGGGGCCCTATTATGCTTATGTTAAGGTGTATATCAGTTTGTAGTGTCTCTACTTTAAAGAGTCCTCTCCTGCTGATGTTCAGGTGTATATCAGTATGTAGTGTCTCTACTTTAAAGAGTCCTCTCCTGCTGATGTTCAGGTGTATATCAGTTTATAGTGTCTCTACTTTAAAGAGTCCTCTCCTGCTGATGTGCAGGTGTATATCAGTATGTAGTGTCTCTACTTTAAAGAGTCCTCTCCTGCTGATGTTCAGGTGTATATCAGTATGTAGTGTCTCTACTTTAAAGAGTCCTCTCCTGCTGATGTTCAGGTGTATATCAGTATGTAGTGTCTCTACTTTAAAGAGTCCTCTCCTGCTGATGTCCAGGTGTATATCAGTATGTAGTGTCTCTACTTTAAAGAGTCCTCTCCTGCTGATGTTCAGGTGTATATCAGTTTATAGTGTCTCTACTTTAAAGAGTCCTCTCCTGCTGATGTTCAGGTGTATATCAGTATGTAGTGTCTCTACTTTAAAGAGTCCTCTCCAGCTGATGTTCAGGTGTATATCAGTATGTAGTGTCTCTACTTTAAAGAGTCCTCTCCTGCTGATGTTCAGGTGTATATCAATATGTAGTGTCTCTACTTTAAAGAGTCCTCTCCTGCTTACTTAGCATGGGTCATGTAACGATCTATGAAATGTCCAAATTGACCAATCAGAATTCAACTAAGACGGTTAATAACTAACTGTTAGTGTGTGTCAAGCATCCTTCATATAATTGTGTAGTTGCACACATCTGTAGCATGTTAGTGAATCAATTAAATATTTGATTGTTGAAACAATCAGCTGCAAGGCACCTGTATAAATCAATCAGATGGTCGATATGTTGCTAAGTAGGTGTACTCTCTCTAAAAATGGTGCATTGAAAACAATGAGCCACAGTGACGATAGAGAGAGAGAGAGTATGTTGGTGGTTCGGCTTCACAAAGGCAAAGTGGGCGGTTTGATTTCCCTTTGTCAGGATGACAGATACCAGATGAGAAAACAGCAACGAAATGCCGCCGCATTTCATCAACTCTCTCTCTCTCTCTCTCTCTCTCACTCGCTCATTTGTCTTCTCCTCTTCTATTATCTTTTTCTTGCCTCCCTTCCTCTTGTTTGCACCGCTCTGTTGTCTTTTTACAAGTCAGGGTTAACAAGGTTGGTCTGCCGCAGATAATAAGGGCTGTCTGTGTGTGTGTGTGTGTGTGTGTGTGTGTGTGTGTGTGTGTGTGTGTGTGTGTGTGTGTGTTCAAGTGTGATATGCAAGATCAGAAAGTGATCAATCAGCATCAGAATCTTTATTGTTATCTTAATTACTGTAGGTAAAACAACATTTTCTAGGCTTTTTTTAGTGCAGTAAAATAAATTATGGAAAACGATTAGGGCCAAGACTTTTTAGACTTCTGAAAAAAAAATGTAGTTCTGAAAAAACTTTAAAAAATCAAGTCAGAATTCTTAAAAATGTCGAAATTCTGAGAAAAACTATTTGAATTCTGTGATTAAAGTCAGAATTCAGAAAAATGTTTCAATTGAAGACAGAATTTCATAATCATACAGAAGTCTGAAAAAAGTAAAGATTCTGAAGAAAAAAATAGAATTTTGGAAAAAAATCAGAATAATTTAAAATAGTCGAAATTCTAAGAAAATAATCAGAATTCTTAAAAATGTCAGAATTCTGAATTTCTTCTAAGAATTCTGAACAAAAACAGATTCACTCTTGGTCAGATCCTCTTCTGTAAGAAATAGAGTGCCACAGTGACGAGTCCTAAAACCCGGAAGTGAGTTAACATTTTACCACTTCTGGTTCCTTCGCCAAAAAGCAATGCAATCTCTCCATAGGATTTTGGAAAAGAGCTGGAAATAAGGTCTGTGGTTGAGACACATTGAAGAGGCGGATCACGTTTTGTTCTACGACATTAAATCCATCAGCAGTGACCCCGCTGGTGATTCCTGAAGAGTTTACGTGTCTAAAAAACCATGGTTGTTCACGAGTGGCTGAATAGGACTACAGAAGTTGTGGAGGCCGTTGTACGTCATTACGCCGAACACGTGAACACTCCTCTAAGTTTGTGTTTCCCCGTGTTCTGCTTGAAAGCAAGTACCTGCCTCCTGCAAACTGTTCAAACAAACGCTTCAACTTGGACCATTTAGAATCTGTAGTTTTGAATATGGATCTTAAGTTGGCGTGACGTTGAAGCAGCGACCCTGCTGTAGTTCCATTTATGATTCGACAATAATAAAAGTAGGGTAGACATGTGGAGATTATCCGACTGAACAAAACGTCATCCGTCTCTTAAATGTGTTTTCAACCACAGACCTTATTTCCAGCTATTTTCCAAAATCCTATGGAGAGATTGCATTGCTTTTTTGTCGAAGGAACCGTCCGGGTTTTAGGACGCGTCAATGTGGCACTCTATAGAGACAGGCACAAATACATCAAATCAGTAATGTCCCACAGGAAAGGGGTCCTATAGATTAAGTTAAATTCAAATCAAATGTACATATTTACACATTTTAGAAACTAAATAATTTAAATCTGACAAAATAGATGCTAAAAACACGACGCCATCTTGTATAGGGTCAAACAAGCTCTTTTTGTATAAGTACTTGTTGCTTTCCTTCGTAGCAGGAAGCCAAGCAAAAGGCCCTTTCTCTGAATATCATTACCTCAGTTCTGTCTTCTCTCTCTCGCTCTCTTCTTGTTCTCTTTACTTGTTCTCCTTCTCTTCGTCTGCATCTTTTCCTTTCATGCCCTCCGTCTTTCTGCTCTCATTAAGCTCGCTCAGCAGTAACAGGAACTGACAACCCTGGAGATCCTGAAACTCACCGGTTACAGGGTCAGGACTAGAGAGAAACTAAAGAGAGGGAGACGGAGAGAGAGAGAATATGGAGAGCATTGTTCAGAAGAAGATTAAATATCTGGCTCTTCTACTTTTTTATACCTGGACCAGGAACATCTGAATAAATAGGCATCCTTTTACACATTAGATCCTAGCATTTAAAGGTCTTTTACTTACTTATGTAAATATAATAACTTGTATTATATTTTGTTATTGTTCATTTCTAAATTCAAGATGTATATTTCTACTTTCTTGTTTATTTCTAGTCTTTTTAATTTTCATTGTGCAATGCCTTGTCTTTTTATGCTGCTGCAACACAAACAATTCCCAAATTGGGATCAATAAAGTACTTCTTATCTTATCTCTTCTACGGAGGCCGACAGGTGCAAACATGCTCAAACATTTCTATTAGGAGACACATGTTGCAGATTATAAAAAACGATGCAAATATATAAACAAAAATGTGCCAAAACACATGCAAATGAAGAAACATCAAACCAACTTGAGGAAACGTGCGCAGTGTTTGCTAAAAGCGCTGCATTTTACATGATAACATTATTATTTTGACTCCACCCACAAGTTTGGAACCACCACCAGAGAAGGCAAAAGTACCCACATCCTTTCCTCAAGTAGAAGTACAGATACTCGTGTTTAAAAATACTCTGGTGAAAGTAGAAGTACTGACTAAACGTCTTTACTCAAGTAAAAGTAAAGAGGGCTTTGAAATGTACTTCAGTAAAAAGTACCCATAACTAGCAGCTGTTTTAAAGAGTACCTGACCTCCCTTTATATTAATAGAACAATAATGTCATTGTTAGCTAATGAATGTTTCCATGCTGAACAACGGCAACATGACAACGTTTTCATTGGTCCCTCTTCTTTAGAGAAGACCAGGAAATGATGGATACACGGATCGTGTTCAAATCAATAGGCACGCAATGACTCTAAATAATAATGATCACGCCACCAAACACACATTCAAACTAAAGGAACCAGCCTGTTTGGAACATGTAAGAAGTAGAAAGTACTGGTATTTGAGTTCAAAATGTAAGAAGTAGAAAGTACAGGTATTTGGGTTCAACATGTAAGAAGTAGAAAGTTCAGGTATTTGTGTTCAAAATGTAAGAAGTAGAAAGTACAGGTATTTGTGTTCAAAATGTAAGAAGTAGAAAGTTCAGGTATTTGTGTTCAAAATGTAAGAAGTCAAAGTAAAAAGTCATCAGAAAAATAAGTAAAGTACTGATACCAGAAACATGTACTTAAGTACAGTAACAAAGTATTTGTACTCCACTACTTCCCACCTCTGCACACCACATTAATATTCTGCAGAAAAAACCCACTGGTGCTGTAAGTCTAATGTATTCATTCAAAGCCTTTCCAAAGTGATGCCGCCCTATTTCCGGAGTACATATTGAATGCAAAGGTCACACCATCCGACATGATCATAATTCTAGTGTTACTAGTGGTGCATGTAAAGTGAGATAAGGGTAATGTAGACATCTGTGAGGGAAAAACTCAGACTTCCTACACAAATATCATCTGCAGCGGAGAAAAGATGATATCATGTGCTGTTTGCATTGGTGAAGGTTAAAATGCTTTAAACATGTCTAGTGTTTTCCTTTTTGAGGAGCAGTTGTCAGATTTGAAGAGAGTGGGATATTTTTGGAAATCAAGGACATTCGGTTTGGTCATGTTTGAGGTTAAATTCATGCTTTAAGAATAAGAAATATAACATTTATGAATTGTTGTTACCAGGTGATTCCCAGGGCCTGAAATGCCTCCATTGGACTCCTTTGCTTACTTCTGGAACATAGTGACATCACTGTTAGACTCACAATCCTATTGGCTAGCGCTCCAACACATTGTACGTGATAGGCTAAGGGGCGGGGCATCTCTAAGCGGTTGACCAATCACAACAGAGCCAGCCAGCTAACCAATCAGAGCAGACTGGGCTCTGGTTTCAGACAGAGGGTGAAAAGAGGTGCTGCAGCACAGGCAGTATGAGAAAAATAAAGAGCTTTTTGAACATTAAAGCATGGAGACATGTCCCAGTAGAGACACTACATACTGATATACACCTGAACATCAGCAGGAGAGGACTCTTTAAAGTAGAGACACTACATACTGATATACACCTGAACATCAGCAGGAGAGGACTCTTTAAAGTAGAGACACTACATACTGATATACACCTGAACATCAGCAGGAGAGGACTCTTTAAAGTAGAGACACTACATACTGATATACACCTGAACATCAGCAGGAGAGGACTCTTTAAAGTAGAGACACTACATACTGATATACACCTGAACATCAGCTGGAGAGGACTCTTTAAAGTAGAGACACTACATACTGATATACACCTGAACATCAGCTGGAGAGGACTCTTTAAAGTAGAGACACTACATACTGATATACACCTGAACATCAGCAGGAGAGGACTCTTTAAAGTAGAGACACTACATACTGATATACACCTGAACATCAGCAGGAGAGGACTCTTTAAGGTAGAGACACTACACACCGATATACACCTGAACATCAGCAGGAGAGGACTCTTTAAAGTAGAGACACTACATACTGATATACACCTGAACATCAGCAGGAGAGGACTCTTTAAAGTAGAGATACTACATACTGATATACACCTGAACATCAGCAGGAGAGGACTCTTTAAAGTAGAGACATACATACTGATATACACCTGAACATCAGCAGGAGAGGACTCTTTAAAGTAGAGACACTACATACTGATATACACCTGAACATCAGAAGGAATTTCCAATTCTTATACAAGTGCTTAAATGTTTGAAACCGCGATTTATGTTAAATAAAGACGTGTTTCACTTTCAATACGAACACTTCTAAAAATGTGTCATCCTGCGGGTAATTATGTTGGAACTTTAGATGATTTTACATGTTTCTGTAACTTTAAAAGCTGACTAAACCTCAGAATAACGAATAAAAAATTAAAGCAGGTCTGACATCCTGAGTTTGAGACGCTGACGGTTCTTCACACTCGGTCACTGTAAGACTTTAATTAGACCTGAGGAGACAGAAAGAGCCCATCAACACTTCCAATATGCTCATCACCCTCCTGCTGCCTCGGCACAAAGCTACTACTTACAGGACACGCACGCACGCACACACACACACACACGCACACACGCACGCACACACACACACACATATGCAAAAATTAAATATGCACATGCACACTCATGAGCAGAGGCTATCAGGGCTGCAGGATATTGACTAAAAATTACTTATTTTGTGCTGATTATTGCATCCAAAATAACAATGCTAGCACATGTCGTCAGCTTTTTTAAATATACTTTATTTTACAAGGAAATATAAAAATAGGGATTGTTATTCTGATGGAAATTAAATATTTGTTAACTCAGAGACGTGGTGTCTCCTGTCATGCATACTGTGTGCTTACTGCTTACATTTAAACACCAAAAAAGTAGGAATTTAACAAACTAATGATGATTGAAAAGCCAATGCATAACTTGTTTCTGTTCAGTCATCATCATAAATGTTCCTCTTTTAATTATTTAGTCATTTCTGAGACGGGGATAAAAGTATTTGTTTTGGATGTCTGCTCTCACCGGAGGTAAATCCAGCTCAGCAGATGAAGGGAGGGACTCTCTGGATCTACTTAGTTTAAGATTAATTATCACATTTATTAAAGTCGCAGAGTGGAATTAACTCAAATGTTCTTTAGAGGTCAGGATGAGTTTATCAGGGAGGAGAAGAAAGAAGATGATGAGACAGAAAA
Organism: Dissostichus eleginoides; assembly: GCA_031216635.1. Taxonomy (NCBI): domain Eukaryota; kingdom Metazoa; phylum Chordata; class Actinopteri; order Perciformes; family Nototheniidae; genus Dissostichus; species Dissostichus eleginoides. The sequence goes on from CM062278.1 coordinate 29,319,061, forward strand.
CATGTTTACTCGTGTCCCATAAATATAATTACATGCATGTCTCTAGATACTCACTTGCATGAAATTCAGTCCAAGATAACCTTCATTTACTTAACAAAAACACAATGTTATAATTTGTCAGAGCGGCGATCAGATAGTTTGAGTTTCTCCTCCATGAACAATTTGCAATATTCTGTATATCTGTAAATGATATACTATCCTATGTATATACAGTATGCCTATGCTCCTGTAGTATAAGCCTATATTCCTGCTACTGCAGTATCTTATTTCTCATTTTCAGTTGATTTTTAATTGTTAATTCTCTATTCTACTTTTTAAGTATTTGTATATTAATATCTGAACACACTGTTGCTTATAACAAAAGAGTCTCTATCTATTTATCTAAGGGTGAGGATAAACTGGTACCTTTTACTTAAAGGGGACCTATCATGCAAAATGCACTTTTTGATGTCTTTTATACATAAAGATGTGTCCCCGGTGTGTCAGGGAACTCACGCAGCGTCAGAAAATAAAACCCTCTCTCTTTTCCTCCGTACCCAAATCTCTAAAAACAGGGGAACAACGGAGCTGATCCAGATTTGCGTCCGATATGACGTCATATCTGAAATGTGGACCCACGGCCCGATCAGAAACGTTGCTATCAGAAACAATGCCCGACTGTTTTGGACGTAATATGGTCGGTGCATGTTTACATTAGCATCGCTAACACTCAGAGCTAACCTGTACTGGAGAGCATGTGTGTGAAGAAGCAGGAAATAAAAAGGAACTCACCTTGTGGTATAACCGGCAAGAGAGAAAGCCTTTGAGCTCCATACTGTTTCAGAAATGATCCTTGATAATCCATGATATGGCGTTTCATCACCGCAGCATTTAGTTTAGACAGTAGCTGCCGGGTCCCGCATGAGCTCAGCCCCCTCCTCTTTTATTTGTTATCAATTTTTATTTTTTTAAAGCTTTTTACCCAAATCAGCACTTTAGAAACAGGAAGTGAAATAGAGGGATATGAGGCATGGCTAGAATGGGTGATCTGTTTGGTATTTTGAGCAAAACACTTCATAGACATGTTTTTTATATATTTGTATATATCTGAGACCTATGCTATTGCCTAAAAATAGCATGATAGGTGACCTTTAAAGAGACCCTATTATGCTTTCTGGGGTCTTCCCTTTCCTGTAGTGTGGTATAAATTCCCAAATTACAGATATCTTATTATCAGCTACTTACTAAAACATTTGCAGGACCTGTAAAGTGAAGTGTTACCTGTTTTTGTGAATTAAATAGACAAACGATGAAGGAAAGATTTGTCTGGTAGCAAAATTATCTTCAAAAACAGAGTAGTTATTCGGACAGTTTCTGAAATTAAACATAAAAGACGACATGGCTTTTGATTCCCCTTTGACTAAATGCTCCTGTGAAAGCTTAATGCATGCAATACTTTATTTTCTTTTATAAATCAGTTATTGTTATAAGTGTCAATTTGACAGTACAGTAAGTGTTCCGATGTGTATTTAGCCCAAAAAACACATGAAATACATCGCTGATCCAGTATCTAAGATGAATCCCTGCTGTACATCGTGCAGACTGTGAGTCTCTGCATGTATTAATATTTCAGACGGGTTAAAGAGCCGTTATGCAGATCAGCTCTTCTTTACTTCACCAACGTATCGGGGTCATAGTCCAGTGTCGGAATATCTTTACGTTCAAACAGCAGCTCAGCTCTCCTCTGAGGTGTGTGTGTGTGTGTGTGTGTGTGTGTGTGTGTGTGTGTGTGTGTGTGTGTGTGTGTGTGTGTGTGTGTGTGTGTGTGTGTGTGTGTGTGTGTACATCAAAGCCATAGAAAGCTATTAATAGGGCCACTAATGGACTGTAATGGTAAATCGCCACATCAGCACTCCACTGTCTGACTGTGCGGTGAATTTATAATGTCGGGAAGTGATAACAAAGCTTAAGTACCTTCTAACTCGCCTTTAATTGTGGTTTTGGCCGCAGCGATATAAAAGCTTTATTTTAACGTGGGGACTAACTAAGCGTGTGATTGATGATAAGATGCAGCTTTGTGACCAATCAGAGTTTCAGCGCAGTACTTCTGCTGTAGCTAATAAAACAAATTATTTACCAGCTTAGCACGATGGAGAGGCAGACTGAGTTTAGACCAAGAGTCAAATACTAGTTAGGGTAAAGAGTGTTTTCCCCAAAATCAAGCATATTATTACGTCAGATGTTTACGTGAATTGTAATGCTGCGACCTCTAGTCCAGATTATGTATTTTTGTAGGCCGACCCGGACCTTATCTAAGGCTTCTAACTAATAACAAGTTAAAAAAAACACTAACTTTGAGATGAGGGAAAAGGAAGTCATTTTAAGGTTTTAGGAGTTAGGTTACTTCAAATAAAACGTGTCTAAATATAGTTAGAAGTGAGGTGGAGGTGATGGATGGGGTACTCTGTTATCCTGCTGATTGAAATCAAGATTTAAAATTGAGTTATTTCAAATTTAAGTTCAAGTTACTTAAATGAACTAAACCGAATTAATCTGCGACCGTTTTACATCTGTAATCACGTGTGTAAGATCGTCATGTAGATTAAATAGTAATACATTCCACTGTGGGACAAAGAGGAGGAGGATGTTTGTGTCCTGTGTGAAAGTCAACTTTTTAAAAACCTTATAAAACTGCAATCGCTTCACACCATGTTTTTAAAACTGAAGACAATGTCAATATCCTGCCACCTGTACGGAGGCTAATTTAGGAAACAAATCATTCAGGATAAGCTTGTTTATTCTTATAAGAAAAGCCACCTGATTGGTTCAATTGATGGCAGGTGGCACCAATACTCCACCTGCAGTCACGTTATTGCCTGCCGAGCATTAGTGTGTTTTCTTTACGTATTTACTGTCATCCTTTACTTCATATCCACCTCTCATCCCCCTAACCATCCCCAACCAATGATGGGTTGTAATACGTTTGTAATTTCCTCCACAGGTAATGCCATCCAGGCGTTTGGTAACGGGACAGATGTTGGCGTTTGGCAGCCGATGTCCCCGGTGCAGACGACCACCCCCCCCAACCAGAGGAAGAGCCCCAACACCCTCGACAACGCCATCAACACAGACCCCATCTACCACTTCTGTGGCAGCCTGCAGGTCAGACACACACACACACACACACACAAACACACACACACACACACACACACACAGAGAAACACACACATGCACAAACCTACACATACAAACACACACACAGAGAAACACACACACACACACACAGAGAAACACACACACACACACAGAGACTCACACACACACACACCTCTCTCTCCTTTTCTGTCTGTCCGTCTTGCTGTCTGTCTTCAGCTTTAATTTAATGTTTGTCTCGGTCTATGCGTCACTGTCTCTCTCAAACACACACACACAAACACACACACAGAAAGAGAAACACACACACAGACACTCACACAGAGAGAAACACACACGCACATACACACACACACAAACACACACACAGAAAGAGAAACACACACACAGACACTCACACAGAGAGAAACACACACGCACATACACACACACACAGACACACACACACAGAGAGAAACACACACATACACACACACACACAGAGAAACACACACACATACACACACACACATACACAGACACAGAGAAACACACACACAGAGAGAAACACACACACACACATACACACACACACACACACACACAGAAACACACACAGAGAGAAACACACACACACACATACACACACACACACACCAGAGAAACACACACACACACATACACACACACAGAGACACCCACACAGAGAGAAACACACACACACACATACACACACAGAGAAACACACACACAGAGAGAAACACACACACACATACACACACACACACAGAGAAACACACACACACACACACACACACAGAGACAACCAAACAGAGAGAAACACACACACAGTCTTCAGCTTTAATTTAAGTTTCACACTCTCTCCTTTTGTCTCTTGTTTCTCTCTCTCTCTCACACACACACATTTGTCTCTTTGTTTCTCTCTCTCTCTCACACACACACACACACACACACACACACCCAAACACACACTCTGTTGGGTATTGGACTTTTTAAACTAGTGTTGTGGATACTCGATCCCTGCAGAGAGCCCCAGTCACCAGCAGGATATAAAAGTATTTACTTGCACTTAAGAATCGTCCAACAGTACAGCATCATGGTGTATGGACGAATGACTGATTGGAGTTTATCATGAGTGACTTCTACACGATAGTGACGGCAGAAACATTGGATCAGGACATCCCTTCGTGTTTTGTTTGTGTTAAAGCATCAAAATGTTAGTTACAGTGACTCACTCATCCTCCACTTCTCCACTCTTTTTCCTGGTGAGTTTGTCCGCCTCTTGATGACACATCTGTGGCTAAAGATCCATCTGTGTGCCTGATCTGACTCTGAAACTATCTATTCTATTCTATTTGTATTTACTTGCACTTCTGAAAACATTCTCTTGCACTATTGTATCTGTTTTATTTGTTCTATGTCCTATATATATGTTGCACTGTTGGAGGATCCGTGACTTCAGTTTTTCATTGACATATCTACACTGTAGCTAATGTGCACATGACAATAAAGCCTTAAATTGAGAATTGAAACTGTTTCTCTCGGTGGGAGCACACACACTCCTGGATGATGAACTGAGGATCAGGAGCAGAAATCCTGAGCAGAGGAATTTATAATACTGTCATTACCAGGCGAGCAAAGACAGGCACTCAAAGTCATTCTGAAACCTGAAGAAGCTTGAGAAAGTTATTATTTACCCACAATATTAACAGAAACTCATGTAGAAAAACTAGAATCCACCAAAATAATGTATCTCCTAAACATCAATATGCTTCCCTTAGCAGCCGTACTGTCCTGAAAGTTTACTTTACACTGACGGATATTGTAGACCGAAGAAATTACTCCCAAATTCAAGTGCACTGACTTGCTAACACACACACACACACACACACACACACACACACACACACACACACACACACACACACAGCCTGCACTGATAATGAGCTTTGCTGGTGTACTGGTGCATGTATGCTGTTGGCACTACTCAGATAACACGTCAAGAACAAGTTAATGAGAGAGTTGTTCTCATCCACTTTTCTTGTGTGTGTGTGTGTGTGTGTGTGTGTGTGTGTGTGTGTGTGTGTGTGTGTGTGTGTGTGTGTGTGTGTGTGTGTGTGTGTGTGTGTGTGTGTGTGTGTGTGTATGATTTGTTTTTCGTTGTATGTCAGCATCAACACAGTCCATGCTCTTGTAATGACTCACTCGAGGGACAGGACTCTGAGGAGATCCAATGCTTTCAGTGATCTCTCTCTCTCTCTCTCTCTCTCTCTCTCTCTCTCTCTCTCTCTCTCTCTCACTCACTCACTCACTCACTCACACACACACACACACACACACACACACACACACACACACAGAATAATACCCAGTAAGCAGTGACTCAGAACATCTCCACTTCTAGTCTATGAAAGCCCAACAACTCATAGTGGTTTGGATTAAAAGCAAAGAATTAAAAGTGGTATTCTCTTTAACAAGAAAACCACCTTTCCTTCCTCTTGTTATTGTTCTCAATTTTAGTTCCATTCCATTTTTGAAATAGGCAGCAGACACAAAGACAGAAAGGGCTAAAGCTTTAACCAAAAACTAAGTTATAGGAAATCTGGTTTTCTATATTGTCTTTCAAACATGCATTCAAGAGGCAATATTGTTTTGTCAGTAGACTGAAATTTCTCAGCACATATTGGATCTATGGTCGTTTAATTTTGTACTGAAAGTCCTCCTGACTTTGGTGTTCCCTGACATCACCTCTATAGTCATCAGTGGGTTGACATTTTTAGCTTTTAGGAACATATCTTGAACACTATTGGGTGGCATATCATAAAATATAGTGAATATATCAAGATTGGTGATTCCTGAGCTTTTACCTCTACTGGACATTTACTGGGAACAACATGAAAAAAAGGACCATACTCTCTGTTTCCATATGCAGTCTAACAGCCTGACATTTATCACGAATGCACCATTTATTATTCACCTTTGGTTTAATTGTACCTTTACGAACACATCTCTGTAACTTCTGAGAAATATCGATGCTCTGCAATCATTCAAATGAAGCCAAATGTGTTTTTCATATTTGAGAGAACTGGACAATTCAATAAGTTACACATAGAAAGCTTTCTTTGTGATTACATGCACTCAAAAGCAGATTTATGTATACTCTAATACAGGGGTCTCCAACACGTCGATCGCGAGCTACCGGTAGCTCGCGGGCAGCTTTTCAGTAGCTCGCCGCTCGATTATCGATTATAGCGTAGTAACGTTGCTTCTTGATTTTTCGGCCGCGGCTGGACAATAACGTTTTTTTGTTTTTGAATGTTTTCTGTGACACGAATATCAAATTGGTCGGTGACGCAGAGATCAAGGAACAGACGTGACAGCGGCACAGCGACACAGGGATTTGTGTTTTTTTGAAAAACACTCGTTGTCGTCATATCAGGTTTTTGGTGGATTTAATCAAGTCTTGGATTGCAGAGTATGAATGTCCTCTTGCTATTTTCAGTTGATAAATACGTGTGTAAAGTTTGTGAAGGCAGGAGGAAAAAGCTTCCGCGATCACCGTCTCCTCTGTTCCTCCAAACCCCGCCCCCTCCTGAAAATAATGAGTGACAGGCTGATAGTGACCCGATAGAAACGTTATTATTCACTTAATCACTGATTGAGATATGATGAAGCTAACTTAATCTCATAAATTCATGGGATTTATGTAACAGTAAGACAGAGAATGTAAGTGTGCACCCACATGCACTATTTTAGTTTGTATATGCTGTTGTAAATACTCCTGTTGTCTGCTGTGTTCAGACTCAAGTCATGTTTGTGATGCCACATTCAGGACATTCAGTGTCCTTTTTTTAAACAGAAGACCGTTGCTAGAAGCTGCAGCTAGACTACAGAAGTATTACTTTTTTGTTTTTGAGGATGGAACAATTTCACACACAGATATAGGGAGGCTAGACCTATACAATTGATTTATTATGGTTTATAATTTAATGTCATGACGAAGAAAAAGATGGCTGAACTGTTCAGTGTCAATCCTGTGGAGATGGAGGTTATACATCTCCAAAATCATGTTCAGCTTAAGTCTCAGCAAAACTCACAACATTTCTGGAGCCTTGTAGACCCAGAAAACTATAAGAACATTCACCAAGCAGCACTGAACGTGTCTGCTTTATTTGGTTCTACAGACCTTTGTGAAGCAGCTTTTTCTGACATGAATGAAATCTAAATACAGAACAAGACTGACTGATGAACATTTAAATGACTCTATTAGAGTGAACCTAAGTGGGTCCAGCAGACCCTCTATGGTGGACTCCATGCAGTGCCAGTCATCTCACTGACTGTGAAAAAGAGTGAATGCACTTATTTTACACATGTGCCATAAGATGCTTGTCAGGTAGTGATTAAGGACATTTATGTGCATTTTCAGTGATGTACTTACTATGTGGGCCATAATAATATGTGAGAAATTGTCATTTTCTTGGACCTTGATGTGAAGTTAAGATTTTTGATAAGCTTTAGGTATTGCAATTTCACACGTGTACAAAAGTAGCTTAATTCAACTGATGAGGGCTATGTGAATAAATGTAAGCGATGTGATGCAAGTAGCTCTTGGCCACTTTCATTTTTTCAAAGTAGCTCTCAGATGAAGAAAGGTTGGAGACCCCTGCTCTAATATTTACCAACTGCACTGATTTTAAACCTCAACAAATGCAAATATATATGCCTTCCTTGTGTCTGTGTGTTTGGTATTTGCCTAATACCTGCCCGTTCTGAAAAGTCACATTAGCATGTGCTATATTTCCATATTTGTCCGGGGCACTTCCTGCATGCTCCGGAGTCAACAATATATTCATAAGAACAGAATGATCGAGCCCCGAGGTGTGTGTGTGTGTGTGTGTGTGTGTGTGTGTGTGTGTGTGTGTGTGTGTGTGTGTGTGTGTGTGTGTGTGTGTGTGTGTGTGTGTGTGTGTGTGTGTGTGTGTGTGTGTGTGTGTGTGTGTGCTTTTCCATTCTGCCATGTGTAAAACAGTATTTGTTGTTTTATCTGTGGTGGGTTTTCGGTGGGCAAGACTATCTCTGTTGTATGATTAAAAGGTGACATGGACTATATATATATATATATATATATAGCGCTTATTTCCGTAAAGGCAATCCTTTTAGGGTTTAATTTAAAGAGTCCTCTCCTGCTGATGTTCAGGTGTATATCAGTATGTAGTGTGTCTACTTTAAAGAGTCCTCTCCTGCTGATGTTCAGGTGTATATCAGTATGTAGTGTCTCTACTTTAAAGAGTCCTCTCCTGCTGATGTTCAGGTGTATATCAGTATGTAGTGTCTCTACTTTAAAGAGTCCTCTCCTGCTGATGTTCAGGTGTATATCAGTATGTAGTGTGTCTACTTTAAAGAGTCCTCTCCTGCTGATGTTCAGGTGTATATCAGTATGTAGTGTCTCTACTTTAAAGAGTCCTCTCCTGCTGATGTTCAGGTGTATATCAGTATGTAGTGTCTCTACTTTAAAGAGTCCTCTCCTGCTGATGTTCAGGTGTATATCAGTATGTAGTGTGTCTACTTTAAAGAGTCCTCTCCTGCTGATGTTCAGGTGTAGATCAGTATGTAGTGTCTCTACTTTAAAGAGTCCTCTCCTGCTGATGTTCAGGTGTATATCAGTATGTAGTGTCTCTACTTTAAAGAGTCCTCTCCTGCTGATGTTCAGGTGTATATCAGTATGTAGTGTGTCTACTTTAAAGAGTCCTCTCCTGCTGATGTTCAGGTGTATATCAGTATGTAGTGTCTCTACTTTAAAGAGTCCTCTCCTGCTGATGTTCAGGTGTATATCAGTATGTAGTGTCTCTACTTTAAAGAGTCCTCTCCTGCTGATGTTCAGGTGTATATCAGTATGTAGTGTGTCTACTTTAAAGAGTCCTGTCCTGCTGATGTTCAGGTGTATATCAGTATGTAGTGTCTCTATTTTAAAGAGTCCTCTCCTGCTGATGTTCAGGTGTATGTCAGTATGTAGTGTCTGTACTTTAAAGAGTCCTGTCCTGCTGATGTTCAGGTGTATATCAGTATGTAGTGTCTCTACTTTAAAGAGTCCTCTCCTGCTGATGTTCAGGTGTATGTCAGTATGTAGTGTCTGTACTTTAAAGAGTCCTCTCCTGCTGATGTTCAGGTGTATATCAGTATGTAGTGTCTCTACTTTAAAGAGTCCTCTCCTGCTGATGTTCAGGTGTATATCAGTATGTAGTGTCTCTACTTTAAAGAGTCCTCTCCTGCTGATGTTCAGGTGTATATCAGTATGTAGTGTCTCTACTTTAAAGAGTCCTCTCCTGCTGATGTTCAGGTGTATATCAGTATGTAGTGTCTCTACTTTAAAGAGTCCTCTCCTGCTGATGTTCAGGTTCATATCATGTCTCTACTGTGACAGACACTACAGAAAAGGGAAAACTCACAAAAGTTACAATAGGGCCTCTTTAAAGCGTCTAACAATGACTCATATCACAGATAGATGTAGGCTGTGTTTAGTCCTTTTGTTCCTCAAACTAACTTTCCTTTGTTATTCTTGGCATGTGGTTTTTTTGGGTCTTTATACAGAGGCGTGATTTATAGACATCATTCCACCTGAGCTGTTTTTTTGTTTAGTCTTGAAGAAAAAGGTGTAATAACAGAATACAGTTTCTCACTTTCTGTGATTAAATTGCCTGCTACATCCTGTATATCCCTATGTTTGGTCTGAATTCACAATACTCTGTATACAGGAGTCATCTATTATTCTGTCACACCTACACACACACACACACCTACACACTCACACACACACACACACGCACGCACACACACACACACACACACACACACACTCAGAAGCTAATACTGGAGTTACATTAGCTTACAGCATCCACTCTGAATGCAGATATTCAGTGTGCGGGTCAATCTCCTGCAAACTCATAATCCGGCGCCTTATTTATCAGATACAGAAGGAAAATATGAGATTTTTCAGACTCTGATTATGAAACCTGTGCTTCAAATCAAGACCTTGTGGGTTTGCAATCAACATAATCACTTTTACCTTTTACCAAATGTACCTGGAGAGAGAATGAAGAGGCCAATGATGTGTTTCGACATTAGCAAATGGCACGTTTATTTCTGACTTGTATGAATACCTAAAATGTTCAATCACATAATTTATGTCCTGCATTATAATCCATTATATTTTTAATTGTCACCTGGTGCCATCATCATTTTTAAGTTTTATTTTACAAAAATAAAGACTTTTCCGCCATAAATTCCTCCCAACATGTGTGATATTGGGCTTTATGAATACACTTTGATTGATTCGTTTGAATATTTACCTTTAACTAATGTTAAACTATGCAAACTAAGATAGACATTTAATATTGTCATACAAACAATGTGACGTTTTACTACGTGGATATTTTTCCACATTTTAAATCCAGTAGTTTAATACGACTAATCATGTGCAGACCTTTCAGAAAAAGGCATTTCTCCTAAAAAGTCATTTGGAAAGACACTGACGACAATTACTATCGCAGCTATGTAAACAGTGAATTATTAATATGCAGTGGAGCTTTTAAATCCACCGTCACTGCTGCCGTCACACAGCCACCGCTAACCTTCAATTAGTTGAACGTGTGTGTGTGCGTGCGTGCTTGCGTGCGTGCGTGCGTGCGTGCGTGCGTGCGTGCGTGCGTGCGTGCGTGCGTACGTGCGTGCGTGCGTGCGTGTGCGAGAGAGTCTGGGTTTCACTGTCCCTCTGTGCTCAGCTCTTCCTCTCGCTGAAACATCAAAGGCTTTTTAAGTTGAACTGGCTCTCAGGGTAAACTATCCAAGGTTATTTTAGCTTTTTATTCTCTAATCTGTTTTTATGATCAGATGAGCGCAGAGCTTCCCCAAATGTACGCATGTGATGCTTGTTTGAAGTTTAGTCACGGTGTTTGAACACTAATGTCTGTGTGCCGCTCTGTACCTGTTGTGTGAACGTGTCGGCAGAATATCTTTCAGCGTGATTAGACGGCAGATTGTTCCATTGATTGTTCCATTGTTGATCAAAGCTAATTAATTACCGCGGATCCTCTGCTGATCTCTCACTGCTGTTAAATGCTGTTGTGTTAGGAAGTTAAATGCTCACTTTAAGAAGAAGGGTAACCTTGAGTCTTCAATATTTAATAAAATACAGCAAACAACATCAGCACAAACAAAGATATTGTTGTTTAAATGTTTCTTTTCTAACATTTATTTGTATTCTTTGTTTTTTTTGTTGCAGGCTCAGAAATTGAAGTCAAACTCAACAGTCGACGGCGTTTTCTGTGTGGTAAGTTTCCCGTTCATTTTGTACTAAAATTCACACTGCAAATATATAATTAAATATTCAAAAAGTAACAGTCTACCTTCCTTAGCAACGGTCTGTTATCCTTAGCAACGGTCTGCTATCCTTAGCAACGGTCTGTTATCCTCAACAACGGTTTGTTATCCTTAGCAACGGTTTGTTATCCTTAGCAATGGTCTGTTATCCTTAGCAACGGTCTGTTATCCTTAGCAACGGTCTGTTATCCTTAGCAACGGTCTGCTATCCTTAGCAACGGTCTATTATCCTTAGCAATGGTTGTTATCCTTAGCAACGGTATGTTATCCTTAGCAATGGTCTGTTATCCTTAGCAACGGTCTGTTATCCTTAGCAACGGTCTGATATCCTTAGCAACAGTCTGTTATCCTTATCAATGGTCTGTTATCTTAGCAACGGTCTGTTATCCTTAGCAACGGTCTGTTATCCTTAGCAACGGTCTACCAGAAAAACCTCTGGAATGTCCAAATCGACTAATCAGAATTCAACCAAGCAGTGTAATAGATATTAATAGTATTGATATGTTTGTCTAAAAGTGCCATGAAAGGGTCATGTTGAAGCCATTTTGCATATTTACCTTATTTATATAATGAAATATTCCGAATGTTTTGTAAGTGTTATTTTATTATGCAGAGGATGTTATGGATTTTCCTGCTTTTATTTATTATTGTTTTGATTGATGTTGACTATCGCCATATTGATGTGACGTCACTTGTAGGCGTCATTTTGGCCCTTTTAATTTAGGACAGGTCAACAGGTGCTCAATTAAGTGTAAGGGCAAACAATTTCCAACCATATAGAAACCGCATAGTGATCTCTGCGTGATACAAGTTACCCGTATTCGATTTATGGCTTTGAATCCTTTGTTTATGAGTTTTTGTTGACTATTTCCTGAGTTTTATTGAAATAACCGGACGATATTGGATCATTAATGTGGATGCACGTTGATTGTCTTGTGTGATGAACTCTCAAAAGGATTCCTCTGATCTCCGGAAAAACTATTTTATATGAGACCAAAAGGCGATTTTTTGAACAACTCAATAATCTCAAAGTGAAATCCGACCTCTCAGCTGGAAGCCTTCGACTGATCCTTCCCGCCTCCTCTGTAAACTCCTGGTCTTTCTAGTTCCTTTGAGGCTGAAATGGGATTGTTGCTTATCTGGTGGCTTTTAAAGTTCACTGTAAATGTCATTGTACAATAATAAGGCGGTGTTATGCACTGAACTGACATTTAATAGAGGCAGGGACAGGTCTGGAGGAGATGACCCAGACGTTAGCTCGCAGCTTTATTAGCAAGCCAAAGAGCGCTGGTGAAGCTATATATACATCACACACACACACACACACACACACCACACACACACACACACACACACACACACAGAAACAACCTTTTGATTGGAGAACTGTGTCAAATACCTTTCTCTACTGTGTGATGCATGCAAGCATTATTTCCTAAATCGTGACAATAGTACTTGAAGCTTAAAGTGCCAGTGAAGTGCATTTTTTTGCGCCAAAATGAAATGGCAGTTTCATTTCTTACATATAATTGTACCTGTTCATGGCTAAAATAATTTTTTAGGAAGTGCGAGGGACGAGATAAACATCGCAAATTTTTCATCCCGTGAACGGCCGTCTGCGCCTACCGCTGCTGCAGACGATAGCGGCTGTGACGTCACAAGATGGGCCCAGTTGTGATTGTAAACATGGCGGAGCCTTCGGAAAGTGATACTGGTGCGAGAGAAATGAGTGATTTTGACAGCTTTCGGACAGGATAGATAGGGAAAGTGGCCATGGAAGTCAATTTAGTTGAGGACAATTTTGTCATAGATCTAGAGTAGATCTACACACAGGATTGGCCATCACCTGATCATACATTCATCTGTTCATAGCATGATGCAACATTCATGTTCACATGCAGTGTTGTGCTAGTTACTGAAACCAGTAACTAGTTACAATTACTAGTTACTTCACTACTTACACCAAAAAGTAATGCGTTACTGTGAAAAGTAGCTTTTTAGTTACTTAAAAAAGGGCACCCATTAATGCCTTATACTGTAGCCTTCATTTCAGTACTGTTATTGCATCGGAGAATAATACAACCTGTTGATCAACTTGACATGCATTGCATCACTGAACTCTGCTAAGCAATGTGGTCTATACAAACACAACACAAAGATATGTTTCAAAGTGCCAATCCAGCGCTGTTGCTTAGGTGGAGTGGAGTGGAGTCGGAATAGTCTGGTCTGTGGTCTTAGCTACTAGCTTCGTCCCAGCATGTTGTTTCTGCAGATGTTTCAACAGATTTTTAATTGCTGTTTTGGGCAGTCGATAGGATCTTTGACCGCCAAGACACAACTTACATTTAACTAAAACGTTCTTTTCTTTGTGCTCGACAAAAGTGAAATAGTGAGAATATCTCCAGGCGGAGAAACTCGACTTGAGCTCTGCCGCCGCCATGATAGTCTTGTTAGTAACACAAACACAGTGGCCTTTATTTTTCATAAACAATCTACGAATCTACGAAACAATGACACCAGCCACTCACCTTCATCTTTTGGGAACAGAAACATCGCCACTTCGGCAGAATTGACATTACCACAGCCAGCGGCAATGCATCGCTTCCCGTGTGTTTTTCCTCCCTTTTTCTTCACTGTCGCCTCCATTGTCAGGTTTCCTCGATTGGCAATCACTTCCAGTCAACTGCGAAACACTTTCCAATAAAATACTCGCTCAAAAACGTTGGTAAATTCCACTTTGAAACAGAGACAAAATGAACGGTGGTGAATGTAAACACTTCGGCTGAGCCCATCTTCTGACGTCACGCAGTAGATCGCAAGCCACGCCCACGAAGGCGGAGGTCGACTGCGGATTTCCACGGAAAAGTCCAACTCGTCAAATTCGTTGCTATTCCAACATCTTTGATATGGGTTCCAATGGACAATTTTGGTCATTACTATACGTATTAGCATAACAGATCATGCACCGGCGCACACTTCACTGGGTCTTTAAGACGTTTGGAAGGATTTATTGTTATTGTTTTAACATTTTTGGTCAACATTTATCAAACTAATGAAAATATCTCAGAGTCTGCCGTGGAGAATATCGTTCTAGACACGTTCATAGCAGCAAATCCAGTTTCTCTAAAGAAATACGTTTTCCAAGACAATGTGAAATTCATACTGACCAGATTCTTTAACATAAACTATGCTAAGCTAATATACTAATATAAAGAAAGCTTCTCCTAGCATCTTCATAGCGAATTCGGCTCTTTTGGCACCGAGAAAGACAACACTTTTAGATGTTTGGGACATCTGTGAATATTGTTTTAAAAAAAAAAAGTTTAAGCCACTTCAGTATTGACTTTGCTAATCTCCTTTTGTAACACAATGTATGACAAATGCCTTGTTCTGATAATAACAGAAGAGAGAGACTGTCACATATTTTCGGAGACAGTGCTAATGTCATTGTCTCCTGTCCCTCTGTTTCTCTTCCTCAGGACCCTCAGATCGATAATCCCAGCACATCCAACGCCATCCTGAGGAATTCTGCAGTCTCCAGACGGGACGCTGCCTCTCTGCTGCCCCCCCTGGTGACTCTGTGGTACTGCAGCCTGCGGGCGATATCCTCGCATCCCGTCTTGTAGCCTCGACGCTTCACAGCAAACACAACGGACTGACAAACACACATTTGTATAAAAGAAAAAGCAACATTATATCCTTTCTTCTCAGTAAAAAACCTGTTGTAATATGATTTTCTCTCTTTTGATTCCTACTTTGTTTTTTTAAATGAATGTTGTTGTTTTTTTTGCATTGCAGCTGTGTGCTAAAGCGGTGATCTGTACTCCTTCAGTTTGGCTGTGTGTTCCCTTTAGGTTAGTTGAAAATCAAAGGGATTTCAGGCTTACGTTTAATACTCCAGGACTACATTCCAATAAACCACAGCTGGTAACTTTGGAAAGGAACACACATGTGATTTAGCGTTGAGTCAGTTTTCACCCTCGTCTGTTTGTGTGTTGAGGCTATAGGTGGGATCTTTCGCTCAAAAGTCACAGTCAGTTCAGTAACGGCTATATTTGATCACTTGGGCAGCTTTTAGGTGTTATTCAGTCTCCTCTGTGGTTTGTGTTTGTTTTGATTATGACGTGATCTGATGTTTTACATTTTTACGAATGATTCCACGTGGATATTTACCGGAGAAAAACTACATTTCAAGGTGAACACCGATAACTATCTGCGCCCAAACCGTGTTTACGGTAGCTCATACTGAACACACATTGCCGATGGCTAAAAGCACACAAGGCAAAGACCCACGAACACACACTGCACATGTTCACACACTCAGACAAAATCACACAGAAACACACACACAGCACCAGGCTTTCTGCTCAATTTTTGGTTTTACACCCGTTTCTTTGCCAACATAGTGATTCTCAGAGGTCAGAACGCTGCTGTGGATATCTGAATCCACTCATTAGTGATTGTACATAACTTGTAATTGTTAGAAGTCCAAGCCATGATCAGTGTTGCTCTATTGAAGGTGCCAGAGAAGCTGCTGCAGTTTCACCGGAATGAGTTTTCCTTTTTATGTTGATGTACTTTGCTGCACTGCGTCCACGAAAACAAGAGCTGAGGAAAAAAATAGGCTTATTGTTGTCGAGTATATTCAACGGTAACTCACACCTCCGTCCCGCTCAACGCTTACTTTACTGTCAGTTCAGTGTTACGACTTATTGACTCACTTGTGAAACTGTCAACACGTGTTTTGGGGAGGCAGCGATCACATGATATTGAACATTTGGTAAACCCCAACCTTACTTACTTTACTGTCATTGCAACTGCTGGGTTTTGTATTCTAGTTACATGTATGCCAATAAACAGAAACTATGGCAGAATTGGTAATACATTCAGGAAAAATTGGCCTTGATTTCAGACCGAAGAAGACAAAGCAAACTTCCTTTCCAGGAAGACTGGTTTTAAAATATGAACCCTGAATGAAGGTTTATTGTACGCATAACTTGTAACGCCACCATAAAATGTAGTTGGCTATGATATGCTCCTTGGCTTTAATTGTACTGTAGCTAGAATGCTAATGGGTTCGGCTAGGTGTGCTAGCACTAGCTATCAGTAGCTAGCAGCTACAAAGTTATTCCTTGGACTTTTGCTTATATTTTTGTTATTCTAGAGGGGTATGCATAACTTGTAACGCCACCATCAAATGTAGTTAGCTATGATCTAATCCTTGGCTTTGGAAGTAACACTAGCCTATGGTACTGTAGCTAGAATGCAAATATTTTTAGCTAGGTGTGCTAACACTAGCTAGCAGTAGCTAGCAACTACCTACTCATTCCTTGGACTTTGGCCTCATTTTTTGTTATTCTGGAAGAGTTTAAAAGTACCTTTAAAGCTCTAAGATAGACATTCTGGCTCAGTTTAGTCTTTTTGAACTACAAAGCTGCTGGCCCAAGAAGTAATACATTTCATTCATAAAATAAATGTCAGGTAGAGAGGTTCAGCAAACGCTCAATTCTGTGTCAAGCAAACAAGTGACTCATGTACT
Source organism: Dissostichus eleginoides (assembly GCA_031216635.1). Classification (NCBI taxonomy): domain Eukaryota; kingdom Metazoa; phylum Chordata; class Actinopteri; order Perciformes; family Nototheniidae; genus Dissostichus; species Dissostichus eleginoides. Next base: position 29,336,111 of record CM062278.1, read on the forward strand.
GTGTGTAAATCGTTTTCTATGTTTGCTCCTGCTTACTGCTGGGAAAATGAAAAAGACACGGCGTCGCAATCACGTCTAATTCTCACATGTCGACTTATTCATGTTTGTATTGGATGCATCTGTTTTTTTAATCCTCCCCCCAACACGTGATCAACTCGTTTACATACATCACTGTGGCATGTTACAGGTTCATTTAACCATTGGGACACTGACGGGAACATTTACGACACGCTGCTTGGGTTCATGTAGCTTCCTCAAAACATCATTGATGTATAGTATAACTTAATGTTATTTACCGAGCATAAACATGGTATATGCACTGTATGGCTGAAACTATAAATTGGACAAGTACATGTCTGATGATATTCTACTCCAGAGCATTGTGAGCTATTTTGAAATCCAGATAGAGTACATTGAAAAAACCCGAAACTTGTTTTTTCATAACAACTTATGTGTATATTTCTCCCAGTATGCACTATGGAATATTATTGCATCTGAGAAAGAGGATATCAATGTAACTCTCCTTATGTAGTTATAAACAACTGTATTTCCTAAACGTATTTCTTTTGTACCATAGCCCCATTTATGATGTTGCTTAAACATAGAAGTAGTTTTTGTTTTTTTTGGCTAAGATTTAAACTTATTTTTCTATCTTTTACTTATTTTTTGCTGTTTTTTCGATGAGATGAAGTGAAGTGAGGCGGACCGGGCACAGATGGTTTATATTTAAAACTTTTATAAAACTGTGTATTGCTGTTAACGCTGATTATTTTGGTTTTACTGCTAAAATAACTATGTTGACAATAACAAGAAGTTGAGTTGTCATTGCATGGGGATTGAGAAGGAAATAAATCAATGTTTAAAGACAAATATATTCTATATCATACCATTGAAGGCTTTTTTATGGTATATTTGACCAGAGGTGGGCGACTGAAGATTGAATGTGTGGAAGGAAAGTTAAAGAGAAATGTTATGAGTTGCTTCACGACAAAAATCACATTTCTCAGAACTGTGTCTTACAGTATGCTCATTATTTTGTATTTGAATCCCAGTGTCATATCTTCATTGGCCCGAGAAAATGAAGGTACTGTTTATATATGTGGCTCAGAAGGCACATCCTCCTGATGTAAGGGTGCCACTTTTGGACAAAAATGTTAAGGTGTTAAATATGTTTGCTGTCCATCTCGATCCCAATCTGTTGTTTCTAAATACCAACAAAATAAAACGGTGTTTTGGAGATGCGGACTCCCTCAGCTACCTGGCATCATTAACTTCTTAGCTTGTGAAAATGTAAAATCTATTGTACAAAAGTTACGATTAAAAACTGTTAAATCACCCGGACTGTTTTTTCATGCTTTTTTCACTGAATGAGGAAAAGAAACACAAATAAGGGATAAACATCATAAAAGAGGACATAGGTTTCATATTGGTGTTTAGTAGCTCTACTGTGACATGTTTCCACGTATGTTATTTTGTCAATAAATTCCTATCTGTAGAAGAAAAAAGGCAATTGTGGAGTCCCACAAGGTACTAGTGTGGGTCCCCTGTTGGTTTTTTACACAGTCAAGACACAACTAAAAACTTTTACAATGTTTAAACAGAAATATGCATCAAATGGTAGAACTTTGACATGAATGCATAATAGGGGACATAAATGTATATCAGTATGTAGTGTCTACTTTAAAGAGTCCTCTCCTGCTGATGTTCAGGTGTATATCAGTATGTAGTGTATCTACTTTAAAGAGTCCTCTCCTGCTGATGTCCAGGTGTATATCAGTATGTAGTGTCTCTACTTTAAAGAGTCCTCTCCTGCTGATGTTCAATTGTATATCAGTATGTGGTGTCTCTACTTTAAAGAGTCCTCTCCTGCTGATGTCCAGGTGTATAGTATGTAGTGTCTCTACTTTAAAGAGTCCTCTCCTGCTGATGTTCAAGTGTATATCAGTATGTAGTCTCTACTTTAAAGAGTCCTCTCCTGCTGATGTTCAGGTGTATATCAGTATGTAGTGTCTATACTTTAAAAAGTCCTCTCCTGCTGATGTTCAGGTGTATATCAGTATGTAGTCTCTACTTTAAAGAGTCCTCTCCTGCTGATGTTCAGGTGTATATCAGTATGTAGTGTCTCTACTTTAAAGAGTCCTCTCCTGCTGATGTTCAGGTGTATATCAGTATGTAGTGTCTCTACTTTAAGAGTCCTCTCCTGCTGATGTTCAGGTGTATATCAGTATGTAGTGTCTCTACTTTAAAGAGTCCTCTCCTGCTGATGTTCAGGTGTATATCAGTATGTAGTGTCTCTACTTTAAAGAGTCCTCTCCTGCTGATGTTCAGGTGTATATCAGTATGTAGTGTCTCTACTTTAAAGAGTCCTCTCCTGCTGATGTTCAGGTGTATATCAGTATGTAGTGTCTCTACTGGGACATGTCTCCATGCTTTAATGTTCAAAAAGCTCTTCATTTTTCTCATGCTGCCTGTGCTGCAGCACCTCTTTTCACCCTCTGTCTGAAACCAGAGCCCAGTTTGCGCTGATGGTTAGCTGGCCGACTCTGTTGTGATTGGTCAACCGTCTAGAGATGTCTGCCCCCTAAGCCTATCACGTACAATGTGTTGGAGCTCCAGCCAATAGAAGCGCGAGTGTTAGATAGTGATGTCACTATGTTCTGAAACGTTGGGATTCTAGGCTTTTCACATGCACTAAAACCGATATAACACACTCCAGGTAAGGGAAAACCCACAGAAAGTACAGCATGGCCTCTTTGAAGACAGTTCGAAGTGATCCTGATAACACCTCGCAGGTTAATCTCCTTGACCTCGGGATCAAAGACAAAGGAAACAAGAGGAGTGAAGAGATGAGAGCGGATAAAGAAAGAGTCATCTGAGGTTTCTGACAACTTTATTTGTTAGAAAGCATAAGGGCCACCAGGTCAGCTGAGCTCTCTGGGTCTTTATTGTTCAGTGTTGCATGAGGAGAAGAAAAGGGAAAGAGGACCGAAGTACAGACTCCCTGCATCAAGGTGGATGGATCGCTATAACTTAAACTAATTATAACTTCAAATAGTTAATGAAACGTGACACACTGGGCTTGAAAACCTCCTTTAAAACAGTGCATTACTTGATTTGAAGAAGTAATCACTGCCATTTGTCCCAGAATTGTTACTAGCCCCAAAAACGTCTTTATATAAAACAATTGTGCAAACTCTTTCTAAGGTTTTAATGAATTCTCTCTCAATTTGCACTTTTAAAAACATGGGAAAACAATCACCTGATAGAAACTATTAAGTTTGTTTAATTCACAGTGCACAATCTTGCAAATCTAATTTATAACACTACATTTAAAGAGCAACTTGCAGGTTTTTTTATTTTACTAGATTTATGCTTAACCTTGCCTGAAAATTACAATTAAAAAGGTTAATGCAGGATTTGATATGTTTTACAAGACATAAGGGCAATAATTCAGAGGGGAAAGGAGCCGTTTTGAGCTCTGCTACTAAAAACTGCTTTTTTTTAACGTCAAACGCGTCATATTACGTCACATGGGGGAGCAACTTTCTCGGACTCCTTCTCTGCCCAATCCGCGGTAGTAGTTTGTAGTTGGTTTGAGCGGTTGTGATTTAGTGAGCTGGTATTTTTTCGGTAATTTTACATTGCATTTCACCATTTGTAATCATGGTGAGCTGGAGTTTGTGCAGGTTGCACAAACTCCAGCGTGTCAGGACATCGGTCCACAGTTTCCCCACAGGAAAAGGACCGGAGCTAGCTTTCGTTCCTGGGTGCGTTGTGCGAGTGCATCCACCTCCCTGCAGCACATACTCTCCACAGCTGAGGCCTATCAAACAAAACGTTTATCAGGAAACCGTATTACATCTCTCTCCCCCCCTTCGTTCCTCTCTCTCCCCCCTTCGTCCTCTCTCTCTCCTCCCCTCCGGTACACAGCACCGTAAGACGTAGTGTGGAGTTGCATTAGGTAACGCTGTGGTGGCTGTACTCCTCCAGCCGTCTCCTTTGTGTTTGTTTTCCCCTGTCTGTGTTGTTTGTGTGGGCGTGGTGGCTGTCACTCCTGGCTCCCGGCTCAACCTCCACTCACCTGCTGCAATCAGCTGTGCACCCTCCCCGACTACACATGCTTTCCATCAAGCCATTTACAACGGCATATCAACGGAGGCTCCACAACCTTTCTCCGCCAGATCGTCCTGCCAGTAACGTTACTATATTATCAATACTACTTTAGTTTTAGCCTGATATATGATAGCTAACTTTACAATGTTGTGATGTGACCGACGTTAGCTAACATTAACTGTAGCTAACGCCGGTCACTCACCAAGACAGCTGCCCTGTTCTCCACTGGTTCTCCTCACACCACAGCTCCATTTCTCGCCGATGGCCGTTATTTCTTCTAATCCTTGGCTGCTCCTGGTCTCTTGTAAGCCTAGCAGGCTCATAATTATATGGTTGTGGTCCGTCATATGCATTCAAATATTTATTTTCAACCTCTTCTGTGTCAAAACTAGCATTGTGATCCATGTTTATTACTACGTTAGACCGGCCGCTCTCCCCCATGTGACGTCACACGCGAGAGGTCACATGGGGAGGCTTTTTTTATGCGGAAGTAAAAATGTCTTACAAAAACGACGCCAGATGTCACTGTAGTGTATATTTATGTATATTTTTTGGAAAATCTAGTGTATACATCATTTTCCTACACATTTATTCACTGGTGTCTCTAACCTGCAAGTTGCTCTTTAAGGAGTCATTACAGCTTCAACGCCAAGGCTAATTTAATTAAATGAATTGGAAAAAGTCAATTTAAATGTGTCGTTATGCAAACTCTTAAAGGTTGAAATCAATTCCTATCTAAATTGCCCTTTTATAACCAACAATGGTCGTGAAACACAAGCCTCTGAGAAAGGAAAACAGATTACATAGAGCACTAACTACGGTAATACTCATCCACATTTATATTACATTACATTACATGTCATTGTTAGACGCTTTTATCCAAAGCAACTTACATACTCAATACTGTGGGCAATCCCCACAGGAGCAATTTGGGGTGAAGTGTCTTGCCCAGGGACACAACGACATGCTGACTCGTGGGGTTTGAACCTGTGACCCCCTGATCCGAACACCAACGCTCAACCCACTGCACCACACGCCTCCCAAGCATATATCTGTTTGTTGAATTGGTAAAACCCATATTTAACATTTTTAAGTAGTTTTGCAGGAAAATTGTTGGGGAATAATTTGCCCTGCATGTCCTCCTTCGCCCTCTGACGCAGATGCCCAGCCTTGAGCAGCCGCTATCTCCCATAAGGAGGGGGTGCCCTAGCATTTTGTTGTTACCAGTTTGTGACCGGGCAACTCTCTGTGAGAGATAGTCATTGTTGTGGGACACCTGGAACACATCCTTCTCGGGGTGTAGATGACCCCGAGCCATAAGCAACAACACATGTGATTCAGTGTCCTCAGCTGTTTAGTCTATCTATTGAAGAATGTTGATTATTACACTCTGAACTAGTTATAAACCTGGAGCTACAGGAGGGGTCTTCAGAATTGATTGTGGCATCTCAACCGTGTGGTCAGATCGTGGCCCGTGACATGTCTTGTGAATTCTCCGGCCGATACTCCGAATAAACCGTCAGTGTTTGCCGTCAAAGCTCCAGCTCTCCATCGTGTCTCTCTGAGTCCTGACTCCAATCGCTTCAGAAGTTTCCCCCACAAATACATACAGTATATACTTAAACACAACATTATCCCTTTCCCAGCCTAATGAGTTTTTCTAAGGCATAATACATCTTAGATCTACTGCAGTCCTTTGTACAACTGAGAATCTATATTAATTATTGCCAACAATTCAGAACTAAATTAAAAAGAAAGCTGTGTTTTAGACCAAAGAGCTGTTATTCCTGTAAGAAACAGCATAATACCTAAAGCAGATCTACTACTGAATAAGTTGGTCACATCAACCCCCCACCACATTCAACAGCTGTGAGTTATCACGTGCCTGAATTTATCCATACTAATTGTTAATATGTGGCCTGACATGTTTCCAGACCGTAGGAGAAGCTGCTGTATCTCTTACATCCAGCAGTCAGTACTCAGGTCCAGACTCTAATAGACTTCACTGGAGAACCAACCCGAACAGTGAGGAAACACAAAAGATGAAACAGAGGCCTTTTGTGCACGAGACCAGGACCATAAACCCTGACTGAAGGAGAGGTTCTGGTCCGGGTTCTGGTCCAGGTTCATCCAGACCGAGCAACTGGTCTTCAACCTCCCTAAGTTCTCCCACACCGTTCCTTAAGTTCCTTGTTTACCAATATCTGCAACATGACACTGGTGTTATTGAAACAGCAGAACCATGAATGGGTTCAAAGCAGGACATTATTAATTAACACCATTAATCTCATGAATTAAAAGAGAGTTATTTGTATGGTAAAGTGATGTAAAAGCCGACAGCTCTCTGTTAGATAAAACAGTGTCATTGACATTTAGGACTGACGCATTTCCACCATTATGAACAAAACATTAATGTATAAAAAGCAAAGGGTGATGGGTAAACTGTCTGACGCCTGCACATCTTCGTCATAAATGGCAGGAAATGAGTCTGACATTTGAGTGTTATTCCTAATCATAATCCTGCATTATCTTTAAAGAAGCCATTAGACCAAATGCATGTCCTTAAGTCTTAATACAGAGCACCTTAATGACATGCATCGCAGAATAAGCACTTCTGAGAGGAGTGGGGTAAGTATGTGAAATGGCAATGAATGCAACCTGTTAAAGAAAGGCAGCAAAATGTGCATTTGCAGACCATTTACATGCACTGAAACCTGTATAACACACAACAGGAAAGGAAAAAACACAAAAGGACAATAAGACCACTTTAAAACCAACTGAGAAAGGTTGTTGGCTTTTCCCAAACATTCCCAAACATAAGTAAGGAATCAAAATGAGCAATAATAATGTCGTGTTGGTTTGAAAAACTAAATAAAATAATAATAATTTTGAAGAGTTGTGTGAAAGATACAATTATAATGATTGTGAAGAATAACCATGAGTAAAAAATATAGAACTTAACTTATGTGCAGTTTCAGATAAAAAAAGGTAATCTTATTGACAGATTTAGAGTAATCATAATACATGGCTTTAAAACCACACTTTGATAAGCAAAATCTGATAAATAATGTCATAGAAGTATTGATTATATACATACTTGTGCATTAAGATATTTACCCCTCAGATTTAGATTATGGACAGATTTACGGGAGTTTAGATTAAAAAAATCAAGGCACTGTGACCTCAAATACAATTAAAGATATTTTTGGTACATAACATGTTTGTATATATATGTATGTACTGTATATATGTATGTATGTGTATGTGCTTGTGTATATATATGTGTGTGTGTGTGTGTGTGTAGGTGTGTGTGTGTGTGTTTAAGTAGATATAAGTGTAGATGTGTAGATATTTGTCATTTCAAACAACCATGTACTTTTTCGTTTTAATGTGATTCTCCAATAAATGAAGAATAAAAAAATAAAAATAAAGATGTTTTTGGGGAATTCAATTATTATATATTCTGTGGGGGCACTTCCTTCCATTCATTGTGAAATAAAGCTAATAGCTTCACACAAAACATCTGAAATGAAGCCCCCTTCGAAGCAGGTCTGTAAAAAGACAGCCATCAATATTACCTCCGCTGGATGTGGAGAATTAGATTTGAAAGCAGGCGGCTTTTCACATGCAGAGATGGAGTTTATTAAGAGTCATTAAAGTCCTATTTGCCCGCTGTGGCATGGCGTCAGTGGATATGAGCCACACTGCGAGAACACAAGGTGTTACCTGTAATAATGAGAAGAAGAAGGAGTGAAGGCTAGTCAGAACTCAGATGACATTGTTCCTGAATACTGACAGGAAATTACTTTGTTTCTCTGAACGGGAAAATGTATTTCTTACCAACTTACTTCATTTAATAAGTGAAACTTCAAAGATTATCTGATTCTATTTCAAATGCAACCCTTTTAAAGTTCCATAAAGCCCTTTATGACGCTTCTTCGTTGAATATTCGATTCTGTTATTTTTCATTAACAGACCGTTGCTAAGGAGAACAGACCGTTGCTAAGGAAGGACTATGTGCAGTCATATCAATCCGCAGAAAGAAGTCCGGTCAACTTAACAAACAGGAAGTAAACACTAAAGGGAACAGCAGAAGAAGACAGACAGGAAGTAAACACTAAAGGGAACAGCAGAAGAAGGCAGACAGGAAGTAAACACTAAAGGGAACAGCAGAAGAAGACAGACAGGAAGTAAACACTAAAGGGAACAACAGAAGAAGACAGACAGGAAGTAAACACTAAAGGGAACAGCAGAAGAAGGCAGACAGGAAGTAAACACTAAAGGGAACAACAGAAGAAGACAGACAGGAAGTAAACACTAAAGGGAACAGCAGAAGAAGCCAGACAGGAAGTAAACACTAAAGGGAACAGCAGAAGAAGCCAGGCAGGAAGTAAACACTAAAGGGAACAACAGAAGAAGGCAGACAGGAAGTAAACACTAAAGGGAACAGCAGAAGAAGACAGACAGGAAGTAAACACTAAAGGGAACAACAGAAGAAGAAAGACAGGAAGTAAACACTAAAGGGAACAGCAGAAAAACTACTCAAATGAACTAAAACAATAACACTATTTGCCCTATTTACTATAAACAAACACATTTGAAGTATTAAATTATATAAATCAATGAGTGGCTCCTATAGCAATCAACCAAAACGAATGCAATTCTTTCCCAAATGGTTCATTTTGGAGGCCTTATAGATAAAACCAGAGTTTCTAGCTTCCTGTACATTTCATCTGAACACAGTTTGGGTTTCTATTGCCCTGTTTTGGGGATTCGCAGTTATCTAATAAGCACCTTGACTTCAAGGTTCTTCGGGACAGGTGATACACATGAATAACAACCAGAATAAAACAGAGCCATTAAAATTGACCCTCATGCTGCTCACACCCATAGCATAATATATATATATATTTGTTTACAGTTTATCAATACAGGAGCTGCTCTCATTAATACACAGTTTCTAAGAGGAGGTTGTAAAACTCCAGAGGTCTCTTGACACCGGCGTGAATTAACAATTATGAATGTTTCCTCAGAGACTCAGTGAGGTCCTGTGAGGCCAATTCATGTCGCTGTGACAAATAGTTTATGAATACTAATCGATATGTTTGTCGTAATTATCTGTGGTTCTTTACAGTCATAGTTTAATTAAACGGGGTGTTTACAACTATGATGACTGAACTGCATTTTCCTGTGAGCATCCTGGTGTAAAACAGACAGTAACTGGACTATAATGGGTTACAGAAACATTTATATAATATTTATGAAAGACAGAAAACATTAAAGGTCCCATGTCATGGCCATTTCTACTGATCATATTTCCATTGTTGAGGTCTACTAGAATAGATTTAAATTGTGCAATTTCCCAAACTCACATTGGTTTCTCATACAGCATCTCTGTATAGTATGTGTATTCACTCTCTGTCCTAAACGGCTTGTTGGAGCTCCTGCCCCCCCTCCCTGTGAGCCTAGTGTGCTCTGATTGGTCGGGACGTTGCGAGGCTCGTTGCTGCGAGGAGCGGACAGGTTTCCGGGTCGGCGATACAGCGAGAACAAGCGAAACTCATCCTGAGCACACAAACACTCACAGCCGAAGTAAAAACAATAAGTGTGGCTTGATATTGAGTAAGAAAAAGGTTTATAACGCTGTGAGAATGGGTCTGCGGAGAGCATTTCTCCGCCATCCCAACTCGTCTATTACCAACCAGGGAGCTCTATGCAAGTCAATGGGACTCCCTGTTAGTTAGCCAAGGGATCCTGGTGTGTGAGGTGCTCCGCGGATTGGTCCATTTGGGCCAATCCGGTCATTTGTTGTTGATTTGGGTGTTCACACGTCACAGAACCCAGAAAGCAAATAATGGAAAAAGAGAAATCTCCAACGAGGCGTTCTGGGGCAGCATAGACAGGTCTTCTCTGTGTTAGAGTTTTACTCGCTACAGGGTGTACTTTGAGGGTTTGTGACTCTGCAGACCGTTTACATGCAGAAAAACCTTCATAACACACAAGGGGACGGGTAAGAACCGGAAAAGCATGACATGGGCCCTTTAAAGAGTGAAGTAATGAATAATTACTTTAGGATATAAGGCAAACGATAAGGCATGTTTTCGGTCGTTTTTGTTACTTATTATTATAGTAAACTTACTTTATTGTAATAAAAAAGGTCACCATAATAAAAAGTGAATATGATATATGATATATTTGGATTTAGATAAAGGGGTTAGTGCAACACGGTGATTTATACAATGAAGTGTAAATAAATAGAATAAGACTCCAAGATGACAGTGTTACACAATACTGTACAGATGGAAAGTTCATGTTTGTTTTGGCATAATGTGATACTAAATGTAAGCTTTAAGAGTTAACATATCTTACATTATCATAGCTAACCATTTCATTGTAAATAAAGGTATCAGTGAACAATTTAAATAACTTAATTCAGTGAAACACGTGTGCCTGTGCGCCCCATGAGATCTGTTTTAGTGGAAATATTGAATATATCTATATATCATTTGTTAAGCCAGTCACTGATTTTCCTTCTCTATATATCTGCTTACAGTGTGTTTCGGACTCTCGACTCATTTCCGTCCTCTTCGCTGTGGTCGAGGACTCGGGGTCAGCTGAGTCACTTCCCTGTGATCGATGACTCATCCGGGTCTCCGTCTTTATGCCATTACGGACCAATTACAGCGGTTAATTTGGGCGGCAGGTCTGAGGATTACAAAGCACACTGCTGTCCTTGGCCTTCCTAAACACACACACAAACACACACACACACACACACACACAGACACACACACACACCACACACAGAGAATGAAGAATGTTTTCCTCCGTCAGCGTCGTCCTCTGTTCAATCCCAGCATGCACTGCACCGTCATAAGTGGCCTTCTGCCCGAACAAAGAGAGTCCTTTTTATCTCCAAAGTGCAAAGTTGCGAAGGATGAAAGAGAAGCTATTGACGCGATGCATCAGCTTCATTGTGTGTGTGTGTGTGTGTGTGTGTATGTGTGTGTGTGTGTGTGCGTGTGTGTGTGCGTACGTGCGTGTGTGCGTCTGTTTGTATGTGTGTGTGTGTGTCTGTGTGTGTGTGTGTCTGTGTCTGTGTGTATGTGTGTGTCTGTGTGTGTGTGTGTGGGGGGGGGGGGGGTCAGCTGACGGGTCGAGGTGACCAACTTCCTGTCAAAATTAGATGTTTCCACTTATTTATATGGGATTTTGCAGACTTCAATCTTGGCACAGGTTTTCACTTTTTCTATTCTAAGAAAGTTATTTGGATGTAAACCTGCTTTTTAAAAATTGGATAAGCAATTTTTCTGCCATTTTCTGAGACCAAAGAATGGAGAAATTAATCTATCAAACACACCTCACTTACACACTGACGCACCTTCGATATTTACCATGAACACACTGTGGTTTTCCTTCATCGTTAACATTAAGTAATTGTTATCTAATAATAATATAGTATTAATCCACTGCTGAAAAATGTTCCAAAACTAACCACAATTTACTTTTAATTAATATGTTTTGAAAACCACAGTGACCAGCTATTTTAGGAAATAAATGAACCTTTGAAAACAGGAAGTGTGTTATTTTACAAACTGTATGTTTTGGTTCTGGGTTTCTCCTTGGTGTTTTGAACCACATTAGCATTGTGTGTAGGAATGGCAATACAATTTGTTTTGTTCCCCGAATTCATTTAAGACTGAAATAAGCAATGTCACACTATTACCACTACACACAGTGAAGTGACTTTTTATGATGTGCCCCGGTGGATTGGATTGATGTTTTATTGGTCTACAAAACGGAGGACATTTGCATTAGCCTGAGTTTAACTTTGTTTATTGCACAAGCTAGCATGCTAACACGCTAAACTAAGAGGATAAACATAATCAATGTAACACCTCTGCTAAGCATGTTAGAATTGTTGTTGTGTTCATGCTAAAATTAAGCTCAAAGCAAGGCTATCTCAAGTACGACGTTACTGCTTATCTGCCTTTGTTTATTGCCTAAGATAGCATGCCAACACACTAAACTAAGAGGGTGTAGTGCCGATGAAAGGGAGTCGGAGGCGGTGTATTTAGCATGAGTTCCACTCTTTATTATCCATTAATAACAAGAAGGTAAGTACACATCTGCTCAGTATGACAAGCTAGCAGGAATGACCAAACCTAACCTAGGTGTTCCCACTAAAGGGTCCGTGTAGCAAAACTATCCCACAGGTGAATTATGTTCCACTAGGTGTCACCACAAGGGAGAACATAGTCAATGTAATACCTGCTTAGCATGTTAGCATTGTTGTTGTGATCATGCTAAAATGAAGCTCAAAGTATAGCATCACAGATCTGCTTGGCTGCGTGATGTTGCCCTATGTGTCTGGTTTGTTTCTCTGCAACTAAACGTAATCTCCAATTGCAACCAAATGGCTTGAGTTAAACCCTCTGCAAATTGTTTACGGCAACTAAAGCCAGCCTGGTGATTTTAGAGAAACATTGTGGTTGCTAGCGTTAAAGAGAAAAGACACATTACTTCTTGTATTAGCACTGAATGCTCCTCTGTAGCGAGTCGTTAATTTTGTGCATTTTAATCATAATTAAATGGAGATGTTGTGGAACATATGGGACCAAAACCAAACATGTGTCTGTCTTTTAGTCTCCAAGTCTAATGACTGAAAAACAGATGCTAAGTGTTTATCATGAAACTCCAATCCAACCGTGGCAGGTGGCATGGATTTTACAAGGCCTCCTTTTTACCGTCTTCCCTTTCTTTGTCGGTTTTCGATGGAAATTCGGGTCCAAGAATCGAGCTTTTTAAATATCGAACGTCCTCTAAAATCACAAATCCCTCTTCACTCTCAGAACTGGTTGAAAAACATCTGAGATGAGATGAAAGTGCACCACTTCCTCAGGTATTGAGCACAGTGGAGATGCCAGCAACCCACTTAATGCTAAACACTGCAGTCTTTTATCTTGGGAAGAAGTACAGTCAGCTGAGAGTGTATAAAAGGAGCACTTATCTTCCTGGTCACTAATGGTGGTCACAGCGGCAGCATTGGCCTCAGGTAATGTACAAAAACCTTTCAAGTTTCACATTAGACTTCAAAGAAAGAAGACAAAGCAAAGGTTAGATAAACAGGGGGTGGAGAAAGCTTTCAATGGTGGAGATTTACTGCTTTTGTTGATGGGATTTCTGGAAATGAACGTTGACCAGGGACGATGTGAATGGATGAATTAGTTCAGGTTGTTTTTGGTGTTTTAAAATATGACCTCTTATGACCCCTTATTACATATTAAACAGTCGTGTTTTGTAGCTTAATTTGACACACTCTCTAAGGACTTTTTATCACAATTTATGTCATAATACACTATGACTTTTTCATGACTTTTTACTATGAATTTTTTAGATATTATACCATAATAAGACTTTTCTAAAAACATATATGTCTTTTTATGACATTATACTATGACTCTTAATGACGTACTATACTATGACTTTCTCAATTTACAATTACTTTTTTGACACACTATAATATGACTTGTTATGACCTATGACTTTTTTGACATATTCAACTATGACCTTTTCATGACATACTAATATGACTTTTTAGACATACTATACTACAACTTTTTTATATCCTAGTATACTAGGACTCTTAAATGAAATGTATGACCTACTCTCAAAGCTTAGTGAGCAGAATTTAACATTTGTTACAGGAGGAAAAGGTATTCTAAGGTAAAAATGCAATATGCAAATGATCAGTGACATGAAAGTGTTGTCTACCCAGATTTTATTTACCTCTACATCACCGACTGTGAAGTATTTTGAAACGCAGCCAGACCGTGGAGCGATGTATGCTGGTGCTTTCTTCCTGTTATCGTCCAACATTTGCATAAAATTGTATAATTCTTGAAGATGTTGAGATCATCTTGGCAATAAAGCCCTCACCCCATGACTAAATACACAATCTGTCGTGTACTTTAAAGCACACAGCAGCTTTTTGTTAGTGAAATACTGACATGAAAAAAGAACTGGATTCATTTTGAACACAGTATGTATGTGGCAACACAAAGGCACTGCAATACCAATACTAAACACACATTTATAAAAAGAAAATATATGTTTGTGCACACCTCTACCCAATTTGCATTATATATGTTATTACATACTCCTCTGTTTGACAGGACACACAGTAGGCAATATAATCGTCATGACTGCACTGTAGCTATGTACGTATGACCAATAAAAGCCTTGACCCTTGAAAAAAGCATATTTATAATTGAACTGATGTATTTGAGTCTGCTGCAGAACTGAGTATTTTGAGATGTTGTGTAATTATTATGCAAAATGTTGAATCAGAATTAAGTGCATTGAGTTTGCTGAGCCACTCTCTTGGACAGAGTCTATAGTGTTTGCTGAGTTTGACTCTATTGACATCCTGAGAACACCGATCAATACCATCCTATAACAATAGAGAAAGAACAGACAGACACACACACACACACACACACACACACACACACACACACACCATGTATACATCACTTCAGGGGACATTACATTGACTTACATGCATTTCCTGGAGACTTATCCTAACCTTAACCATAACCAACACATGCCTAACCCTAACCCTTCACCCTAAAATGAATGATTCCCCTCATGGGGACCTCCCTTATGTCCCCATAAGGGAGGCGAGTCCCCACAGGTGATTGTGTAAACAGATTTAGGTCCCCACAAGGATAGTAATGCTAGGTCACACCACACACAGTATATCAGATCCAGTTAGGATACGAAAAGGCATCAAAATGTTTTAATTGTAAACGTACATATTTATGCTCGTACGGACACAAACAGTATGGTGAGCTGCCCTTTGTTAATAGAAGTCTCAACAACAAACTGGTGCAAACATGAAGACGAAACATGAAAACTCAATGTATAGACATCACATGTTTATATAGACATACAGTACTGTTTACAAGTTTGACTCAGCTGTCTTCAGTTTCCTTAAAATAATGGCTGTTTTAACACTTAGAAACAGCCAAGGATGAGAAATTGCAATTAACCCTTGATCATTATTTAACTTCATTGATATTTGAAATACTAAAACCCTAAACTAGCCGTCTGTGTCTGATGTTCAATTTGAAGAATGATAAAGAAACATTAGTTAAAGAGGACATATTATGCTCATTTTCAAGTTTCATATTTGTATTTCTGCCAGGTTATTTGACCAATTAGTTATTTTTGTTTTATTGAACTGTTGCTCAGAGGTATCTTTGCCTTTTTAATAAATAAATGATGTTTTGTTCTTCTCCTCGTTAGTCTGGTTAAACTTTGTCACAGCATGTTGTTCTCCATGCAGAGAACATTATTGTTTTCTTGGAGTTTCTACAACCTAATTTGAACATATAAAGTAGTCCTCTGAACTGACTGGACCCAAACCAGCTTTAGTGGCAGGAGACAAACTTTTGAACAGTAATGTAACTCTACTGTGCATAAAAAGTGACATTACAATTATTGATTAAGGTTTCAACACATGTGGTACAGGGAGAAACGTTTTGACATCGGAGAACCTGCTGTGATATGCATCAAATACATACTATTTCAAAATGAAAAAGGTTACAAGAAAAAACAGGGTAATAGACATCCGTAGTGCAATTATAAAATTACTGTGTAACTGTATTGTTTGCATAATTAATAAATATCACATATCAAAAGTCAAATTAACTGGAGGTCATGAGAAAAGATGTTTAATGTATCTTCACAGTAATTATGTTATGAATTAATAGACGTATGAATACCATCAGTAGTAAGTGTTTGATGATACCTTGAGGTTACATTGCAGCCCATTATGAACATTACATCTGGATTGCATAATATTATCCCACAGAGGGTCCTAATGTACTGGTAAAGCATTTCACGTATAGTGCATATACAGAGGTCCAATACGGAGGCAAACAGGTGCAAACGCTCTACAACGATCTGAGACATTTGCATTAGGAGAAACGTGATGAAGCTCCAAAACGATTGCAGATATAAAAATACCGACTTGAGGAAACATGCGCAGCGTTTACTAAAAGCTGCAAATACAAAACGCTGCAAGAATTTCAAAACACAACGGAGACCAGGGGACACTAAAGAGTGACGCACACAGCTAGGAGACCAAGGGACACTAAAGAGTGACGCACACAGCTGGGAGACCAGGGGACACTAAAAAGTGACGCACACATCTGGGAGACCAGGGCACACTAAAGAGTGACGCACACAGCTGGGAGACCAGGGGACACTAAAGAGAGACGCACACGGCTTGGTGACGTTCAGGATTATAAAACGGAACGACTGTCTCTGTTGTTGGGAAACTTAACTAAAATGTTTTATGGTCTTATTTTAACAATGTGATCACATGACTCCTTCAGATGTTACTGCAGATCTGCTGTAAGCTAGCTAGCTAACGTAGCTAACCTAGTCATTTCAGATATACTGACAAACACTTACAGTTATGAGACGACTAACTCTGCAACAGAGACAGATGTTCAGCTTTATAATCCTGAACGTCACCAAGCTGTCCCAGCTGTGTGTGTCACTCTTTAGTGTCCCCTGGTCTCCCAGCTGTGTCGGTCACTCTTTAGTTCCCCCTGGTCTCCCAGCTGTGTGCGTCACTCTTTAGTGTCCCCTGGTCTCCGTTGTGTTTTGAGCTTTTTGCAGCGTTTGGTTTCTGCAGCTTTTAGTAAATGCTGCACGTTTCCTGAAGTTGGTGAAGAGATTTCTTCATGTGTTTTGGCACATTTGTGTTTTTATATTTGCATCGTTTATTAAACTGCAGCGTGTTTCTCCTAATGGAAATGTTTTGTGACGCCTTTGCACCTGTTGGCCACCGTAGCCCAAAAGCTACAGAAAATGGACCCTTTCCATTACAGAGGACCTGAGGAAATATAAAAATGTTTAAATGTTGCAGGAAAAAATCAAGAATTACTTCGATTTTACAAAGAAAAAATCTCAACAGTTGCATCAATGGTATTCTACATCTCAACAGTAGTAATCTTTAAAATTCCCAGAGGAGACGTCCCCCTTTTAGCAAATCATTTCCACAGAACACCCCCACTACAGTGTGTTGCATTGATCTATAAGCTCCATGTTGTTTTTTTCCAGCATTGCTCCTGAGTCCTAGTGGGTTTGTAAGTCAGGAGGACTTCATTTCAGCTCCGTTAACTTCAGCTCAATATCCTTCGCAGGAGCTCCAAGCCATTACGTTTGGTTAAATGGTGCAAAACAAGTGTTTTTCTCTGTCAATATGGCAGACTGCATGACAGACAAGTAGAGCTCTGGAGATGCAGAACCACATGGCATGGAAGTGGAAAAGCCTGCCAGCACTCGTAGTAAAAATGTCCGAGCAAAGCTGTGGTGCAGAAACACATTTTCATTGTCAATCTGCAGCTTCCACTTCTTGTTTTCCTGGCAAACACAGAACGGACAAGAAAAGCGTCCAGAGAACAACAAGTGCCATATTTCCCAGTTTTGGTGCCTTTGGATAGTGGATTCATTTCTACTACTAACCAAGATCAATCCAAGATCGTCCCTTTGTCTTCAGTCCATGAAAATAACTCCAGTGATATCCATATGATGTTGTTCAGGTTCATACACAGGTCCCTTGGTGGTGCACAAAGTGTTTGCGGTGCTTCAGACCGAGGCCTCGTTCCTTGAAGTCCATCATGCGCTGTTGTGACGTGTCCACCAGCGCACTGGCTATAGCAACACCTAGAAACATGGACAAAGAGAGTTAGAAGTGAAAACATGCTGCTCATTCAAAAATAATATTATTATTAGAGGCATGTTCAGATTAAGCCAAGCCACTGCACTCAATATAACTTAATTATGGCTGATGCCCACCTCCACTATTTTCATCACTAAATTGTTGTCTGAAATGGAGAAAGAAATATTTGGGAAAATTGAAATTACTAAAAAAAGCTTAAATGTGGAGTCCCACAAGGCTCTTTTCTGGGTCCCCTGTTGTTTTCTACAATAGTCAAGACACAAGTAAAAATGGTCAAAACACAAGTAAAACGTTGTATAATACTTAAACAAGAATCATAACAGCCTCTTATATGAATGCATGATACTAAAAGAGGACAATATTCTGCTCATTTTCAGATTAATATTTGAAATGTAAGCCTCTACTGTGACATATTTCCATAATTGAATGTTCAAAAAGTTCTGTATTTTTCTCATACTGCCTGTGCTGCAGAAGTGTTTTGAGATAGTTAATTAAATAGTGAAAACATGTGAAATAAGAAACATTCAGGTGAACATCAAGGCATTATCTCAACATCCAGGGAACGTTTTATCAACGTCTCTGCAGCCACCGTTGTCTGTCTTTAGCAGAAAACATTATAGCCGCAACTGAAGTACCTCCCACCATCCTGTCTCTTTCTTCCTCTTCCACCCTCTCACCATCCTGCAGGATATCATTCCTCTACAACAACTCATCTATCCGATGCCTAACTCGTAGAGATGGCAAAAGTACACACATCCTTTACTCAAGTAGAAATACAGATACTTGTGTTTAAAAAATACTCAAGTAAAAGTAAAGAAGTATGGGCTTCGAAATGTACTTAAGTAAAAAGTACCCATAACTAGCAGCTGTTTTAAAGAAGTACCTGACCTCCCTTTATATTAATAGAACAATAATGTCATTGTTAGCTAATGAATGTTTCCATGCTGAACAACGGCAACATGACAACGTTTTCATTGGTCCCTCTTCTTTAGAGAAGACCAGGAAATGATGGATACACGGATCGTGTTCAAATCAATAGGCACGCAATGACTCTAAATAATAATGATCACGCCACCAAACACACATTCAAACTAAAGGAACCAGCCTGTTTGGGAAATGTAAGAAGTAGAAAGTACAGGTATTTGTGTTCAAAATGTAAGAAGTAGAAAGTACAGGTATTTGGGTTCAAAATGTAAGAAGTAAAAGTAAAAAGTAGTGGAGTAAAGTACTGATACCGGAAAAATGTACTTAAGTACAGTAACAAAGTATTTGTACTCCACTACTTCCCACCTCTGTATATCTCGCTCTGCACAGCTTACAGAGAGCAGGCCGGATGCAGCTAGTCATCAGATGCCTCGGAGCATTTTGTTACCTTGGCACTAGCTGCCGTTGTTAATGTGGATTTCGAGTCATGGCAGCCCTCGCTTGTGCAGCTAGTTCTATCTTTTTCCCTGCCGACAACCGTGGGTTTGACAATGCACGGTCATTATGAAGAGAGCTCAATCTGCCATCGTGCAGGAGCCAAATAAACAAAACAGGGAAACTGTGGAGGGTATCTGCTGCGCTCTCAATATGAATTGAATGCAGGATGTTTTCGGCATTTCACACTCAAGTGATTCTCTGGAATGTATTAGTGGGAGGAAAGAGTAAAGCGGATTACACAGTGTGTGTCTGTGTTTGAACTTGCAGGTTTATGTGTGTGTTAGGTTTGCATGCACCTGTGCACATACTCTCTTTTGCCATGTTGTGACACAGCAAGCCAAACAAACTGATAACAGTGATGTGCTCTCTGATTGGCTAGCAACACCTGCTCTGTTGGAATTTGTTTCATTATGGTTTCACTGTGGCACTTTGGTTTGTTTTGAATAGTATTGTGTTGCTATGGTTGTTTGTGTGTTAGTCACGATGTAAGGTTTAGAAGTCAACTCACCATTTGGGAGCTGGTCACTTTACTTTCTAGCATATTATTGAAGATGCACAGAGGTCATGTTTTCTGGAAGATTGTTATGGACTTCAAACCCTGTGCCTAAATATTTATAAATACATGGCTACTGTCCTCTCCTGTTGATGTTCAGGTGCATATCAGTTTTTAGTGTCTCTACTTTAAAGAGTCCTCTCCTGTTGATGTTCAGGTGCATATCAGTTTGTAGTGTCTCTACTTTAAAGAGTCCTCTCCTGCTGATGTTCAGGTGCATATCAGTTTGTAGTGTCTCTACTTTAAAGAGTCCTCTCCTGCTGATGTTCAGGTGTATATCAGTATGTAGTTTCTCTACTTTAAAGAGTCCTCTCCTGCTGATGTTCAGGTGTATATCAGTATGTAGTGTCTCTACGTTAAAGAGTCCTCTCCTGCTGATGTTCAGGTTTATATCAGTATGAAGTGTCTCTACTTTATAGAGTCCTCTCCTGCTGATGTTCAGGTGTATATCAGTATGTAGTGTCACCCTCTGTCTGAAACCAGAGCCCACAACCCAATTCTCTGCTATAATTAAGACGCTTAAATATCCATTACATTATCCAAACTATATTTAAAAGATACACAAAAGAAGATAAAGGGACTTGTGATTAAATTCCTCTTAATCAGAAAATACATACAGTAAAGGGAAACGTTTAGGAAATGATTGGCAGATAATTTAAAGCAAGGGAAGTTGAAAAAGACAATTGACGGATCGGGGAGGGATGTAATATTTCAGGTAAGATCCAATTAAATCTGTCTGTAAACGCATGTCAGCAGTTATTTAAGAAAAATAAAGTCACTCACACACAAACACACACACACACACACACACACACACACACACACACACACACACACACACACACACACACACACACACACACGTTGTGATACCACCACCAGCTCTCATAAAGAAGAACCTTCATAAAACTTGAAAAGTAAGGAAATATACTCATTAATTTCTAATGTGACATCTGAATATTCCTCCGTCCAAAGTGCTTTGACAAATTGCCGTTATAATTGTGTTGATTTTCACGGGCGAGCACACACATCTCCATTTATAAAATTAAATTGGTCAAAAGTAATCAAATTATGCTGCAGGTGAGTGCAAGTGCTCATTTACTGAGGTGGCGATAATGTGATTGTTTTGTCAGGTGAGTTGGTGCATCATTAGCAGAAAGACTAATGGGGTCATTATCGAGGGGCTGAACTCCCCAGAACAGGAACACATATCAAAGACTGGCTTCTACTCAAATGCAGACAAACAGAAACACAATGTAGTAAGTCAGAATTCTCAAAAAGTCAAACATTTTGATACAAAATAAACATAATTCTGAGACTACTTGGTTCACGCTCAAGGGGCTGAACTCCCCAGAACAGGAACACATATCGGCAGTTATGTAGTTTTAACTAGGGATTTATGTAAAAATCAAAATTCCAAAAAAAGGTAAAAAAAGTAAAACATTTAACAAAAAGTCACAATTCTAAAAAAGTCAAGATTCTGAGGAAGATTGATTTGGACTTAAAACCAAATATTTATGAATTCATGGCTACAGCCCGGCTTCTGTCCTTAACTTCTTACTCCTTTAAAGGGGCCCTATTCTGCTCATTTCAGGTGTATATTAGTATGTAGTTTCAGAATTCTCAAAAGAGTCAAAATTCTGATAAAAGGCAACATTCTGAGAAAAAAAGGCAAAATTCCCCCCCCAAAAATCTAAATATAGAAAAAAGGAATCACAATTGAGATAAAAAAAAAATCTAAAGTAATAAGGTAATTGGGGCTGAACCATATCGGCAGTCATCTAGTTTTAACTAAAGATTTATGTAACATTTAAATTCCAAATAGTCAAAAAATATGTCACAATAAAAAAAAGGCACATTTCTGAAAAAGTCAAAATAAAAACAATTACAATTCTTAAAGAGACATTCAAAATCATGAGTAAAAAAAAGGCAACATTTAAATAGAACAAATAGAAAATTAGAAAAAATTAATCACAATTCTGATAACATTACATTACATGTTACTTGTTAGACACTTTTATCCAAAGCGACTTACATACTCAATACTGTGGGCAATCCCCACAGGAGCAATTTGGGGTGAAGTGTCTCAGGGACACAACGACATGCTGACTGCAGTGGGGTTTGAACCTGTGACCCCCTGATCCCAACCCCAACGCACAACCCACTGCACCACGCGCCTCCCGATAAAAATCTAAATCTAAATGAATAGACTAATAGGTTAATTGGGGCTGAACTCCCCAGAACAGGAACAGCTAGATAGAAAGTGGGTCTGCAGCTGAAACACATCTGCGTCGGGAGGAGCCAACCCAGCGACTTCCTCACAGCCGAAACATCAAAGACTGGCTTCTGACTTTCTGCACGACCTCAATAAAGTTAGGATCCACAATAATAGTAAACAGAAAATATAACAGCAGTGTGTGTTCCTTGAAGCGAAGGGAAATCAAAGTCAGTCAAACAGAAACACATTGATATTCATGTATTTATGCATCTGTGAGGCTCTGATTTCAGGTTTGAAAAACAGGACGCTTTGATGTACGATTCAAGTTTCATCCTCACAAAGATGCCTTTCATTCATAGGACATTGAAGAGTTTGGGAGAACCTTGTTTGGTAGAGCCTTTCTCTATGTTTGTTTAAATAAATCCGGACAAAAAATACCAGAATTTAGATTTACATTTCTCCGTTTTGAGACAACAACAAAAAGGCAGATACTTCTTAGAAAAGTTTTTTAATTATAATTTATTTTGCCATATGATTTAAAATGACATCTTTAATACAACTGTCCTCATCAGAGTTGACCTTCCTTTAACTTTCTTTTTATATACCTGATCCAATTGTCAGTAAAACCATGTGCTGCAGTTAAAATGCTGCATTGAACAGTCTTTAAGAATGTATGAGGATCAGGTTTGGCGAAACAACAAGTCGATAAAGGAACCTTCATGTCCACATAATAAATACATGAGTGGCCCGAGAGCAAATACCACGGAGTATTTGGAATAAAAGTCAACAAGCAGACGGGATAGTGGGGCTGATATGTAACAAAAATTGCTCGAGATGTTCACATCCGGCAGAAAGTTTGAAATTTTGCATACAGGGGTATTTTGACATGCTGAGTTCAAAAATTGGCGGATCCAAGAGGTCTGACGAAACATTGAACATTACTATCTTGGGTTCCAAGTGACCTATGGCCCTGAAATTTGGTACACAGGTGCATTTTGAGATAATGAATTCAATAATGGAAACATTTGAAATGTCTGACAAACCTTATGGCCGCCATTTTGAATTGCAATATGGCCGCCAAGACGAAATGTTGAAAATCCCTATCTTGGGTTCTAAATGACCTGTGGTGCTCAAATTGTGTACACAAGGGTATGTTGACATGCTGAGTTCAATAAGGCAATAATTTGAAATGTCTAACAAATGGTATGGCCGCCATTTTGAATTCCAATATGGCCGCCAAGACCAGATGTTGAAAATCCCGGGTTCTTTGCAAAAGCAATACCAATTCAATGGATCCCTAGATGACGAATCATATAACAAGTCACAAGTAAATGACATAAGGCACTGGAATTTGAAACACAAGTACATTTTATTATGCTGAGTTCAACTGTTCAATAGTTCAAAAGAGCTCATTTCAAAGTATATTTCGTACCAGTTGGCAGCCGTAACATGCTGCAAGCTTTTTTCCATCCGTTTTACTTCTCCTACTGCTCATCTTGGAAGCATTGTCCAGAGCAGGAACATAGTTCTGTGCATGGTAGATTAGCAGCGGAACATTTGCAATTTCCAGCACACCGTTTTTTACACTTGCACTTGATCAGCTCTCGGCACCCTTTTGACGCCTCTGGCATTACTGTCCAAAATGGATGCCAGACATCATCTGCATTTTTAGCCCATCCCCAATCTGCAGGTGAAGGCAGCTCTGGGTTAGCAATTTGGGACTGTCCCCAGATGTGACCGGCCTGAAAGACTGCCCTCTTCACATGTTGACGCAGTGCCTCTTTTGTCGGTGGAATATTTTCCGATTGCCGATTTCCCTGAGCAAACAGCTGCTTGCGTGCTTCGTTCACTTTCTTCAGAGGGGAAGTTCTACTGTACAGAACAACGAAGAACCTCTCTATGTTGTCCATGTCATCATCTGTTACTTCCGCTGGTGCATGTGAGAGATGATTGAAGACCTCCCCCAAGTTTGGCATGGAATTCCATATGCTCCACACAGTCTTTTTGCCAATCCCACATATGGCAGAAACAGTATCGCATCCGGAAACAGTATGCAGGAATAGAAGCCCCCATGAGCGTTCAGGGCCAATGTGAGTCGCAATAGTGTGAGCAGCAATGTGCCTGAAATAGTTTCCATGTCCAAATGCCAACCACATTGCACAACCGTCCATAATGCTTGCCATTGCGATAGCCAACACAACCACATCCGTGTCTGTTGCATGAATGACGATACTTCTGTACCCCTGCTGATATGCATGCCAAGCATGTAGCATCATTCGTGAATCAGCCTCTTCATGCGTACATGGTTGAATTTGAGAAACATCAGAAGGGGGCTTTGATTTAACCTCTTCTTCAAAGGTTGTAAGAAGTGTTTTTCCCTCTGGAATAGCCATCGTTTGCAGGGCATCAGCAAGGAAACTGAATAATGTCTTTTTGTTGGAATCTACACGAAGGAAGCTGCTCCAGTTTCGTGGCACGGATGTCTGTTCAGTCACATGGAGTGGTATGCCAGTGCCACGACCAAGCCTGGTGCCTTCTTTGAGACTGTCCGTTCTGTAGGTGTCCCACACCACATCAACACGCATCACAGTCCCCTCATTTAACTTTCGGGCAATGTACGGAAGGACCTGTTTCTGTGCATAGTCACCAAATGTCCTGATCACACTGTTGCACTTCTTAGGCTCCAAATGATGGACTAAGGCAGCCCCATCGAAAATACGAACTTCTCCTTTGGGCGCATCATGAGGACGTTGTGCTAAAGCTTCCAAACAGGGCAAAAGATCAGCCTTGCCGGTTGGTGGGCGCATTGTATTGATACCTTCAGCCAATGCAGGTGGCCACCCATGACACTCATGTTCAAAAAATTTGTTAAGATCACCATCTCTAGTTTGGCAAGAAATGTACATTCGTGAGAAGAGCTCCACATTACTTTTCATACGTGTAATCTTCGCCTCAGACTTTCCAGGTGTTTTCTTGGGCTTCGATTTGAACAGTGGCAGATTGTTCTTTGAAATGCTATCATAGAAATTGACAGAAGTATCCTTGATTCGCTGCCCCACAAATCCGTCAAATTGTGTTTTGCCAGTCCCCTCCATGGATCGCACTGTGGCTATCACTTCATCAGGCATGATGACCTTTGTGTCAAGCACATACAAGTCATTACTGTCTTCCGCAAACGGGTTTCCAAGTTTTTCAAATGAACTGATTGCATTATTGAGATCTGATGCAAAGGATTTCTGGACACTAGGCAATTGTTCGTGGTGGCGGACATCAGTTTGCCTCTGTCTTTGAAACTGGTCCTCAAACTCATTCAGGATTCTGGCTATTTCTGCACCAGCTACCATCCACCGGCGAAGAGCCCCTTCATTCTCAGTAATTCCAATGACTCCACCATCACCTTTCACTATAGCATTCTGCTGTTCGTGTATCTGATCGTGTGCCATAGCAGAGAACTTGTGTGATGACTTCTGAGTGACAAAGTTCCCCTTGACAAATTCACGATGGATATCCATGGAATCGTTTGAAAGTTCCTGAAGGTCTGTTACATGCACTGTCAACCATCTGGCGTAATGGTAATGGTCCATGGCAAACATCCACGGAATGATCGCCGTGAGAGTCTCCACATAGAGCGTGTAGTTGGCTTCCCGTTGTGATCTTATGAATGCCAAGAGAAGACACTCCAACTGTCAGACATTTTAAATTATTGCCTTATTGAACTCAGCATGTCAACATACCCTTGTGTACCAAATGTCAGCGCCACAGGTCATTTAGAACCCAAGATAGGGATTTTCAACATTTCGTCTTGGCGGCCATATTGGAATTCAAGATGGCGGCCGGTCCATTGGTTAGATCTTTTGGATCCGCCAATTTTTTTAATCAGCGCCCCAAAATACCCCTGTATGCGAAATTTCACACTTTCTGCCGGAAATGAACATCTTTTTCACATATCAGCCCCACTAGGAGAGAGCATCTCAGTGGGGGGTCGGTGGGTTTCAAAGAGAGAGAGGATCAAAGTATCGGAGATCCATTCTGGGTCAATGGAGCTGAGTTTCTGAGATTCCTGTCAAGCAGATATCCAGTCAGACACCCAGTGGGGAGTCAGTGGGAGGAAGGGGGAGGAGGAGAGGAGGTGAGGAAGGGAGGAAGGGAGGAAGAGGGAGGAGGAAAGAAAAGGAATCGGTGCTACAGTATAGTTTACAGGCCAGTAGTCACAGTCTGAGTCTGAGAGAGTGGCTATGAGAGGAAGAGAATTGCATTTGATACGTAAGGAAGGGGATTAGGAATAGGGGCAAATGTGAAAAGACATGTTGAGATCTGATTAGCAGTGAATTTTTGTTTGAGGTCTGAGATTAAAGTAAACATTCGGGAAAAATGAAAGAAAAGATTCTAAGAAAAAAGACACAATTCTAAAAAACATAAGAAATGCCAGAAAACAGTCAGAACTCTGAATTTCTTTTTATAATATTGAGAAAAAAAGTCAAACTTCAGACAGAAAAACAGGATTCTGACGTATCGGGGAGGGATGTAATATTTCAGGTAAGATCCAATTAAATCTATTTGTAAAAAATAAAGTCACTTCCACAGGACCTCAATGAACATGTTGTGCAACCATCATTATTTACACACACACATGCACCCACGCGTGCACACACACACACACACGCACACACACACACACACACACACACACACACACACACACACGCACACACAGAGAAAGAAATGCCAGAAAATTGTCAGAACTCTGAAAAAATTGTTATAATATTGAGAAAAAAAGTCAAATTTCAGACAGAAAAACAGGATTCTGAGATCAATTTTGGAAGTCTGTAAAAGTCAAAATTCTGAAAAAAAAATCCATATTCCCAAAAAAGTGTGGAAAGAAAATCAGAAATGTTTTGTTGAAAAAAGCATTTTTTTTTGTGAAAAAAGCCCATTTTTTTGTGAAAAAGGCACATTTTTGGGTGAAAAAAACCCAATTTTTGGGGGAAAAAGTCCAATATTTTGCAAAAAAAAAGGAAATAAAAGTCTACAAAACTGAAAAAAAAGAATCTGAGAAATTCAGTATTCTTGGGGATAGTTGCCATCAGTGGGAACTACTTTTTTCACAAAAACCAACAGTTTCTTAATCTAAACCTACAACACTAAAGCATAGCCTTTTTGAGATACACTCAGCATATAACTACAATGCTAAGTTCTCTTTCTTCTGCTTCTTGATTTCATTATGTTTAACAAGACAATTACACAATTGTACAGGGACAACAGCCCCAAATAGCTACGACTGAATCTGAAAGGATGTCTCTGACCTTCTGCATTCATTAACTGAGCTTTTTAAAGCAGCAAAAGATACGGATGCTGCCTTTGTTCGCAGAGCAATTAGACTTGAACAGAGGAAAAAATAAGCCAGAAGAGTTGTACTTAACATAAATGTTGTCCTACATTACATTCTTTATCATAGTAGAGTCCTTTTTTGTTTTTGAATGAAAAGGACCACAATCTATTTCCTGTCCAGGGTTAATAAATTACACATATTCCTACCTAAGAGGGAAGAGACGTAAGAAAGGCTGAATATGTTTCGTTAGGATAGAGAGGAAGTAGAAAGGAGACGGAGAGAAGTAAAGTAGAGCTTTAAGAACAGAAAACAGAGGCTAGAGACCCTTTACATCCACACTTTGGAAAATAGCCACAAAACATTATGGCTGATACTGACCTCATCTCCATCAGAAAGTCTAGATATTCAATAATTAAGAACAGTCAAGGTGTCCTGATAAAAGTACCTGCACCACCCTATAGAAGCATCAATGCCACAGTGGCATCTTTACATACAGCTAAACATGTTCACACAGCAAGTTTAGAAGAGATTTTATTTTGCTGATGCATGATTTTGAGTGGTTTTCACACTGCGTAGAGAAGCTGAAAGGAATAGAGCGATTGTAAAGAGTTTGAACAGAGAGTAAGGATGTAGAGGAAGGGGAGAGATTATATTTCCTCCATACCTCTCAGTGTGGATTTATCAAAGCGTAACCACAAGGACTTATCTTCTATAGGCTTTGCTGCAGCAATATGCAAATCTGGTGTTATTGGTGAGGGGGCGTTGACATGTACTCTTATTGCAATTATTTAATAAACTCCTGATATCTCTTTTCTCCAGATTTATCTCGCTAACTTTCTACCTGTTTCAAGTATTTTTAAGAACTTAAACCAATCTCTATAATCGAACCCTCAGCCTTTTAATCCCTTCTTTCTCTCTCACGCTGCTCTTTCTATTTTTACTCACAAAGACTTTTCTTACAGTACCTGTATTTTCTCCCTCTTTATATCCCTGTCTCTCGCACATATTCCCATTTCTCTATCGCTGATGCTGAATAGGCAGATTAGCGCGGGGAAAAGGCGGCTGTGAATACTGCGTCTCTATTGACCCACTATCTAAGCTCGGGAAAAGAGAGGCTAAGAAGAAGGAAATGTAACCCACTGTCTTCCTCTACTTCCTCCGTAACTCCACTGCACCAAATCCAGAATATGTGCAGCCTGGTAAATCCATTAACCGTTGATTGAGTCACTTTTTATTTGAGATGCCGTGGTAAAAGTGACACATGGAGCCAAAAATAAGACCTCAGTCCCCCCTTTTTTTATCCATCCATTCTCCGCTCTATTTCACCGTCTTTCTCTCCTGCTTTGTCCATCATGTCAAGCCACTGTGACTTTGAATCAGTCAACGGTCAAGCTGTTAAACTCCTCTTCATGTCCCTCTTCAAGGCAGTGTGTCAGTGTCAATCGTCCACTTCAGTTTTGTTGATAATAACCTCAAAGTACTCTAACAGCTGCGAGTCATTTTCAGGCCAAGAATCGTACAAAAATGATCATTTTATCAGAGGCTTTGACTGGGCTTTAAACCCAGCAATCTGTGTGTTATGGGGGTGTGTTTCTAGATCATAGTGAGCTTAGAGGCCTCCTATATTTCTGCAGCTTGTAATCTCATCACAAAGGCTACCATGTGGAGAGACATGGAGAGAAATGCAGAGTTTATCTTATACAAAAGTGCTTACTCTCTTTACTATTTCCCAAGCAGTTACAGTGTCCATCTATCAGAGTAAAGGTACTGTATTGCAGCACTATGCAACTCTTCAAATCAAATGTGTTTTTACATTTGCATCATGCAAAGGGCCCCAAAGGTACAAATCAAACATGCACATATACGTAGGTACAATCCTGTACTTAAACAACAAGCACAACACAATCGTAATATCCAACGCCATCTATCTATCAACCATCTGCAGTTTGATAGCCCAGAGGTCTTTCAGCCAAGCCACATCCTCCAGCTCAAACTACACAATCGAAAATATGGAAACGTTAACCAAACAGTCCTGAAAACCTCGAAAATGGAGCATGTCAACTTTGACCACCACCTGATGTCTTTCCTCCTCACCCTGTTGCTTTTTAATCTTAACCAAAGAGCCGATGCCTTCTTGCTTTGCTCCCTCTTTGAGTAAACAACGTCCACATATATAGCTGGTGCTTCTTCAGTTCACCTGTGTATCTTGTTCTCTATCTAACCACTTAAAGGCTTACAAACTCGCCATGAGTCAGTTGAAGCGATGTTGATGTCAGAATGCCTTGAAGACCAAAACCTACAGTTCTCTTTGACTTCAACGTCAACCAATGCCGACTCACTGATAGATAAATGCTGACTGTCATGTAGACAATAAGGTATCTGTAATAAGTTCGGGGAATCTTCAAGAGATATCACAGTTTTCTGTTGGGAGGTTCTCACACCTGGTGTTATTTTGGCCAATGTTAGAAAAATATCACTCGTCACCGGCTTGAGCTTCAATCTCAGGATCCATGTATTCATGATCCTCTCCAGAATGGAAGTAGTCATCACATACAGAGCATCAACTAGTTCCTGAACAGTGTCCTTCACATGCTGATATCCAAGAGAGGGAGTTACACAGTCACAAGATGGAGGAATAGAAAGCAGTATTCAATGTTTAGTTCAGATGAGCTCCACGTCAGAAATGATCATGCTTGTCATATGTCTATCTCCATAGAGGCTGAATCATCATGTTAATCACATAGCTATCATATGCCTAAAACAGTCCTGATGCTCTTCTAGGTGATCATACATCCTGTCATGTACACAGCTACAGTTGGGATACCTTTGTTATCATGGTACTCTCATATTGGAAGAGGCATTCAGGATTTTCCCAACACAAAGTACTGAGAAACAAGTGAGGAAAAAGTCTGTGAGGTTTCTTGTTTTGTTTACGAATAGAAATACAAACTCATTCTCAGACTTGGAGAACAAAGGTCTAAATGCACTATTTCTATTCTATTTTATTTGTATTAACTTGCACTATGTTATCTGTTTTATTGTGTTGCTCTGTTGGAGGAGCTTCCTGTCATGTACACAGCTACAGTTGAGATACGTTTGTTATCATGTTACTCTCATATTGGAAGAGTACATTCAGTATTTTCCCAACAGCCAACTTGAAGGATATCCAATTAGTGGAGGAGAAGGAAAAACTGATCACCTAAACAAGACACTTCAAAACCACAGTCTTGGTCCTTGGCATGAAGCAAAACTTACCAAAAACAACACAGAAAGAGAAAAGAGAATAAGAAGACAGTGTGAGGCATATAGGTTGAGATATTGGCAGCTGAAAGACTATATTTCACGGCTGGTGTTGCAGTTACATTTTCTCTTTTTCTTCTGAAACCTACATGGGTGTTTTCTCTTTCTCTCCCTCTCACATGTAAAGGGTCAGTTGTTGGTAACACCTCAAGGGAGCAGAGGAACGGAGGACAAGAGAAGAGGAACAACAAAGAAGAAAGAGAAGACAGTACGAGCTAAAAACATACTCATTGAGGATTCCTCTTGAAGTGTCTTCCAGTGAGGGTGGGTGGAGCTAGCCTGCAGTGGCTACATACGTGCTAACATCAATGGAGGACTGCTGTATGACCCTATGTGAGGCGTTCTCTGGGGAGAAAGGAGGGAGGAGACGAGCCAGAGAATGGGGATGGATGATGGGTGGGCGATTTAATTCATATTTGGTATCTGCTCCTACATGAATGCACACTATGTCTTGTTCTCAGAATCAGAATACCTTTATTCGTCCCACACAGAGGGGACATTTGCATTTGTTACAGCAAGAAAAGAGCAAAAGACAGCTTAATATTAACATTTTTATGTTTAAGAAAATGTATAAAGAAAGCGTAATTAGACAGTATGAAGTTGACTTTTGATTGTGTTCTGGTTTTATGTTTCAGTATTTGTAAGCAACTGTGACTGAAAGACATGTGTTGTAAAGTGTACATGTTTTGTTTTAATATAACTGCCATGTGTGGAATAAACAAATCAAATAAACTAAGATAAGACTAAAAAAAATACACAATTTACAAAATACACATCCTGTAAGAGTTCTGAGGATTTAGCAGCAAGGTATATATTCAACAGTTATTAACGGCATATATATATATATATATATATATATTGTACATCATTTGTATTTCACACATTTCTCTAATACTGTCAGTCCTGCACAACCCTCCGAATTGTGCACGCTGTATAAAAAGCTAACTCCTGACCCCTTGTTAAATAAACTGTTCATCTAAATGGAGTACTATTGGATGTAAAGGGGAATGTGAGAAAATAACTAATAAAGAACAAGTTTAATAAAAAAAAAAAAATGCTAACTCTTTAATATCTGTACAGCTTTCCATTTTTCATAACAATACTGAACATTTGTTATTATATTTAACTTTTACGAATATTTTGTCATATCATACTGTACTTTGTTTGGTCCTTTTCTTACAATGCATCTTCTTTGACTGTGTTAATGTATACACCAAGACAAATTCCTCGTGAATGTAAACCTACTTGGCAAAAAACGTGTTTCTGACTCTGATTTCTGGACTTGTATCATGTGTCGCTGTACGTGTAAATGTACCTCAATGTTTGTTTCTCACAAAACCCACGAAGACACAACCAACCAATCAAGGCTTTGAAAAAACGACTGCTTTTTCATTGATTCTGTGAGAAAAACAACAGAAGAGCTGGACGTCCCCCAGAGAGCCGCCTGACGAGAAGTGACAAGCCTCTTATTGGCTCTAATTTCCTGCTGCTTTGATTCGCTAATTTCCAAAACATCAGGTGGTGAAGAGCGAAAGTGGCAGGGCTCTCACTTGACACATGGACACTGCCTTTAAGCAATTTAAATGTCATTTAGATGGTTTTATCTGCAGTTTTGTCATCTCAAATTGTGCTGGAGTTCTGCCAATGGCCAATCAGGGTGTCATGGTGAAAACTGGAAGATAGAAAATGCTAAAATATAGCTTCCTTTGTCCAAAAATTACAATTCAGCCCGTCTGTTTGTGTTTTTAAGACTCAGGTAGGGGCTAGATTCAAGTTTCTGTTCTGGGCCAGTGTAAACCTTGTATCATTTTCATAGATTTGAGACACTAACCTAGTCATATTTCTGTGTTTTATACATTCCCTACCTGTCTATTGTGGTTTTTCATATCCAAACACCTGACCAAGACTCAAATCACAGGTTACAGCCCACAGGAAGTCAGCATGGCAAGGGCTACCTCAACAAAA
Source organism: Dissostichus eleginoides (assembly GCA_031216635.1). Lineage (NCBI taxonomy): Eukaryota > Metazoa > Chordata > Actinopteri > Perciformes > Nototheniidae > Dissostichus > Dissostichus eleginoides. Next base: position 29,368,770 of record CM062278.1, read on the forward strand.
AACTAGATTTAGGTATATTGCAGAAAACAAGCTTTGTGGCCAACACACATTTCTGATACTGGTTCAGCAGGATAATCTCCTCATACTAACACCACTTCTTCTTAGGAAGCTTAAAGTGTTTATGACACGATTGCTGGTATTTGGCATTAATATGTTCTGAAAGGCTTAAATATTCATAAAATATAATCAATTTCCCCTAAATATAAACCAATAGTCTTTATTTCACGTTATTTTGTATATTGTCGCTAAAAACATACATCATCTGAGCAGACCATGAAAAAACCGTTAGTGACGTCTGCGCCAGAACTTGCCAGCGCGTGAAAAAGGTGAAGGCTCTTGTGTGTATTCTGTCTCCGTTTTCGTCTTTAAATCAACATGCCTTCTCGCTGTGTTGCGGCAAATTGCTCAAATACGAACAAAGATGGAGTGAGTTTGTTTAAATTTCCGAAAGAACTTAGTTTGAGAAGCCAGTGGACCGCTCAAGTACAGCGAACTCGCCAGGGCTGGAGTCCATCAACATCGTCTGTGCTGTGCAGCGCTCATTTCACCGAGTCATGTTTTGACAACAAACCGTTGTTGAAAGAGTCTTTAGGATTTAATGTTCAGCATAAAGTTATTCTGTTGCCAGACGCTATCCCTTCACTGTTCAAGAGACCCAAACAGAAATCCCCGGTCAAAAGAAAGACATTAGCTATAGCTAAAAGACAGCGGCTTGAGGTAGGTGTTTACGTTTGTCTTTTTTGTGCTATTGATTTGTTGTCAATTGTTGTTGTCCCTACTTGAATATCAGGGTTTCCGTTAGCCGGTAATTACCGATTTTTAGCTGGTAACATTTATAGAGAGAGAGAGAGAGAGGGGGAGAGAGGAAAAGAGGATCCGTTTCTGCCGTGTTATTATCCAAAGTTAATGTAAACTTTTTATTGCTTTTTTTATTGCTTTTTATTGTTGTATTCAATCACAGGTTTTGACAGAAGTTCTCAGTTCTGCACAGAGTCAGGTTGAAGAAGACGAAAGTTGCCCACATGATTCATGTAACGTTAGTGACTTTAGCTGTCAAGCCATGTTACCACCCGAGACCAGGAGTGTGGCAGTCTCTGTCAAGATTAAAGGCTAAAGCAAAGGTACAATAATTTTTAATTCTCAGTTTAGCCATCAGGATAACATATACTTGATATATTGGAACTGTCTCCTTGGTTTATTTGCATGGTGCTCCTGTCCATCATGTGGGTCAAAGCAAATCGTAAGCAGACGTCATGAAATAGGGACACTGCTTATTGTAACCATCATTTGTCAGGACTGTGGGCGAAGAAGTCCATGGCACAGTCAGCCATACTTAGGGAGTTTTGCTGCTGGAAACATCATGTTGTCTGCATCAATACTTTTTGCAGGTGCAACTGCTACCAAGGTCCTGCGTGTACTGACTCATATGGGTGTTGCCACCATAAGCACCAGATCATTCTTTAGGCACCAGCAAAGCATTTTATGCGAGGCTATCCAGCGATTATGGCGAGAGCGTCAGACATGGATGATGAGTGCTCTTCAAGCTGATCATGAAAATATAGTGTGTGGAGGGGATGGCCGTGCTGACACTCCAGGCCATAGTGCCAAGTAGGGGACATACACCCTAATGGAATTGCAAAAAGGAGCTGTGATTGATGTTGAAGTTGTTCAGGTAACAGTTTGGGCTTTCCAAGAAACTCAATATAAATATTCTTTTAAAAGTTCATATCATTGCCATTTTTGATGTGTGGTACAAAGACATTTCAATGATTGTTTTAATATTTATCACAGAGTAATGAAGTAGGAGGGAGCTATCACATGGAACAAGAGGGACTTGTAAGAGCATTTCTTCCACCTCTAATTCTGGATAGTTTGTAGCAGTCGCCATGGTTGTTTAGCCTCTCTGTACTCTCGCGAGCCATCTGGTTCTGGCGATGACGTCACGCAAGATGGCGACGGATTAGTGGAAGAGCTGACATCAGAACCTTAAATCGGCATTCCGGGAGCCGTTTTTTTTAACTTATACACAATAAACTTATATTTTAATCAAATCATTTGTTTTAGTTCTATGTTATCTTTGTATGTTGGGACTTGTTAGCTCCATGAAAACACGTGTCATAAACACTTTAAATACAATCGGCAGAAATAAGAAGCAAACGTTAGGCTATAAACGATGCCCACCGCTAAGCTAAAGGAGGCTAATGTTGGGCTATAAAGGAACTACAGCACGGTCACATGACTTCACGTCACCACCGCTAAGCTAAAGGAGGCTAATGTTGGGCTATAAAGGAACTACAGCACGGTCACATGACTTCACGTCACCACCGCTAAGCTAAAGGAGGCTAATGTTGGGCTATAAAGGAACTACAGCACGGTCACATGATTTCACGTTACCGACGCTAAGCTAAAGGTGGCTAATGTTGGGCTATAAAGGAACTACAGCACGGTCACATGACTTCACGTCACCACCGCTAAGCTAAAGGCGGCTAATGTTGGGCGTGATGACGTTTAGTCGTCTCATTTAGACACTTGTTAGCAACCTCCGTTTTTTTAATTCACCAGTGGGGTATTTAGTGACCCTGTATTTTATGTCGTAGAACAAAACTAGAAATCTCTTCAGCTTGTTTTAACCACAGACCATATTTCAGGAGATTAGCGAAAAACACGTATTAAAATGCCAAGTCATTCCTGCACCACTCTATAGACTTTTTACAACATGTGGATACTCCCTAAGTTATTTACAAAATTCACCTTCTTACAAACGCAGGCTACTTAGCGTCCACACATTCAACCATGTTCTTCGGGGTATACATTTACATTCATGTGAGTGCGATAACATTGACACTCCTGAAGCAATTGTTCACAATGACCTCTCCAGGGTTTTTTTTCATCAGAAAACTAATCACTCATTCTGGTACCCACACACCTTTCATTCCCCCCCCTTGTATAACACTAAAGTGATTGTTGATACATGTTAAACTCTTTCCAGCTCCAGAAAAATGCTTCTCTTGCAAAGTGCTTTGTTTTACGTCTGCTTTGCTCGTTTCCTCGGTAATGTTGAAGGTTTTGCTTCCTGCCGGAGGAACAAAAGGTACTCACACCTGCTCCGGTGACATGCAGTTTCTTAGAAAAACTAAACCACCAACAGACAAAACTGACAGCAGTTTCCCAAAGAGCTGCAGGGTACGAGAAAACAAGAAGAGAGAAAGACCTGGGAGGTGGATGGAGGTGAAAGATGAGCTGCAGGAGAGAAGATTGGCCTCAAGCTGACGGTGCAAAACTGCTCCATAGCTGCTCTTTATCACTGGACTTAAAATCACACTGTACATTTCCAGAGGTGGGAAGTAGTGGAGTACAAATACTTCGTTACTGTACTTAGGCACATTTTTCTGTAAATAAAAAGTACCCATAACTAGCAGCTGTTTTAAAGAGTACCTGACCTCCCTTTATATTAATAGAACAATAATGTCATTGTTAGCTAATGAATGTTTCCATGCTGAACAACGGCAACATGACAACGTTTTCATTGGTCCCTCTTCTTTAGAGAAGACCAGGAAATGATGGATACACGGATCGTGTTCAAATCAATAGGCACGCAATGACTCTAAATAATAATGATCACGCCACCAAACACACATTCAGACTAAAGGAACCAGCCTGTTTGGAAAATGGAAGAAGTAGAAAGTACAGGTATTTGAGTTCAACATGTAAGAAGTAGAAAGTTCAGGTATTTGTGTTCAAAATGTAAGAAGTAGAAAGTACAGGTATTTGGGTTCAAAATGTAAGAAGTCAAAGTAAAAAGTCGTCAGAAAAATAAGTAGTGGAGTAAAGTACTGATACCAGAAACATGTACTTAACCCAGTAACGCAGTATTTGTACTCCACTACTAGGGAGAACAAATACTGCATGCCTCTGCCAGGTCTGAGAGGAAGTTTCTACCGTCTTTTCAGTGATTTCTACACGACGGTGGGCTGCAGATATCACATGTCGTCCGGCTATAGCGGCAACATGATCTCAGATGGTGGAAAGTCAGGATGTCTCATTTAGGGAACAATTGATCCAACAGTAAGTGTTGGATGGAAACCAGGCAGGTCTGACCACAGCAGGCCGTTAAAAGGTGCCATATGTCAAGACTTCATATGAATAATTTAGTATATCGCGGTACAAGACATGCTGATGCTAAGAGAAAGAACATACTGGTACCACAATATGAAAACAGCTTGATATTTAACAGTGTGTTTCCTGTGTTTCTTGTGCTTTCTGCATTAATAAAGCGTATTTTAAGAGTTTATCAGAATTTCCTTCAATGAAAACATGAATCCAACTGATATTATCTTTAGAAACAAAATAATAATAACTGCAGATTCACTGATTGATTGTAAAGTAAAGAAAATGAGAGGAAAAAATATACGATGAAAGTGTTGACCACTGATTTGTAGGATAAATGATGTTTAAAAAAAGGTTTTACATGGTTCTCACCCTAGGTTATAAACAGTGAAATGTCATTTAAGTGACCACATTTAATTTGGTATTGATTATTGGAAGTCTGTTGACCTGCAGACCAACAAATCAATGGTGAACAAGCCTATGTGTCCTCGGTGTCTTCAGAGAACCGGACCTCTGTCTGATCTCTATTAGAAACATACTGTTCCAGAACAAAGATGGAGGGTAAACACATAAATAAAACTTGTTCTATGACTCAGGGAACTTTCAATAATCAGGTCGACTGCTGGAGAGAACATTATGTGATTTTAAAGAGAAAGACTATTCTTGCATTTCCCCTTAATTGCTGCTGTTGGAAGCTACAGGACATTAAGACTGAGGAAAACAACCACAGATTTATATCATGAGCAGAAACTGTTACTCAATGAACATGAGCAAGAGAGGACTCTTTAAAGTAGAGGCACTACATACTGATATATACCTGAACATCAGCAGGAGAGGACTCTTTAAAGTAGAGACACTACATACTGATATACACCTGAACATCAGAAGGAGAGGACTCTTTAAAGTAGAGACACTACACACTGATATACACCTGAACATCAGCAGGAGAGGACTCTTTAAAGTAGAGGCACTACATACTGATATACACCTGAACATCAGCAGGAGAGGACTCGTTAAAGTAGAGACACTACATACTGATATACACCTGAACATCAGCAGGAGAGGACTCTTTAAAGTAGAGACACTACATACTGATATACACCTGAACATCAGCAGGAGAGGACTCTTTAAAGTAGAGACACTACATACTGATATATACCTGAACATCAGCAGGAGAGGACTCTTTAAAGTAGAGGCACTACATACTGACACTTTATGTCTCCATCTGATAACGTTTGTAGTCTCATTAAGCCACTTGTTAGCAACTGCTGATTTGATGACACTTAGAAGCTTCATACCATCAGAAGTGGTGACGTATTTATGTCGTAGAAACAAAACGTGAAGGGTGGCTAAGCTTGTGTTGCGCTAAAGTAACAGGAAGTGGTAAAGTGCTCAATAATAATGTGGTTTTAGGCATCATTTCCTGCATTATTACCGTCTGCTGCAGACCATTGAAAACGTTGAGTCATATTGAAAGATGCCTCGGATGCCATCATACGCTCGTGTGTTTACTCTTAGAGCTTTTGTTTAAAATGCCAGAGCCTGTTTAACATGTAACTTGAGGAGAAATCGCCTCGAGGCACAACGAGAAACACGGCTTTCTACATCTGGAGTCCTTAGAAACATCGTTGATTTGCTGAGTACAGCCCGGGTTCGTAAAAGCTTCACAAACGCTGGGTTTTTGTTGAGCCTACAATGACTGAAATGTAGGATTTCATGGAGGGGAGACAGCTGACAGTTTTCAACAACAGCAGCTATCAAATGAAAATGGAGAAATCAGCATTAGGACGGTTCATGTCTGCTACGCTTAGTCATGAAAAGGAACATTAGCTGTGCCTGGTGAGAGTCTGACAGTTGGACTTAAATACTGTCTGCTGGTAATAGACTCATTATGCACCTGCCTTTTAGAAAATACCATTAGAATATAAGACTGTGATGGCTTTTTCTCCCAATAAAAAGCGTTATATTATCCACTACCTTGGTGGAAAAAACATGCATAGAACATACTGAGATCTACTAAATACCATCAAAACCAAACACAAAACTCCAGAAGAAGTATAGTAAAATATAGCATAACATAAAACGTCTTACAGCATTTCTAAAGAGGCTTCAGGTACAAACAGCCAACTGTAGTTTCCTATCTGAAGGTCATCACTGTGTAACCTTAGCAAATCATCTATAGTCTGAATCTGTAGCATGTATGTCTGTGCTAGGCTATGAGGATGTAAACATGAATGCATCCTCTAAATCTCTTTAGATACCGTCTATCATGAGGCATTGAGATTTATGACAAACCTTAAAACCTTGAACGCACCATTGCTCCATATGCTCGGTTTGGAAGGTCTAACCCATTGGCATATTGTTTTTATAAGGCTATTCTTGATGTTCTTTCACATAATCTATAGATATATATCCTTTGGGGAAGTACAGGAACTAATGGCCTTCGCTCTGAGTACTTGTTTTTACTTATTGTCACTTAAATCTATGAGCTGGGCATACGTTGTATAGCTTTGCTGCTCCAATATGACCTGAAACTCAGGGATCTGTTTCTCTTAACAGATGTAAAGAGCTTCTCATGACCAAGAAGCAGGAAATTGTCTATAAATGCTATATATATATATATATATGCCTATCATGGCGAGATCTCTGTTTTTGTATTGTGGTGTATCAGTGGTAATATATATATATATTTAACATGTTCATACAAATGCTCAACTTTTTACTCTTTCAATAGTTACTTTTAAATACACAAAATTCATCAAATTAATAACAACATCATCTGGGACCCAAAGCATGCTCTGAACAGAGAATACAAACTGCTACCATCTAATGGAGATTCACTAAAGTCAGACTGAAGCATCCTTTGTGCTCCAGTCCATCCTCTCAGTAAACACTGAGCTGAATCCAGATTAAATGCACGCTGAAGGCTCTTTGAGCAGCTTTTCTCTCACTGATCCTGCTGTTATGTTAAATGTTTGTTGTTTGTTTTTATGTATTGTGTCTTGATGTTTGTCTGTTGATGTTCCACATGGAGCTGCTGCGATGCAAGGAGCATTTCAGACTTGATCTGACCATTAAAGTATTATCGTATCGTATCGTATATATATGCCTATGATGGTCTCTGTTGTATTGTTGTGTATCCGTGGTAATCCTACCAGACTGTCCAGGTGGAGGTGTTCCTGACGGGACTCTGGGCAGGTACAGCAGAACCGTCAGAACTCCTGCTCTGCTGCCCCAACATGGCTCCATCGCTATGGGCTTTGGTACCGCCTACACACACATAAAGACAAAGAAACACACACAGCATGAGTACACACACACTGGAAAAGGAAAGGAGGTTTGCTTCAACATCCGGCGCTCTTCCTCGTTCCTGGAATTGAACCAATGACCATCTGGTTTCTACTACTGCATGTTGAGTGTTTGAAAGGAGCAGGATTCTCCAAAAGCAGCGAGCGGGTCGATTTAAGGGCGATACACACACACACACACACACACACACACACACACACACACACACACACACACACACACAAAGAAACAAACACAGCATGACTACTAACACACAGGAATGAAAATCAGAAAATACACAAACACATTTACAATTCTTAGATTGCAGCATGAAGTAAATCTTAATGGAATCAAAAATATCTGTCCTTTAAGACAATTCCAGAGTAAACACTCCTGCTAAGTTTGTTTGCCCTGTTCTGCTTGAAAGCAAGTACCTGCCTCCTGCAAACTGTTCAAACAAACGCTTCAACTCGTACCATTTAGAATCTGTATGTTTGAATATGGATCTTAAGTTGGCGTGACGTTGAAGTCGTGCTGCTAGACTCGGCTGTAGTTCCTTTATAGCATAACGTTAGCATTTTGCTTCTGGACGTTAGATTTAGGATTTGAAAATTATAAAAGTATGATAGACATGTGGAGATTATCCGGCTGGACAAAACGTGCATTTATCAAACAGGCTCGTTTTCCACAGACCTTATTTCCAGCTATTTTCCAAAATCCTATGTAGAAATCCCGTTGCTTTTTTGTCGAGGGAACCAGCAGCTTCCTTCCGGGTAAATATGTCATCCCTGCACCACTCTATTGGACTCCTATCATTACTTCCGGAACATAGTGACATCACTATGATCTTATTGGCTAGCGCTCCAACACATTGTACGTGATACGCTAAGGGGCGGGACATCTCTAAGCGGTTGACCAATCACAACAGAGGCGGCCAGCTAAACCAAGAACACCCAATTATTTAGTCTGTTATCAAAACATACTGATATAAATACTATATTACACAATTATCTCAACTGTTCTAAATTATATATTTCATAAATAAATACTGTAACTCAAAATATATCTGTTAGATTAATTAAAAGCTGTCAATGGCTCCATTAGGCCTAATTTTTATGGAAGAACCCATTCAAATTTGAAGTGGATCAAAAGGGTCTTTCCACAATTTGTTTTTAACTCTAATTAACATTGCGAGAAAAGCCATTTGATTTTGGCAGAGGTCTCCGAGTGCCCCTCCAGTTATTAGCCAGTGTTTGAATTTAAATGTGTTTTTTACCTGAGTCATACAAACGTGGCTTTCTTGAAAAATGAATATTTACATTGAGCTTAACAGGTTTGTTAATTGCCACACTCTAAATTATAAAAAATAAAGAAACTATCCCTATATATACACACTGTAATATCCCCTCTGCCCATTGCCTCTGGGACTGATACTCTGAATATTTAATGTGTCTTTCTGTGGGTTTAATGATATGTAATATATTTAATGGCCGGGATAGAGTTTCCTTGCATCTGAAAACACAACACGAGGAGAGCCATTGAGCTATCGATCAGGTTTGACCCTTCAGACTCTCCGTACCACAGAGGTCACAGAGACTGACCCTGTCAACACACACGCACACGCACACGCACACACGCACGCACACACGCACACACACACACGCACGCACGCACGCACGCACGCACGCGCACGCACGCACGCACGCACGCACGCACGCACACACACACGCACACACACACACACACACACGCACACACACACACACACACACACCATGTATACATCACTTCAGGGATATTACATTGACTTACATGCATTTCCTGGAGACTTATCCTAACCTTAACCATAACCAACACATGCCTAACCCTAACCCTAACCAAGTCTTCACCCTAAAATTAATGATTCCCCTCATGGGGACCTCCATTATGTCCCCATAAGGGAGGAGAGTCCCCACACGTGACTGTGTAAACAGATTTAGGTCCCCACAAGGATAGTAATGCTAGGCTACACACACACACACACACACACACACACACACACACACACTTAACCCTCTCTCTGATTACTTCACTGTTTTTATGTTTTCTTGGAAATGGATGTTACAAGAAATACATTAAAAGATTAAGATTATTTTTGCCATTTTTATACCTGGATTATCGCTGCAATTGTGCTTCTGCTCTAGTGAGTGTGTGTTTGCATTATAGATCCACAGGGAATTGTTTTTATACTGCCAATGATTTTAATAGTCTTGAAGACTTAAGACTGGCTTTTAATTGAATGGTATTTATTCTTATTTTATTCCTTTGTATTCAAAATGTATTCTTATTTTTGTAATTTTTATCCCTTTTTATTTGAATGTTTTCCTTATTTTATTTGTATTTTATTCCTGTTTCATTCATTTCCTGTGTTTATGGACATCTGTTGGAATTTAATCATTTTTTTAATCAATCACAAAGTTATTACTCTCTTCATTACCTGGATTGGTGTTTGAAGCAACTAAAGATAAGATAAGATGTACTTTATTCATCCGAGTTTGGGACCATTATTGCACATAATAACAAATTCAAAGAGTAGAAACAACCAATTCTAAAATATACACATCTCAAAATAGAACCAGCAATAGAGAGTACGAAAAATATACAGATGACCGTGAAGATAAAAAATCTATAAACTGTCTGACAAATAAAAACACTTCTTACTTTTTACTAGTTACTTTGATGATATATTATTATACGGTAAAAGACTATTGTGAGTAATAGTTGATCATAAAAGGCGCTATACATAAATCAATTATTCATGTGAGGTTTGCTCAGATGAAGGCTTAGTTTTCTAATGGTAAAGATTTTTCATTTCTTCTGGATTACCATCTGCTTTTTATATATGTTTGGGAGAATAGGGAACAAGCTGAACGTAAAAACACGGAGTTATTCCAGTAACTTGCTGTGGTGAAACAGCATCAACATGAAGCCCGTCACTGTGGGGAAGCCACCATCTGTCCTCCATTATTGTAAATAAAAGGTTTCAAAACAACACAATGGCTGTCCAAATATTTAATGACTCAGTCCCAATGGTGACCTTCAATTGTGGGAACTAACTCAGGCTCCAGCGTTTTTATAAATAACTAAGCCGTGTGTTTAGCGTGTATACAGTCAGTGTAATTATAGAACACATCTACACAAAAGGCTGCTGTCAGAGTAGCTATCAACTTCACACAAACGCTGTGACGTCTGGGTACAAACACAGACACACACACACACACACACACACACACACACACCTCCCCCGGTGTTAATAGGTTTAAGTGCTGGAGCGTACAGGATAATTAGAGGCGAGAGGCTCCTCTGTTTGTTTAGTGTTTTCAGAGTGTCAGGAAATGATGAATTCTCCACTAACTAAACACACACACACACACACACACACACACACGACTGACTTCTTATTAGCTTTTTCCTGATTGAGAAAATGAGTCATTGTTTATGGGTTTTTTTCTCATTGAGAGAAGCGAGATAATAAAATCAGAGATGACGCAAAAATGAATAACAGGTGTCTGATTGTAGGACACACACACATTTAGACGATGAAATGCTGTCAACACGGTTTCTAAAGTAACAGCATGTGTGTGTGTGTGTTTGTGTGTGTGTGTGGTTACAACCCACTAGTCCCTTTGATCTACCGTGCACACACTCACAGGCATGTTTACATTACATCATGTTTACGAGACACCGCTTCCTCCAGGAAATTAGCAGTTTTGTGTTAAAGTTCATTAAACTTCACACATAAGTAAACAGTGAAGATACCTGCAGTGCAACCAGTCAAGGAACGGTCACATGACGCGTGGAAGTGTGTTGGGTTGAAAGTTAATGGGGCGGTCCTACTGGAGGAGCTGGTTAACTTTCAAATCTGTTTTACCCTTCATCTCCATTTTTTTTGGGGCTGAATTCTGACTTTTCTTTACGAAATCTGACACAAAAAAATGTGTGTGTGTGTCTGTGTGTGTGAGTCTGTATGTGTGTGTGTGTGTGTGTCTGTGTTTGTGTGTGTGTGTGTGTGTGTGTGTGTGTGTATGTGTGTGTGTGTGAGAGTACATTTTGAAGCAGTGGCAGGGTGATGTGACGACTGTAAGAGCTTTCTCTGGCTCTTTTCCCAAAGTAATCACAGTAAGTGAGACAAGGAGAGAGAGAGGAAGAAAGAAAGCAGGACAGAGAGAGAGCAGAGGTAATTAAGAGGGAGGGATAAGAGAGGTAGAAATGAGCAGAGCAAGGGGGAGGAGGGGTGAGTCTGAGGGGTGAGTGAGGTCAGGAGGGGGAGTCAGGTGGTGTCCAGGTAGCCGTTTAATCGATATTAAAACTCTGCTGAGCTGTCCAGTGTAAAAGCTTTCTCAGCTGACAGATGCTAAGTAGAGCTGGAGAGAGAGTGTGTGTGTGTGTGTGTGTGTGTGTGTGTGTGTGTCTCTCTCTCTCTCTCTTTTTATTTATATTTTAAATATCAAGTGCCACTTATGCCCAGACAACAGTTTTTGCTGACTGTGAGTAATGTTGAAATTGGCTACTTGGCATTACTGAGCAATATCAGTCGTTCATTCTGTGGAGAAATGTTGGAAATCATCCAGAAACACTGGGGTTGTTTTTGAGGATGCATGTCTCACTTTTTATTCTATTTTATTGTGTTTTTATTGTTTATACATACAACATAGATACAGGGATTTACAATTGACATACCTAACGACATTTACAGGCACCAACAGTATCAGATTGCATAGCATCTTTTTGCAGACTGTTCCAAGTTAGAGGAGCTGCGCACCTAAAAGCTTTCGTCCCTAAGTCAGTCCTAGCACTTCGCACATTTAACAAAACCACAGCATGAGATCTGTGGAATAGCTACTTTCAATTCGCCGTGTGATCAGAGAGCAGATGGTAGTTTACTACAAAATAAATAAGTTAAATTTAAATGTATTAATAATAATCAAATGGGTAATTTAATCTTCTAAAATTCGGAATTATTCCACAACAGGATTCGCCGTCGATCATTCTCAGATATAATAGAACACAATATTTGTTTATCAAACGGTCAGATGTATGTCACGTGTCTCTGATGAATCACACTTCATTCTGAGAACTTAACGGTGTAAACCTGACGTCACGGCAGCATGGAAACACAATGAGCAACAACAATGTGCTTATCTCTGCGTGTAAGTGAAGTGAGAATGTATCTGTGTTTTGGTTCTTTATCCTCTGGGTCAAGATTGCGTCGACATTTCTTTTGTGGTCCAGAACAAAAGAACCAGCTTCTCTCACGTCAATGTGACATCATGTAAGTGCTGCCGGCTGGAAACTATTTTATTTACTCCGCAGTAAATAAAAAACAACAACTAGAAAACTGAGACAAGGTCACTTTGCACCGAGTCCATTTCTTCTGTCTGCCGGCTTTTATAAGAAACAGAGAAAACAGGGATTTTATTTCAGAAGAAGCAAGGTCAATCAAAGCTTCTCCTCGGCAGTTTTTCATCTCCTTTTGTCTCTCGTTTCCTCAAACAAACACTCGTACTATGTTTGGAAGTGGTCTATTGAAGAGTATTTGACTGGGGTTAGTATTTCTGCAGGAGCACGATGGATGAATCATCTGAGAAAATGTTGTTAATAATAATAATAATAATTCCTTACATTTATTATAGCACTTTTCCAGATGCTCAAAGCGCTTTACAAATACACTTTACACATTACACATTACACACATGTAACGGTCATGTACTGTGGACAGTACCCACAGGAGCAAATTCAGGTGAAGTGTCTTGCCCAAGGACACAACGGCTTTACAGACGCATCGGCGGCGGGTTTCGGACTGGTGTTCCCCAACGCCCCCTTGATCTGATTATCAACGCACAGCCCACTGCGCCACTCCGCCCATCTTCACACCTCGAAGTCATCAAGGCGCTTTACAAGTACACATTACACGCATATCATACATGTAACGGTCATGTACTGTGGACAGTACCCACAGGAGCAAATTCAGGTGAAGTGTCTTGCCCAAGGACACAACGGCTTTACAGACGCAGGGGGTTTCAAACTGGTGTTCCCCAACGCCCCCTTGATCTGATTATCAACGCACAGCCCACTGCGCCACTCCGCCCATCTTCACACCTCGAAGTCATCAAGGCGCTTTACAAGTACACATTACACGCATATCATACATGTAACGGTCATGTACTGTGGACAGTACCCACAGGAGCAAATTCGGGTGAAGTGTCTTGCCCAACGACACAACGGCCTGACGCAGTGGCGGCGGGGGCGGGTTTCGAACTGGACGTCCCTAACGCCACCCTTGATCTGATGATCAACGCACAGCCCACTGCGCCACTCCGTCCCAGTTGTGGTGAAGAGCAGATTCCTGAACCAACCATCCAAACAAGGAAGTAATTTAGTGGAGAACCGCAAATACAATCCTCTGAGAAACAGGTCAGGGATTAAATTAGCAGCGGCCTCAGATAGAGAACACACCATCATTGATTTTACAGTTAACCCACACACTTAAAGAAAAAGGAGATATCTGTTCTGCAGCTATTAACTTTGAAAGGGGGACAAACTAATTAAAGGGTGGTATTAACTTTATTTAAGCAGCCTTAGATGCATCCTAGTTAGACAGCTGTCACTATAATTATAAGTGGCTTGGGACATGTCAAATAACATACATCTAATATTTTTATTTAACTCCATGGCTTAGTTGAATACTTGATTCTGATTGGTCAATTTGGACATTCTAGAGGTTGTTAATTTTCACTAACAGACCGTTGCTAAGAAGAAGACAGATAGGAATTAAACACTAAAGGGAACAACAGAAGAAGACAGACAGGAAGTAAACACTAAAGGGAACAGCAGCAGAAGTCTTTTACGCCTTTTAACTTGAAAAGTTCCATCAGATTCTGTGTTTTATTCTAGCTAAGATTAAATAGAGCTTGATATTATCTTTTAACAACCAGAATGAAATCAACTCTGATATCAGGTGCATCTGTTGAAACGATGCTCGTACTATCTTTGTTCACATCAACTAAACCCCCCCGGCATATTCTCAGAACACAGCAAGGTCTCTGTCGCGCTGATTATCCGGATGTTATTACTCTGTTCAGAATAAAGAAACTCTGTGTAAAGACGCACCGATATGTGTGCTCGGGTTTCATGGAAATGATCGAATCTGAAACATCAAATCAACTTTTGAATCTAATCGGGTTTCTTCTTAGTGCTAAAAATTGCTAAAAGTTCATATTATGTTTGGATCAAATCTCTTTCTCGTTGACTTAGAAGGCAAAAAACAATGTTTTGAGTGGTTATGGCATTACACAAAGTTTCAAGAAAGCCATTCAAATCTTGATTTTACCATTTTACACGACAACATTTTAGGCAAAAACCTATATTTTGTGGCCAAACATTTCATCACACTATTTAGAAAATCAATGTTTGACGACAATGTTGAAGGAATTCATTTTCATGGAAATGAACAAAGATTATTTGACGAAATGATATCAGTAAATCCTTATTCCAAAATGTCTTTCATTAGCCCCGCCCACCAGGAAGTCGGCCATTTTAAAATGTGTGTTTTTCCGTCATTTTTCAGTAAACTTTTTCAAACTACTTCCAAAGTGTAGGTCGTGAAAATGTAATATTTGGAAGGTAGAATCGCGGGTCAAATGTGACGCTAAATTGAAAATGTTAAGTCGATAGCTTAACAGATGATGTCGTATGTCAAAGAATAATTTTTAAGGAAATGTAGCGCACAACCTCCTCTCACTATTTATGTTTCTAATCCTACAACTAAACCAGTAGAAGTTTGAAGACACGTTGAAGAAATGAATTTCCAGGGAAAGAAGCACCGAAAGGTTATTAAACATTTTCATTCATCACTAATTCCTTCACTGGAAAAAAAGCTGCTCCACAAACAAGTAAAAGAATGATAAAAACAAGGTGTGTTCGCTTGTAATATTTACTTCCCGAGGTACAGGGTGTTGGACTATGTGAATGTGTCTGAGTATGTAGGTGTGTATGTGTATATGTGCATATATGTATATATGTGTATGTGTGTGTATGTGTGTGTGTATGTACATATGTGTATGTATATATGTCAATCAACAGGTAAAGCAGATTAATAATAATAATAATAATAATAATAATAATAATAATAATAATAATAATAATAATAATAATAATGAATATGTAATTATTGAGATTATAGATATAAATAAATCATTTGGGACAAGGGGGTGAAATTAAATAAATGATACTTCTTCTCACTCCTTTTCGAACACTAGATGTGGGACTGTTGATGTTGCTAATGCTGTTGTTGTTGTTGTAAATGTAATTTTTTTTGGATTTCTCTTACATGACTATGCACTGCAACATTTGTTTTGTAATTATTTATTTTACTTGTTCGAAATAAAATGTATCAATCAATAATACGCAAAAAAATCTGCCAAAAGAACAAGTGAAAATGTGCTTGGTTAGATTTCTTGAAATAAGACGGGATATTTAGATTACATTACATTACATGTCACTTGTTAGACGCTTTTATCCAAAGCGACTTACATACTCAATACTGTGGCGATCCCCACAGGAGCCATTTGGGGTGAAGTGTCTCAGGGACACAACGACATGCTGACTGCAGTGGGGTTTGAACCTGTGACCCCCTGATCCCAACACCAAGGCTCTATCCACTGCGCCACACGCCTCCCTAGATGAATCTTAGATAAATCACATGTTTTAACAAGCAGGGGAAACTTATCTTGAACAAAATTTGAACAGGATCAGGAGATGTGTTACAAAATAAGCCTGAAATGCTCAAAAGTTGTCAGTTTTCTGATGTTAGCTGGTGATTTCACAATAAGAATTTGTTATTGTTTTTAAATCAAGTAAGATTTATTTCTTGAAACAAGACGATCCATGTTTTACAAAAACCACAGCGGCTAAAAGAAAAACTTGTTTCATTTGAGATACAACTCAAAATAAGATGTTTTCAAGAGTCTTGAAGATACTTATGATGCATTGTCTAAAAACAAGACCCTATATCTCTCTGCATTGTTACTTCTTAGGTTATTATGTCTTCGAGGGTAAAGACACATTCTGATAGATATTAGACCAATAAACTTGGCAAGATTTCGAGTTTCTAGTGTTCTTTCTCATCGTCTCCGTCGGCCTTTCTTTTAACTGACATAAAGGGCTCAATGGTGGACTAAGGGGCTTTGAACGTGGCTGTCCTCCCTGTCCAACACACACACTCGACACACACACACACAGACGCACACACACACACACACTCTGACCCCTGAGGTGTGGAGTCCTTAGCGGATTAGCCCGTCCATGCATGTCTGTTCCCGCTGGGCTGAAAATGGTCACGTCCAATCCTCTCTGCATCCAAAACCCTTTTTTTATTACATTTCCTGCTCTCCCTGTACTCCCCTGGAGATTCAGAGTGTGTGTGTGTGTGTGTGTGATATCTGATATTCCACTTCAGGTGAGAATATGTTGTAGTGAACGTATGCATGTATTTAAATAGTGTTTGCAGCTGCATCCATAACATAACTTGCAGCAATACCACTTTTTTTAAAGTTAATTTGTAGCTGCTACCACAATATATAATGTATATTACTTAGTATTTTGATTACTTACTGCTACTTCACTACTTTAGAAATACTGTTCAGAGATATATACTAAGTGCAATATAAATATTTCACTCTATTAAAGTTGGTACTTGCTTCTACCTCGATACTTTAACATATTTTATGATGGAAAGTAACTCCAAAGAGGAGGAGTAACTAACCTAACCCTAACTAAAACACTCAAGAACTGTACCTGAGAACATATGCCGTATTCTGTACATACTGTAAAAATGTGTGATATTGGGCTATATCAATAAATGTGGATTGATTGAATAAAGTACATTTTCGAGGTACATGTACTTTACTTGAGTATTTCCGTTGTACGCTACGTACTTGCACTAGCAAGTATTGTATCTTTCTACTCACTTTTTGACAACATTAAGTTACTTTTGCAGGTTTATATAATTAATACAAA
>CM062278.1:29391220-29403720 GCA_031216635.1 Dissostichus eleginoides
ACGATGAAAAGAAACCGTCTTTTTGTTTTTCCGTTTTGTTAAAGCGCAAACAGAACATGAAGAGGAATGGGTTTGTTCTAGCCTCGTTAGTGTTGACAGCGGTGTGAGTTATTGAGTTAATAACATGTGTTTGTGTGTGAAAGAGCCACAGGTGAACGCAAACTAAAGAAGGGGGGAAGCAATTGTCCGTGATGAATGCAGAGCAGTGTGTGTTTGTGCCTTATCTCCACTTGCCTCCTCTCATAGAGGCTTTATCTGATAAGCCCTGCAGTGTGCACACTCAGTATTTAGCTGTGTATTTTATCTACCAAACATACATTACTCCCAGGTGTCATAAACATTCTTTATCAGCTTCTTTCCCCTTCATTCTCCACCATCCTTCCTCCACCCACTCGTCTTTCGGAGGCATATTAAATCCCCGCAATTGAAGAATAAATACGCCACATTAAAACAGGAGATATGAAATTGATTAATTCTTTGCTTTAAATAGCATTATGAAAACAGGAGAGCGTCGTTAATCAGCGGGAAAAAGGTGGGAACTGCTTCCTGCGGGCGGAGGCGTGCACATGCTCATCAGCTTTACGACGAAACGCCGTGCTTTATGGAGGCAGCGGGAACTTCGATTTATGCTGATGACTCTCCTCTTTTCAGTAACGCAGCCGCGGCTCGCTGCGAAGCTCGGATCAAGTGAGGGAAGAGGCAATGTTAGCCTTTAGCTGCAAATCTGGCTAATTTACATTGTGATGTATGTGTTTTACTGCTATTTGACATATGGAGGGCTGCAGGTAAAGAGAAGCAGGAGACCTGGATCCATCTTCACTATCCTTTCTAACGTTTGGACTGTCTATCTATGTTGTAAATGTGTTATCTTTTTAATTTATAGACATGACATCTATTGCATTGACATTATTTTGAGGTTTTTCCTCTTTCATTCACGCGGTCGAGTATTCATGCACATCAACATCATGTGTTCTGCAAGTAAAGACCTCTGGATAAAGTTTGATAATATGAAATCAATAATTATTGGTACAATTATTGCTGGTTTAACTGGCAGCAAATTACCCGATTCTTACAGAGAAGTAATTTTTTCCAATTTTTTAAAGAAATAACTCTGTTGGAGCTTTATATGGATTTGTTCTAGTAAATGTACTAATATTTAGAGTAATTATTTAAGTTCATTAAAGTAGTTCGTTATGCTTTTTATTTAGAAGGCGGTTTTGGGCACTCGGCCATTTGGGCACCTGGTGATTATTATATAATTGGGATTAACGCACCAGACGTGGTCTCTACTTTAAAGAGTCCTCTCCTGCTGATGTTCAGGTGTATATCAGTATGTAGTGTCTCTACTTTAAAGAGTCCTCTCCTGCTGATGTTCAGGTGTATATCAGTATGTAATGTCTCTACTTTAAAGAGTCCTCTCCTGCTGATGTTCAGGTGTATATCAGTATGTAGTGTCTCTACTTTAAAGAGTCCTCTCCTGCTGATGTTCAGGTGTATATCAGTATGTAATGTCTCTACTTTAAAGAGTCCTCTCCTGCTGATGTTCAGGTGTATATCAGTATGTAGTCTCTCTACTTTAAAGAGTAGATATATGAAGTTATGCAGTAACTATGTTTAGCTATTGATCCCCTCACTGTCGAATAGACGAGCAAATCGTTTTTCACCAGGGAACATCGGAAAGGCCACCAGTGCAACCATTGTTCTGTATATGTTTATAATAAAAGAGAATAAAGGAACAAACATGAAGTTCTTGCCTGGAAATCGAGTATTTACCAGCATAAGATTCACTTTCTGGTGCTCCAGCGACAGTTTAGTTTAAGTTACGTTCCTGTTTTACTTCTCTATGATTTTAGCCGTTACAAACTCTGAAATGACGGACCAGTAAAATAGTAAAAAAAGCACATGATAAAACAAATGCATGTGGTGTTACAGGTTAAATAAGTGATATGTAAATATAACTTACATTTGTACTCAATAATAGTAAAGACTAGCAGGTAAAAAAACACCTGAAAAGCAACATATTTTGTACTAGAGATTTGTAATTAGGTGCAAAGCAAGTCTAAGTAAAAACTACTACGCAAAAGTAAGTAATATATACGAAGAAGAACCAAAAGTGACTTTTATTTAAAATGCACGATGTAAAATGCACTGTGTGATAATTGCTACCTTGACATTACAAGGTAAATTACAAATGACATATATTTGGGCAACCCACCTCCTCTGATGAAAAAAGCATGTGGTTTGTGTTTCTACAGTAATTTAGGGTTCAGGGTTTCATCTCTTTGAAACAGATAATTCACAACAAGCCGACACACTTCCTTTCAGCTGCGACACATGTAGTCTGTGTCATCTTCCCACTTTATTTCTTCTTTTGTTTGAAAAATATAATTGCAAAAGTACTTCCAGCTGTGACACACCGTCAGTGTCGTTATAAAAGATGAACGAGACACCTCGCCATGAGGAAGCACTCTTCACATAGGGAGATGATTGTAACAGGAGTACCCTTAATTCCAAGTCTTCAGACGAACAAAAGATATCTTTGTGTGGGGAAAAAGCACCTGGAGAGCATTTGAAGTTCATCTTTTTATGTGTCCTGGAGAATTTAAGCCCGCCACACGACCACATGAATTTATCCAGAGTATTGTGAAGGATCCTCAAAGACTTGGAGACTTTAAACACAGATGCTGCAGACGTTAGAGCTTCTGAAAGGAAGGTGAAGAGGGAAGCTCAGAGGATGGAGTCGTCCTCTACTCTGCAAGAATACACAGTATTTACCCATAATGCAACATACTGTTTTTAAACTGTAAAAACTAAAAAAAATGCCAAGTACATTTGTCTCATTTCTATTCAGAATATGTCTTTAGACTCGATATAAGACCTAATAACCGAATTTGTAACAATGCAGTGAGATATAGAGTCTTGTTTTTAGACAATGCATCTTCAAGACTCTTGAAAACATCTTATTTTGTATCTCAAATGAAACAAGTTTTTTAAGTTTTTTGTTCCAGTGTAGAGAGGGTGTTAAGCATGAATCAGAGATAGGCACACATGGTAACATATCAACCCCTGAAAACTATGTGTGTTCAACACTAATTAGTCCTCACAATAGAGTGGAACGAAGACATAATATAGTGTGTTGTGGCCAGGGCCGGTTTTTTCGCACAGGCGACATAGGTGGTCGCCTAGGGCGCCAGATCTGGTGGGGTGCTGCGCTGGTAGCTCTGGGAGGGAAAAAAACATTTTTGACCGTTGGTGCTCATCCTAATTTTCGGCCTTGACAACATTCATAATGAAGTCAAGGTAACACCCTTTTCACCCCGGTTACACTTTTCATTTGCCCTGTACGATGGGCGCTGTAAGGGATGAAAGTGGGGGATGTTGGCTTATCAGGCACCCGCAGCTCACAGCCAAAGTAAGAGTGAGCGTGGGAGCGAGCGAGGGAGAGAGGGAGAGAGGGCGCACCGGTACCGGCGCTGTTGTTATTAGCATCTGGTCAGCTGCTCTAACGGATATAAGAAGAAGATGTTTCTACAACAAGGGTGGAGGAGAGCTCTCTCCAGTCAGACTGAGATGCTCAGTGAGGTAAAGGACTCTCTCAGTGTTTAGATAGTTCACTTTAGTCTAACCCCTAGATTCCACCGGGAGCGTCTGCGCTGCGTTACGGCTACGCCACGCCACGCTGCGACCTCCTCCTGCGTCATAACCCACCGGGCGCGTTTCAAAACGTTGCGGAAGCGGAGCGTCGTGTGTGCAGGCTCGCAGTTGTTGTTGATTTGGGCATATTTATTTGGGGGATGGGCCTGAGCCGGATGAACATTCCACTTCCTGCCTGCGCAACGGCTGCGCCGCGTCAAAAATAGGATTCATCCTATATTTTAGAAATTCCTTGCGCCGAGGCGCTTCTGGGACGCTTCGAGCCGCGGCGCAGCGTGGCGCAGCGGGTCTGGTGGAATAGCGCCCATTGACTAGAGTGGCCGCGATCGCTAAAAACGCCGCAGCGTGGCGTGGCGTAGCCGTAACGCAGCGCAGACGCTCCCGGTGGAATCTAGGGGTCAGTTATCTCAGTGGGTCTCAAACGGTTTGATCACAATTTATGTAAACAAATATTTCCAAGGCACTCCTTTATAATTATTGGGATGAACAGGTTTGAAATCATTTCAATGTATACTATAGGACAGTAAACCAAAAATATCGTTTAAAACTGGAGAGATCAAAAAATATGCATAAATAAATAAATAAATGTTACCGGCCCTGGTTGTGTCCCATTTACTGTAATCTCATTATATTATTAAAGGCCATCAAACAGCTGGATTTGGTCCGACCTTTCCTCCGTGTTCCTCATGTCCACGTATTAATAATCCTGATAGAAGCAATGCATCCTGGGAGGTGAACTGTTACCTGATGTCTCCCTCTCTAAAGTGACAGATGTTGCAGGAGATGTACTCTCCAACAGGTCAGAGTGAGAGCTGGAGGAAACTCAGCCTCTTTTATCAACGGCATGCAAACAGAGGAAGCTGTTGATTCAATACAAACACGTGTGGGCCTCATTACAGAGATGGACAGAGGTATGATTACAATTCAGACTTTTTAAAGATTTTGTTCAGATTTTTATACTTTACTAAAAATGTACTCTTTTTTCAGAAATCATTTTTGTTTTCAGAAATCGGACTTTTTCCCGAATTTTTAATATTTTTTCGGAATGTTGATTGTTCTCCGAATTCTGACTCTTTTTCGAAAAGTTTTACAAAAAATGTCAACTTTTTGACATTTTTCAGAAACTCGATTTGTTTTTCAGAATTCAGATTTTTTTCAGAAATAAGACTTTTTACAGAATTTTGACTTTTTTCCAATTCCAGATTTTTTTCAGAATTTTTTTTTCAGAACTCTTTTTACTTTCTTTTCAGAAATGTGACTATTTTTCAAAACTCAATTGTTTCCGAAGTTTGACTTTTTTCAGAATTTTGAATATTTTTGTTCTAATATTTTTTCAGAAACTTCACTTTTTTCCGAAATAGGATTTTGTTCATTTCCGCACTATCTTCCTGTTGTATCTATTGTGATTGGACAACCTCTTAGAGATGTCCCGCCCCTTTAGCCCTTCACAAACATTTGTTGTAGTGCTCTTATCTTATCTTATAGGATATCCAATAGGATGTCACAGTGATCTCAGTATGTTGTGGAAGTAAACAAAGGAGTCTAATGGAGATTAGGGAGTGTGTGTGAGTCATTTTATTCACATTATTTTTCTCTTGAGTGTCTTTAGTTTTTTATTTCCTTCACAATGTTCCTAACACCTCCACGTATCTCCACTTCCTGTCTCACAGTCTGACTGAAGGTCACAGAGACAATAGATTCGAGGGCTATCTGCACACGATCCTTAATTAATTTTAGCTCCGTTTCGACCGGGTTGGACTCAGTTCAGTTGGGTTTATTCGCTGCAGAAACATCCGGAGCATCTTCTCCTCTTTATCTCCGCCTCCGCCTGGTTTCCATTTCACTTTTGAAGGTGAGAGACAATAGGGCAGAACGCTATCTTCACACCGAGGTTAATTACACAACATCTGGTTCATAGTCAAGCATGCAGCTCAGCATAATTGTGTAATGAATGAGAGGAAGACAATTTCCATGCTCTGCCCCACTACTTTATGTTGTCCCGCTCTCACACACACACAGACAGACACACACACACACACACACAAACACACACACACAAAACACACACAAACACACACACACAGATACACACACACCAACACATACACACACACACACACTCAGGGACACAGTTGTGGTTAAACAAATGGAGTCATCATCATCCCATTTCATGCCATGTTTACACAGCCAGCGACAAATGCAACACCTGTTGTTTCCACAATTGTTTGCTCATAACTCCACTAAGGCTGTGTGTAAAGTTGCATCACAATATGTAAATAATAGTGTTTTAAGGTGCAAAAAACCCCACTATTATTAATATTATGAATAAAATGCTAAGTCTAAATATGAACATACATCAAGTTATTTGAAAATGACTTCCAGAATTCTGAGTGTTGTGAAATTTTGAAATTAAATATTTGGATCGATGTTGATTTCATTCACGAAAATGATGACTAAATATGATCAACAACAACCTTTTTTTTCACAACAACAACAACGAAACAGCACTAACGATATTAACATGCAGTATTGTTAACTAACATGCAAAGGCTAAAATGTAGTTTATTAATAAAATTCTCCAATAAAAAACTAATAAAGACTGTATTTTTTTCAATGCATTTGTTCCACGTCGTTATAAGGACACACACACACACACACACCCACACCCACACCACACACACACACACACACACACACACACACACACACACACACACCCACACCCACCCACACCCCACACACACACACATACACACACACACACACACACACACACACACACACACACACACACAGATTTGTTATGCATATAAGAGAGATGGAAGGTGTGTGAAATGGACGATGATGGTATAATTGCTTGGAAAGGACTCTGGTGTGATTGGATAGAGGATCAAATGTGAGCTGGGTTATTTATTTGTAATTCATACATTCAGTTTGAATAAATTGCTGCAACTTGTTACTAAAGGGTGACATTTCCATTAGGAGAGAGGCGCTGCAGCTTCAGAAGCAATGCAGATATACAATCACCGATGCACCAAAACACGTGCAGATGAGGAAACATCTTCACCAACTTCAACAACACGTGCAGCGTTTAGAAAACACACACACACACACACCACCACACACACACACGTACACACACACGCACACACACACACACACACACACACACACCGTCAGCTCAGAGGAAGGAAACATTGTCACTTTTTCTCGCCTGGATATGTAAATGAACAGCTTGCCCTGTGTGACTGCGCTACCAAACACAACAAATCCCATGTGTGTGTTGACGTGTGTCTTGTTTGGTAGTGTTTACATGTGTGTGTGTGTGTGTGTGTGTGTGTGTGTGTGTGTGTGTTTGTGTGTGTGTGTGAGTTTTCTTTGACCTGTAGCAGTTCTTCTCGATCTCCGCCCACCTCCAGCGCTACAGCGACGGAAGAAAAGGGACGACTGGCCATCTGCTGCCTCTCTCTCATCAGCTGCTGCAGAGAAACACGGAGAAAGAGACACTTTTTATTTATTATTCAACGCTTTATCTTCGAGGGAAATATTGAGAGACACATACAAAAGCATACATTTGTCCAAGTACATCCAGAGGTGGGAAGTAGTGGAGTACAAATACTTTGTTACTGTACTTAAAGACCCAGTGAAGTGTGCGCCGGTGCATGATCTGTTATGCTAATACGTATAGTAATGACCAAAATTGTCCATTGGAACCCATATCAAAGAAGTTGGAATAGCAACGAATTTGACGAGTTGGAATTTTCCGCTGGGAAATCCAGTCACCTCCGCCTTCGTGGGCGTGGCTTGCGATCTACTGCGTGACGTCAGAAGATGGGCTCAGCCGAAGTGTTTACATTCACCACCGTTCATTTTGTCTCTGTTTCAAAGTGGAATTTACCAACGTTTTTGAGCGAGTATTTTATTGGAAAGTGTTTCGCAGTCGACTGGAAGTGATTGCCAATCGAGGAAACCTGACAATGGAGGCGACAGTGAAGAAAAAGGGAGGAAAAACACACGGGAAGCGATGCATTGCCGCTGGCTGTGGTAATGTCAATTCTGCCGAAGTGGCGATGTTTCTGTTCCCAAAAGATGAAGGTGAGTGGCTGGTGTCATTGTTTCGTAGATTCGTAGATTGTTTATGAAAAATAAAGGCCACTGTGTTTGTGTTACTAACAAGACTATCATGGCGGCGGCAGAGCTCAAGTCGAGTTTCTCCGCCTGGAGATATTCTCACTATTTCACTTTTGTCGAGCACAAAGAAAAGAACGTTTTAGTTAAATGTAAGTTGTGTCTTGGCGGGTCAAAGATCCTATCGACTGCCCAAAACAGCAATTAAAATCTGTTGAAACATCTGCAGAAACAACATGCTGGGACGAAGCTAGTAGCTAAGACCACAGACCCAGACTCATCCGACGCCACTCCACCTCCACCTAAGCAACAGCGGCTGGATTGGCACTTTGAAACATATCTTTGTGTTTGTGTTTGTATAGACCACATTGCTTAGCAGAGTTCAGTGATGCAAATGCATGTCAAGTTGATCAACAGGTTGTATTATTCTCCGATGCAATAACAGTACTGAAATGAAGGCTACAGTATAAGGGCATTAATGGGTGCCCTTTTTTAAGTAACTAAAAAGTTACTTTTCACAGTAACGCATTACTTTTTGGTGTAAGTAGTGAAGTAACTAGTAATTGTAACTAGTTACTGGTTTTCAGTAACTAGCACAACACTGCATGTGAACATGAATGTTGCATCATGCTATGAACAGATGAATGTATGATCAGGTGATGGCCAATCCTGTGTGTAGATCTACTCTAGATCTATGACAAAATATTGTCCTCAACTAAATTGACTTCCATGGCCACTTTCCTCATCTATCCTGTCCGAAAAGCTGTCAAAATCACTCATTTCTCTCGCACCAGTATCACTTTCCGAAGGCTCCGCCATGTTTACAATCACAACTGGGCCCATCTTGTGACGTCACAGCCGCTATCGTCTGCAGCAGCGGTAGGCTCAGACGGCCGTTCACGGGATGAAAAATTTGCGATGTTTATCTCGTCCCTCGCACTTCCTAAGAAATTATTTTAGCCATGAACAGGTACAGTTATATGTAAGAAATGAAACTGCCATTTCATTTTGGCGCAAAAAAATGCACTTCACGGGCACTTTAAGTACATGTTTCTGGTGTGAGTACTTTACTCCACTACTTATTTTTCTGACGACTTTTTACTTTGACTTCTTACATTTTGAACCCAAATACCTGAACTTTCTACTTCTTACATTTTGAACCCAAATACCTGTACTTTCTACTTCTTCCATGTCCCAAATAGGCTGGTTCCTTTAGTTTGAATGTGTGTTTGGTGGCGTGATCATTATTATTTAGAGTCATTGCGTGCCTATTGATTTGAACACGATCCGTGTATCCATCATTGTTTTCAAAATTCAAACCTTTTTCAGAATGATGTATTTCTTCTGATTATTCTCTTTTTTTCGAACTCTTGACTTTTCTCAGAATGTATACCTTTATCCCTTCTTTTTTTTAGCCAAGAGAGCCACCTTCGTAGTACGGAAAACTCTAGCTTTAGGGTCAACGTACCTCTCTAACTCACTGATCTGCCTTCATAGCAAATACCTCAGGACAGTAGAGGAATAAAAACAGACGAGTGAAAGGAGGAGAAGGAGGAATGGGGAAAAATGGGGAGCAGATATTAAAGTCATATGTTTGAAAGATGAACAAGAGAAAGGTGAAGAGGAGAGGGTGGAAAGAGTGTCAGGTGGGAGGAAGAGGAGGAAGATGAGGGTGGGGAAACTTCTTTAATGAGGAAATGTCAGAAGAACAAAGGCAGATTTATTCAGCATTCAAACAATGAAAACAAACTCACAAAAACAACCTATTGGGAACACAACCAAGACACACAGATCTAAAGCAGATTTGTGCTTCTGTACCTGCATTTCTATCAGAACAAATGCTCAATACTCCCTCATTCCGCCTCTCCCTCCATCAGAAGTGTGTTTCCGCTCCACTTCAGACATGTTGACGAGCTCTTGTTTCTACATTTAGCTCGGGGGTGGCCACCTGTTTCACGCAAAACAAACTCATTTCTGAACGATTATGCGCCAGGCTCTAATCATCAGTATGTTGCTGCCTGCTGCAGCTTCCACACACACACACACACACACACACACACACACACACACACACACACACACACACACACACACACACACACACACACACACACACACACACACACACACACACACACACACACACACACACACACACACATCTGTTTGGTGAAATCAGTGCTGCAGAGTGTGACCTCACAGGGAGGGAAAACTTTTGTTTGTTTACAACCCGAGAGGCTTTTCACTAAGATGAATAACACAAGATGACCTTTCATGTATCTGTGTGGGAAAATCTGCAAAAGAGAGCAAGCTAAGGTGGAGCAAGGAGGTGAAAAGTAAATATAAAAGACCTGGGGAATATTCAAGGAGTGGAGGATTCATGTTGTGTGATATGTTTCCACTTTCTTAGTTTCCTGTTGGTCTCTGCTGTAAATTATCAAGACATAAAGAGTCTTGAGTTTTTCCATTTTGTGCTATCTTTACTTCAATTCCACTATATTTAGTTAAAGAGGAATTATTCTGCTCGTTCTAAGGCTTCATATCAGTATTTTCTGCAACACGTCTCCATGCTCTAATGTTCAGAAAGCTCTTTCTTTTTCTCATACTGCCTGTGCTGCAGCACCTCTTTTCACCCTCTGTCTGAAACCAGAGTCCAGTCTGCTCTGATTGGTTAGCTGGCCGGCTCTGTCGTGATTGGTCAACCGCTTAGAGATGTCCCGCCCCTTAGCCTATCACGTACAATGTGTTGGAGCGCTGGCCAATAGGAGCGTGAGTGTTGCATAGTGATGTCACTATGGATAGAAACTCCCTCTGAAGGGAACACGTGGATTTTAGCCGTTGCAGACCATTTACATGCACAGAAACCTATAGAACACCCTAAAGGAGAGGGGAACCCCCCCCCCCCCCAAAATGCAAGGTATCAATTAGCAACAAGGAAAATGAGAGATGGGAGAAAACTTAACATTTGTTTTCCAATTGTTTCCTCCATCTAAACTGAAGTCTTTCTAACTATTGTATCTGTTGTATCGTGTTGCCCTGTTGGAGGAGCCTGTGACCTCAGATCATTGATATATCTACACTGTACTGTAGATTTACAAATGACAATAAAAGCCTTGAATCTTCTGAACGCCGTCCTCTCCACACTCTGTTTCCTCTTTGTTTTCCACTTGTTTCCTCCACCTAAACTGAAGTTTTCTCCACACATAAACACCAACCAGCTGCCGGATGCTAACCTGCCGCTGTCCTTCTGTGTCCGAATCAGTGAACATCACACCTGTAGCTACATCAGTGCAGCTCTGCTAACGTGATGTCTCCTCGTGTTAGCTGTCACTGTGTATGCTAATGCAGCTCAGATCACGGTGTGTGTGTTGCTAGCATCGCTGTTAGCCTCCTGCTGCTGTCGGATCAGATTAGTAGGAGCCCGGCTGACAATGTGTGTGAGAAAGAAGGAGACGGAGAGCTTTAGAGGAGGTGAATACCCCCCTTTAAGATTAATATTTTAGACTTTTAGGAGTGAAATGTGTTTTGCTTTGTTGTCACTGTCAACAATCAACAAAGAGGTATTCATTCACTGTATCTTGCTTTGACTTTGTGTAGTCCATTGAGGCTTCATACCTAACTGACAAAAAAAGACAACATGCAAAACATCAAGTAATTTACCTTCTACCAATGTTTAAATTACTATGATCAACAGTATAGTACATGATGGCATGTGAAGATTACTTTAAGATATATTTATTCACCCTAAAGGGGTAATTCAGTAATCTACTATGTTAGTGTATATACAGTAAAAAACACACACATGCACATGGCCTATAGACATTGGGCTCTATAAACATATTTAAATATGCAAACAAGCATTAATGTCAGGTTTCAAGCATAAAAACAAAAAATGATGCTTTTTCTGTTAACTTTTGGGTTTGCTAACTGCATAGAGACCCTATTGTGCTTTTGGGGTTTTTTCCTTACCGTAGTGTGCTATAAAGGTTTTGGTGCATGTATGTAACGGTCGACAATGGCTTAAAGTCCCATAGTCTGCACGCACACACAGAGGCTTTTTGTTGACTGCATTACATCGTGTGCATACGTAACTGAAACTGTGTTCTGGGTGCATCCATGTGTGGGTTTGTGTCAGATGAGGTGTTCTCTCTGCTCTTTCCTCCCTAAAGCCACTGTGTTAGTGAGAGTAGACGAACTGGTCAAGGTCAGCAGGGTCACGTGTGTGTGTGTGTGTGTGTGTGTGCGTGCGTGCGTGCGTGCGTGCGTGCGTGCGTGCGTGCGTGCGTGCGTGCGTGCGTGCGTGCGTGCGTGCGTGCGGGGTGTGTGTGTGTGTGTGTGTGTGTGTGATAAATCAGTGTAGACAGTATGATTACATAAAAAAGGGAGTAACATGAAGCACTGAGTGTAGTGAATATGCAAAAGTTAGTTTTGTACATATATGGACTTCACCAATGTGCAAATGCCTAATTAAAAAGACCACTTGTCAGCGTGCCTATGCTTTGGTTGTGTGTTAAATTCCCCCTTTGATAAGTTGGGGCAACAAGGACAAGGCATATCCGTCTTCTCTGTCTTCCAGTCAGACTGTAAATCAGACATAAAACAGCTCATTAACTCTGCTGCGCTGTAAACAAGCAGCGAAAGAGACCATAGAGTGGAAGACTAAAGGAGGGGAGAGTGCAGAGAGAGTTATATGTGCGTATGTGTCTAAGTACACTGCA
>CM062278.1:29408720-29506220 GCA_031216635.1 Dissostichus eleginoides
AAAAGACACTGCCTTTGTCTCTCTCCCAGAGAACAACATTGATAGGTATCTACACAAAAACACACAAACACACATACACACACACACACACACACACACGTATTCATACAACCATGATTGATAGTGATAAGTATTCAATTATTGCCTCATTATCTGTTTTTTCAAGCTCGGTGGGGTGACTGGAGATGGATAGGATTTACAGCTTTGCATAAATATTATATTAGCTGTTGAGGAAAGAATGAATCAATTCAGGCGCGTCGTCCGCAGAGACGAGGCGACGCAGCTGCTTTACAAAGGACACACGTGGATTTACATCATACAAATGGTTAAAATGCCAAATGTGTGCAGACAAACAGGTGTGATCACAGACACACACATACACACACACACACACACACACACACACACACACACACACACACACACTTCATTCGTATGCCAGTGGAGCCACAACAGAGGAGCGATAACAATTCTCATGTCCTGCATATTTGCCAAGCTTCCCCACAACAATTTGTCTCCTGGCTGAATGTGGTGAGTGGGATCTGATATCACCGTCTGATAGGATTCACCACAACACACACACACACACACACACACACACACACACACACACACACACACACACACACACACACACACACACACACACACACACACACACACACACACACACACACACACACACACACACACACACACACACACACACACTGTCTTCAGGAGTCGACAAAGCACTTGAACATCTTGGCTGCAAAACAAAACATGTGGAGTGTAGTTCTGCAAGAAGAATGCCACCACAAATATGTCTGTAGTCGTGTATCAGAATCAGAATCAAGTTTATCGCCAGGTACGTTCACACATACAAGGAATTTGCTTTGGTATCTGGTGGTGCGAACAAAAACTAATCTAAAAAAATATGTTGCAAAGTAGGTACAAAAAGAAATATATAAGGATAATAAGAAGTAAGTATTTTTAAGAAACAATTTAGCATTAAAAAAGGATGCTAAAGACAAGTGTCAAATGTAACTATACAAATAACCTTAACAGCAGAACAATAGAAACACTTAGGACAATGAGTATATGTCAAACTACAGTGTATTATATTTGAAAGTGGAGGGCTGTGTGCAAACATGTGCAAAAAGCAGTGAGAGAGTTGAGCATGAACATGGCTCACAGAATTAAAAAAGACAAAAAAAACATGACGTGCATTAATGTCAGTAGCAGCTCAATAAGATAAGAAGTGTTATTTATCTCAATTTGGGACATGTTTGAGTTGTAGCAGCATAAAAAGACAAGGCATTGTACATTTGAGAAATTAAAAGACTAGAAATAAACAATTCAAAATGTTAACATCTCAAATAGAAATAAAATAGCATTAAAAAAGTGGAAAATATACATGTATATAGAGATTTTCTGTAACTTTTTAACATGGGGAACGCCATTGGCAAGCTAACCCGATTAGCATCAACATTGTTTTTTTTAGTTTAACACATTTTAACAACTATTTTTAAACAGCTGTTGCAGGTAAGTGTTTAAGATGAAGATGATGACTGCTTAGAGATATATGTTCTTCAGGTTTAAGCAAAGATAAATATACTTTATTGGAGACCCTGAGTCACCAATGATATAGAAGAACTACTCAATGGGTGAATCACTGCTTGAACATAATCCCCTTCTCTGTGCTGGATTATTTGAGTTCATGGGAACTGTGCAGAATGAATGGGGATCAACAAAAGTCTGAAGAAGTAGGAAACCAAAAAGCATTTACAAAACAGTCCACTGAGGTGAAGTATGCATGGTTTAAAGGATTTATACTGAAAGGTTCAAAACCACTCGTCCTTCAAGGTCTTTGCCCAAAGTGATTGTAGAGGTGTGACTTTACAAGAGCTTGATTATCAAGGTTAAGACCAGAGGAAGCATTCTCGAGAGTATAAAGAAACACACCGACACTCAAAAACCAAGTCTTTAACTTCAGTGTTGGTCGTGAACCTGAGCTGTAAAACATCCCTGAAAACAGCCGTGAAGGCACGATGTTACAACAACACATTCAGTGAGATAGAGATTTAAATAAATACAGAAAACCCTCTCAAAAAGTAAGAGTACGCATAAGATATTACTTTTTTGATAAAGCCTATAGTCAGGATTACCTTGAACTAGCTCCCGGTTAAGCTGCGATGACCAATACTTTTCTCTGTAATACAGTTTATAGTTAGGGCTGGCTCAGGCTTACCTTGAACCAGCAACTAGTTATCCTGCTAAATGCTGAAAATTGTACTTTTTGATAAAGCTTAGGGCTAGCTAAGGCTTACGTTGAACCGTCCCCTTATTATTCTACTATAGGTTTAAGACTTTCCTAGTTTGATAAAGCTTATAGCTAGGGTTGGATCAGTCCTAACGTAAACCAGCCCCTAGTTAAGCTGCTATAGACCTTAATTATGTTAGGCTTATAGTTAGGGCTAGCTTTGACTTGCTATGAACCAGCCTTAGTTTTTCTGCTACTGTATAGGGTTAAGACTTTCCTTTTTGATAAAGCTAATAGTTAGGGCTGGTTCAGGATTATGTTTAAACCAGTCCCTAGCAGTGGCGAGCCGTCTCTCTGAGGGCCTAAGATATTCTACAAAATAATATTTAAAAACATTAAAAAAAAAAAAAAATGTAATATATTTTTGTAGTTATATTTTTCATTAGTTTTATTTTTCATTAGTTTTACCAAAATATTGTGATTTAATTGTATTTAAAATAACATTTCCAAATAAATAAATCCTTTCGAATCTGCCTGTTCAGTTTCTGTTTGAATGTGAAGGGTTGAAGCTGATTGGTGGTCCAGCTATGAATTCACAGAGGGCCCGCTATAGGAACTAAACGAGAGAGTAATGTCAAATGACAGTACAATTGACCAATCATATCTTCCCTCTAAATGGGTGGGTTTTATTATCGCGGACTTTATGACAAGTTCCGCCCGCTGTGAAACTTTTCTTGTTTCCTTAGCAACAACAACTTCCTGTCAACAGCGTAAACTCGCCTTCAAAATAAAAGCATGCCAAATTACACTTAAGACATACAACTGCAACAAAAGTAACAAGCACAATGCAATATCCTTTTCAATGTCAAAGAACACACATTGGGTTATTTACAGGTGCTGTTTTGTGTGTTAGAGGGTCGCTGTCATTGATGCGTTTTGCACCCCGGGCCGTTGTTTTGATATTCCGCTGAAGTATACGCTGTGACGTAATAACTTTTTTTAATTTATTTTTTCGAGGGAAGGGGTGAGGGTCAGAGGGCCTAGGTATAAAAGTCACGGCTCGCCACTGGTCCCTAGTTATACTGGTGTAGCCTCAATACTTTGCTGTTTGATACATCTGTATCCGTATCAGGGTTAGCTTGGACCAGCCGCTAATGTTGCTGCTATAGGTTTAAGACTTTTTTCTAAGATAAAGCCTCAAGCTTATAGTTAGGGCTGGATCACTCTTATATTGGACCAGCCCATATTTATGCTGCTATAGGGTTAATATATTCCTTTTGATAAAGCTTATATTCAGTCTTACCTTGGATTAGACCCTAGTTATACTGTTATAGTATCATGACTTTTTTGATAAATATTATAGTTAGGGCTGGATCAGGGTTAGTTTGGACCAGGCACTAGTTTTGTCGCTATAGGTTTAATACTTTTCTCTGAGAAAAAGCCTAAAGCTTATAGTTAGGGCTGGATCAGTCTTATATTGGCCGCCTTAGTTATTCTCCTATAGGCTTAAGACAATACTTTTTAATAAAGCGTATAGTTAGTTTTGACCAGCCCTTAGTTTTGCTGCTATAGGCGTAAGACCTTTTTCTTTTTGATAAAGCTTATAGTTCGGGCTGGCTCAGGGTTGCAGCACCTAAAATAATTGGCATCCTCCTTAATCCCGCTTTATAGGCCTTTACATTATCATTGTATTAAGTGTTTCACTGTGTACACACGACTCTGTTGGTCCTCTCAAGGTTTCTTCAATTTTTTCATTATTAATCGCGGAGATTTCTGGGAGTTTTCCTTTGTCTGATGCAATGGTCTAAGAACAGAGGATGACGTACACACTGTAAAACCCCCTGAACCCAATATTTAAATTGTGATATTTGGCTATAAAAATAACATTTGATTTGATCTGACAATCTGATCTCAGCAGAAGATCTCTGACAGACGCTGGCATGGTGGTCGGATAAATCCCCATTGATCCAGAGAGCTAATTAGAGAGGGCCAGAGAGACAAAGAGAGACAGAAAAGGCTTATAGATCAAGTGGCTTGTAGCTGTTACTCTGAACAAGGCAGACACGCTCTCGTATTATGACCAATAAGTCCTATTCACAGCTATCTGCGTGGCAATTACTGCTAAGACTATGAGTGGCGAGAGAAAGGGAGGGCGAGCGGCAACATAAACACATCAAATAGGACAAAAACAGGCCAAATCAATCGGGTTTGTGGGAAAGAAAACTGTGAAATGCTAATACATGTACGATAGACCGAATGCTTTCAAAAACTGATCCTGAACATCTGGCATTGCTTTTCACTGCTATGCAGACGATTGCCAATATATGTGCCACTTAAAAAGAACGACTCACACTCAATTAAACCACTGTTAAACTGCCTTGAAGACATTAAGTCCTGGATGTCATGCGACTTTTTAAAATTAAATGATGATAAAACCGAAGTTATGGTTTTTGGAGCCCCTCGGACCACTCCCATAGACCTAGATCCTTGGGCCACTCCACCAGGCCTACCATCACATCTCATCTTGGGATAAAGATGGACCCTGAACTCAAGCTGGACAGCCAGATCAAGGCAGTTGTTAAAAACAGCTTCTTCCACCTCAGGCAGCTAGCCAAAATAAAGCCTTTTATAAATATACCTTTTTGAAACAGTAATCCATGCCTTCGTCACCTCCCGCTTGGATTACTGTAATGCTCTTTATATGGGGATAAGTGCGTCCTCCCTTGCTCGCCTGCAGATGGTGCGAAACGCAGCAGCACGGCTCCTAAGTGGCACACGCAAACACGAGCACATTTCCCCCATTTTATCTTCACTCCACTGGCTGCCCGTTCATTGGAGGATTCATTTTAAAACTATTTTATTTACTTTTAAAGCCCTCACTGGCCTGGCCCCGCCCTACCTCTCTGAGCTGTTACACAGCTACACGCCCACTCGCACTCTCAGGTCAGCTGATCAGTTGCTCCTGAGGGTGCCAAAAACTAAGTCTAAGCGCAGAGGGGACCGTGCTTTCTCTGCTGCTGCCCCTAAACTGTGGAACGACCTGCCCTTGTTAATCAGACAGGCTCCCACACTGTCTGTTTTTAAATCCCGTCTTAAGGCCTCTACACACCGGCCCGACTTTGGGAGTCAGAGGCCGTCCGAAGCCGTCAGAGGCAGTCGGGCATTCGCGTCGCACTACTCAGGTTGGTGTGTCGTCTCTTTACGGCACATTTTCAACCCTCCCGCCTCCTCCCGCCGCCGATTCAACATGTTGAATCGGCGGCGGGAGGCCGCGGGAGGCCAAAGAACGTCGGGACAAATCAATCACTCTGATTGGCTGTTCAGCTTAGCGAATCAGTGCATCAGAAGTGAAGCGGAAGTGAGGGACCAAAACAAACGATAAGAAGGCACACACAGACGGCTAATCTTCCTCATTTTCATCTCACCCGGACGCAAGAGTTTCTTTTTTATCATGACGGCATGGAATGAAGAAAGTGAAGACCAACTGATCAGGCTGTGTTTGTTTGTTTATATTACTAAGTCTGTTCTTCTTCTCTCGGTGTATAAAACGCAGTCTGTCTTCCGGTTGTTGCCTCTTTTGAATGACGAATACACACTACCGCCGCCTGCTGGTAAGGAGAGTTATTGCCACTCGTCGGCTGAAGTATTTGCGGTGTGTTCGTAGGCGGGCGGCTTTATCCGACGAAGCCAACGAAGCCTGACGTAGCTGACGTAAAAGTCGGGACGCCTTCGGTACGCGTTCTTTGGTCTCAGGTTGGTGTGTAGAGACCTTTAAACCCACCTCTTCTCCTTAGCATTCGGAACCAAGTAGATTGTTGCTTTTATTTGCTTTCAGTAGTCTATTGTTTTTACTATATGGTTGTTTTTTTGTAATTGTTACATTTATTCTGGTTTGTTTTGTGTTCGTATCTTTTATGTGATTTTATACTTATTTTTATGTTTTGTGAGCTGTGTGATTTTATATGTTGTGTGTCTCTCTGTACAGCACTTTGGTCTGGAGGTTTTAAAGTGCTATATAAATAAAGTTGGATTGGATCTGAGGATGACAGCTCTCTTTGTGAGAAAATATGTTCTCGTACAATATCTGCGATAAGGGAGAATCACATCATTGAAATATAATAAAGATAACATTTTAGAAGCAATGAAACGTGGATCTATTCCCCCATGTGTGACTTTACTAGATAGTAAAATTGCAATTAAGGACTTAACCGTTTAAGAGATGATATGAACGCTAACATTGTTTTTTGTCAGTGTTGTTTAATGTAAACCAAATGTGCATCTATATTCCAAAAAGGTTAGGTTTTTCCAAGTGTTTTTCATCACAATACTCCAATACAAGCCATATGTTGAGAGACACAATGCCTACAGGGACCACAAAGTATTCTACTGTACACAAAACATATAACATCCACATTAAAGGGGCCCTATTGTGGTTATTTCAGGTGTATATCAGTATGTAGTGTCTCTACTTTAAAGAGTCCTCTCCTGCTGATGTTCAGGTGTATATCAGTATGTAGTGTTTCTACTTTAAAGAGTCCTCTCCTGCTGATGTTCAGGTGTATATCAGTATGTAGTGTCTCTACTTTAAAGAGTCCTCTCCTGCTGATGTTCAGGTGTATATCAGTATGTAGTCTCTACTTTAAAGAGTCCTCTCCTGCTGATGTTCAGGTATATATCAGTATGTAGTGTCTCTACTTTAAAGAGTCCTCTCCTGCTGATGTTCAGGTGTATATCAGTATGTAGTGTCTCTACTTTAAAGAGTCCTCTCCTGCTGATGTTCAGGTGTATATCAGTATGTAGTGTCTCTACTTTAAAGAGTCCTCTCCTGCTGATGTTCAGGTGTATATCAGTATGTAGTGTCTCTACTTTAAAGAGTCCTCTCCTGCTGATGTTCAGGTGTATATCAGTATGTAGTGTCTCTACTTTAAAGAGTCCTCTCCTGCTGATGTTCAGGTGTATATCAGTATGTAGTGTCTCTACTTTAAAGAGTCCTCTCCTGCTGATGTTCAGGTGTATATCAGTATGTAGTGTCTCTACTTTAAAGAGTCCTCTCCTGCTGATGTTCAGGTGTATATCAGTATGTAGTGTCTCTACTTTAAAGAGTCCTCTCCTGCTGATGTTCAGGTGTATATCAGTATGTAGTGTCTCTACTTTAAAGAGTCCTCTCCTGCTGATGTTCAGGTATATATCAGTATGTAGTGTCTCCACTTTAAAGAGTCCTCTCCTGCTGATGTTCAGGTGTATATCAGTATGTAGTGTCTCTACTTTAAAGAGTCCTCTCCTGCTGATGTTCAGGTGTATATCAGTATGTAGTGTCTCTACTTTAAAGAGTCCTCTCCTGCTGATGTTCAGGTGTATATCAGTATGTAGTGTTTCTACTTTAAAGAGTCCTCTCCTGCTGATGTTCAGGTGTATATCAGTATAGTGTCTCTACTGGGACATGTCTCCATGCTTTAATGTTCAAAAAGCTCTTTATTTCTCTCATACTGCCTGTGCTGCAGCACCTCTTTTCACCCTCTGTCTGAAACCAGAGCCCAGTCTGCTCTGATTGGTTAGCTGGCCGGCTCTGTTATGATTGGTCAACCGTTTAGAGATGTCCCGCCCCTTAGCCTATCACGTACAATGTGTTGGAGCGTTGCTGTGTTCCACAGTGATGTCATTATGTTATAGAAGTAAACAATGTTTGCCTTTGCCGACCATTTACATGCAAACAAACCTAAATAACAAACTACAAGAAAGGGAAACCCCCCAAAAGCACAACAGGTCCTCTTTAAACTACACTTTCATTCTGTCACAGCTAATAAAAAGTAACTCAAGCCACTAGACTATTCTTGCACTATTTCTATTATATTATATTTTATTTGTATTTACATCCACTATTTTATCCGTGTTATTGTGTTGCTCCGTTGGAGGAGCCTGTGACCTAAGATTTCCATTGACATAACTACACTAGCTATTTACAAATGACAATAAAAGCCTTGAATCTTGAATCCTTGAAAAGGGGCTCGTCCATCAATTACAGAGGATTTATGAACAATTTAATAATTAACGTATGGAGGGCGCTGAAGGCTTTACTGAAGTGTCAAACCACAAGAAAATATACCGCCTGATGAAATCTCTCTCACTGTCTCTCTCCCTGTCCATTCCTCTATTCCTCACATGTAGTGACCGCAGTGTTAAGCAGTGTGTTGACCTGCTCCACTAAATCACCACCAGCCACCCGACAGAGGGTGAGCGACATGAAGGGAGGGAGAAAAGTGGGCCGATTTCAGGGGTCATCCATTATAATGCTATCACATTAGCCCTCATCATTGGCCTGCCTGACAGCCATCATCCATTCTCATTCTCCAAAGGCCAACACACACACACACACACACACACACACACACACACACACACACACTGCTATGGATAAGGATGTGTGTGTGTGTGTGTGTGTGTGTGTGTGTGTGTGTCTCGTCGGCTTGTCTCTCCATACCCTTTCTTCTCGTGGCTAATACAAAAAAGTCCAGCAGCTGGATATAATCTACAACTTCAAACAGAACTGAGTGTGTGTGTGTGTGTGTGTGTGTGTGTGTTTATTCGCTGTACTGTGAATAGTCTTTGCTTCTTTATTTTGAAACTAGGAGATCATCTTTCCTGTGGTGTAAAACGTCTGTAAAACTGCTAATTTAATAGATATCTGTGGGCATTTTTAGACAAAACTACAAAAATGTGTCATCACTGCACCACTCTTCCACCTGATGAATAGTTACACATGTCTGAAGTTCAGGCACATTCCTCTTTAGGGTCAGGATTTACTTTTGTAAAGCCCTTTATGGCAAATGTGTAATTTTAGGGAATATAAAAATGCATAAAATAGACTTCATTATCTGTAGCCAAACCAAAAACTGCCCTGGTTGTGAGACAAACTTAGCCATGTTCCAACATTTTTATGCAACACATAACGTAGAAGTGGAGAAATATGTATTTTTCCATGCAAGTGTGAACTTTTCGGGAGATCAGACTACATCATGTGTGTAGGTGTGTGTGTGTGTGTGTCTATAAAATAGTCTGCTATAGGATAAAACTGTAGGTGGTTTCTTATTATCGCCCTGATTTACAAGAGTTAAACAAGCGTACATCCTTCTGACCACACACACACACACACACACACACACACACGCACACACACATTAGTATCCTTGGGAACCGTGTTTATCCCGTCCATTTAGTCCGTTTAGCCGCGTGTCCCATTAGCATCAACCTCCCATCTGTCTGCCAGCCCCTAGAGAGGCTCCAGTGTGTGTGTGTGTGTGTGTGTGTGTGTGTGTGTGTGTGTGTGTGTGTGTAACTGTACTCACATGTATTATGAAAGTTGTGTGTTTGTGTAGGTGTGTGTATCCCCTCTGATTGCTCGCCGCTCTCCTCCACAAACTAATCAAATATCAGATTAGCGTTCATCAGTCCCACCTGCACCGTGACGTCGTGCTAAATCATTATTTCTGACCTCTCTGGTTGGCAAGCTGCCTCCATTTTTTTCTCCACCAATGACACCCCGCTACTTCCTGCCCTGTGTCCAATTAGATTGCTTCGACAAGGCCACCCCAGCCAGGATAGGTCGAGACCTCGAGGTGAAAGAGAGCGACGGCTCTGATTGGATGTAGGCTACACAGGGCGACATTTTCTTAATGAGATTATTACATCTTCATAAAGCAGTAATGAGAGGAGATGTTTAATCATTCTGAGTATAACTCACCGTCAAATATGATTTTATTCACGTTAAACCAACTCTATGAGAGGGAATTAAATATTAAACGGTGACGGTGCTTTAATTTGTCCACTAAGGTATTTTTGGCTTTTAATCAAAGAACACTGATTGATATGTAAGAATATTTTTTAAAGAGGACATATTCTGATCATTTCAGGTGTATATCAATATGTAGTGTCTCTACTTTAAAGAGTCCTCTCCTGCTGATGTTCAGGTGTATATCAGTATGTAGTGTCTCTACTTTAAAGAGTCCTCTCCTGCTGATGTTCAGGTGTATATCAGTATGTAGTGTCTCTGCTTTAAAGAGTCCTCTCCTGCTGATGTGCAGGTGTATATCAGTGTGTAGTGTCTCTACTTTAAAGAGTCCTCTCCTGCTGATGTTCAGGTGTATATCAGTATAGTGTCTCTACTTTAAAGAGTCCTCTCCTGCTGATGTTCAGGTGTATATCAGTATAGTGTCTCTACTTTAAAGAGTCCTCTCCTGCTGATGTTCAGGTGTATATCAGTATGTAGTGTCTCTACTTTAAAGAGTCCTCTCCTGCTGATGTTCAGATGTATATCAGTATGTAGTGTCTCTACTTTAAAGAGTCCTCTCCTGCTGATGTTCAGATGTATATCAGTGTGTAGTGTCTCTACTTTAAAGAGTCCTCTCCTGCTGATGTTCAGGTGTATATCAGTATGTAGTGTCTCTACTTCAAAGAGTCCTCTCCTGCTGATGTTCAGGTGTATATCAGTATGTAGTGTCTCTACTTCAAAGAGTCCTCCCCTGGCTATTGACTTTGAGACGAGGGAACCGGACGTGCTAAAATGCTGACTCATTTCCGGGTTTTAGGACACACATTTTTTTAAAAATTCAGTCCATTCTTACTTCCCCCTCTCTCAGCGCCAAAGTTTTACCCAACACAACAAGGCCCCATCTGATTAACAATGGCCTTAGCTCGCCAATATATATACTCATCAAGTGTGTGTGTGTGTGTGTGTGTGTGGTGTGTGTGTGTGTGTGTGTCTGTGTGTGTGTGTGTGTGTGTGTGTAAACTAACACTCTCTGTGATTGAGAAGTCAGCAACTTTAGCGGCCAGCAGCCTGCCTCATCTCGAGATCTTTTTAACAAGGAGCCGCTCAATCAATCTCTGATCGATAACTATCTGAGGAGGTGTGTGTGTGTGTTTGTGTGTTCAGTGTGTGTGTGTTCCAGTGTGTGTGTGTGTGTGTGTTCCAGTGTGTGTGTGTGTGTATTCCAGTCTGTGTGTGTGACTAATTCAGACATCTAGGCACAGCGCTGATCCTGTTGGGCTTGGTTTCAGTGCAGCGTGCCAGATGTGGAAATGAAAAACCAGCGGCTCCTTTGGATGAACTTTTCAAGCGCTGGCAGAGGGAAGAGGAGTCAATAATGTTGGGATAAACAAATATTCTCAGAGAGGAGGAGGAGGTAAAGATGGAGTGCAAGAGGGAGGAATTCAAGAGCAGAGTGAGGGAAGCCAACCGTTTTGCCAATAAATGCGCCAGCACAGCACTATCGCAGATTGCAGTGGAGCTTATACAGGATAGAGGCATTAGAGAGCAATGCAACAACAGCTGATCATGCATCTGTGGAGGTGTGTGTGTACAGGAGTGTGTGAGGATGTGTTCAAAATGGTGCACATTCACATTTAAAATCATCAATATGCTGGTGTGAGTGTTTTACCCTGAAATCTATTATTCATGTTATTGTGTCTACAGAAATGTCACTCTAATTCAACATATGCTGCGCCGGCACTAGGGCGATCCTACATTGCTGTATAATGTCTTTGCATTTCTGATTGAAGCGTAATTGCTATAACTTTGCATAGTGTCCCTAGCTTCATCAACTTTTACTATTTAAATAAACTGTATTCAAGCTTTTAAATGAACTGTTACAGTATTTTCAGGCGAGAAACTAACTTTCGATTACCAATAAGTGATTACTTTATCCGAAAAACAATGTTTTTGTTATTACTGTCACTGCCTGAAAGGTAAACACAGGTCCACACTGCGAGTCCAATCAAAGGGTGTTAAAATCATTCCAATTTAAGATAGAGAGCCACCACTTCGGCGAAGCTAGCCATATAGCTAACATTAGCTAGGTAGCTTGATAGATGGGTAGCTCATGTAAGCTAGCTAATTAGGTTAATAGA
The DNA here is from genome assembly GCA_031216635.1 of Dissostichus eleginoides. NCBI lineage: Eukaryota > Metazoa > Chordata > Actinopteri > Perciformes > Nototheniidae > Dissostichus > Dissostichus eleginoides. The sequence continues at coordinate 29,420,866 of CM062278.1, forward strand.
TAGCCAACATTAGCTAGTTTTATTTACAGACAGATAGATAGATTAATAGCTAATGTTCGCTAGGTAGCTTACATTCACTAGCTCAATAGCTACAAGTCGCTAGCTAAACCACACTCAAAGGTTGATTGAGTTTTCGGGAAAAAAGCCAAAGAAAATCAGCTTATATTGGCTAAATGCAATATTCACTCTTATGTTACAGTTGATTAATGTAATGTGGCCAATTCAATACTTTAATATGTTCTCTTTTCTATAACGCTGCTACTTTTATTTAGCATGGATATGTACTTATTGTGTTTGCCCTTTCTTTTTCTGTAAGTATATTATTTTGATTTGCATTATCTCTGCAATGTAACTTTGTTGTTGTAACCTTCAAATTTCTCCCCTCGTGAGACACAAAAGTGAAGAGTTTGATGATTTATTTTATGTTACTAGTGGGTTCTTCTTTTTATATCCTTGTTATTGTTTGTGATATAATTTGTCTGTTTACTTGTTTGTCTTTTGTAATTTGACGCACTTATTATTAAGAACCCCCCCTCTATGATCTCTCTGGGTGAATTAAAGGTTGTCGAAGAGAGGAAAGCATCTGAATACATCATATTTCCTCATGTAATCCCTTTGTGTGTGTGTGTGTGTGTGTGTGTGTGTGTGTGTGTGTGTGTGTGTGTGGTGTGTGTGTGCAGCAGTGTGTGATGTGTTGTGATTTGTTGCCCCGCAGCTTTGAGCAGCGGCTCATTATCTGAGCAGATTCCCATCTCTCGCCCCGCAGGGCTGTTACAATCACAAAATTATTGATTCGCTCCGCTCCACACTACAATGGATGGTGAATAAATCCTTGATGCAATAGATTTCCAAGCTTTTTGCTTCAGCCGCTCATAAAAGTAGTTTAATGTCTGTGTCCAACCAGCAGTGTGTGTTCACTTTCTCAGTTTGTACTTTGCCAATCTCTTGATCTTCATCTTAAAGATACAGTACCGTCCCCGTGATTATAACGTGAGATATACCATAATAGAGTGGTGCAGGAATAAGTCCTAAAACCCTCAAACAGTGCAAGAGGGAGAAGAGGGAAGTCAATGGTTTCCTGAATGTGTTTTGTTAACCTACAATAAGGTCTGTGGTTAAGAGATTGTTGTCCTACGATATAAAATACATCAGTAAATACCCCACTGGTGAATTTGAAACGATGGTTGATAACAAGTGTCTAAATGAGACGACAAAATGTCATCACGCTCAACATTAGCCACCTTTAGCTTAGCGGTGGTGACGTGGAGTCATGTGACTGTGCTGTAGTTCCTTTATAGCCCAACATTAGCCACCTTTAGCTTAGCGGTGGTGACGTGAAGTTATGTGACCGTGCTTTAGTTCCTTTATAGCCCACCATTAGCCACCTTTAGCTTAGCGGTGGTGACGTGAAGTCATGTGACCGTGATGTAGTTCCTTTATAGCCAACATTAGCCACCTTTAGCTTAGTGGTGGTGACGTGAAGTCATGTGACCTGCTGTAATTCCTTTATAGCCCAACATTAGCCACCTTTAGCTTAGCGATGGTGACGTGGAGTCATGTGACCGTGCTGTAGTTCCTTTATAGCCCAACATTAGCCACCTTTAGCTTAGCGGTGGTGACGTGAAGTCATGTGACCGTGCTGTAGTTCCTTTATAGCCCAACATTAGCCACCTTTACTTAGGGTGGTGACGTGAAGTCATGTGACCGTGCTGTAGTTCCTTTATAGCCCAACATTAGCCACCTTTAGCTTAGCGGTGGTGACGTGAAGTCATGTGACCGTGCTGTAGTTCCTTTATAGCTCAACATAAGCCACCTTTAGCTTAGCGGTGGTGACGTGAAGTCATGTGACCGTGCTGTAGTTCCTTTATAGCCTAACGTTAGCTTTTTACTTCAGAAATCATAAAGTGGTGTTAATATGTGGAGACTATCCTGCTGAACAGAATGTGTTAGTATTATAAACGTGTGTTTGCCACAAAGATTATTTTCTACAAGATACCAAAATCCAATGGAGAAATCCAATTGGCTTTTTGTGGAGGGAGCTCTTGTGACCTGCAGGTTCTCACAGAATATTTATGATTTCCTTGGTAATATATCTCAATAACAGGGAGGACGCTAGATATATTCTCAGCAGGTTAGGTTCCACTACATTTGGTCTGAAAAGTCTAACAATACGAGTGAGATTGTGGGAAAAACTCCATAAAAAGATGGAAAAAAGACTGAAAACACACCAGATTCAGAGCAGATTCTCAAGGTAAAGTCCCACAGCGGATAGAAACATGTGTGTGTGTGTGTGTGTGTGTGTATGTGTGTGTGTCAAAAGTCAAACAGAGGTAAGTAGAAGCTTGCAGGGTAAGGAAAACACTTAGATGATTCATGCTGTGATAACGTAACGCTATGCCACATCACACACACACTTTTAAAAGAGAGTGTTTTGATGCTGCTTTAAAAAAGGTAAAGGAAAAGGAATGGATGTAGGCAACCTATACTTATATAAGTTCTATATAACTATACTTGCTGATGTGGAAATGGGGTAAAAGGAGGCGTTTGATGGGGAAAGCGAAGGGGAGATCGAGATAGAGATATAAGCTGCCTGAACCGAGGATAAACAGAGACATATAGGAGACAAAGTGCAGCGTGAAGACAAAACAATGTGGCTGGAAAGCTGGAAATAGAGAGAAGTGATGATGTGGATTCATAAATAAAATTAAATCTAAGAGGCTAGACTAAGTGAGATATGAACCTGAACATCAGCAGGAGAGGACTCTTTAAAGTAGAGACACTACATACTGATATACACCTGAACATCAGCAGGAGAGGACTCTTTAAAGTAGAGACACTACATACTGATATACACCTGAACATCAGCAGGAGAGGACTCTTTAAAGTAGAGACACTACATACTGATATACACCTGAACATCAGCAGGAGAGGACTTTTTAAAGGAGAGACACTAAATACTGATATACACCTGAACATCAGCAGGAGAGGACTCTTTAAAGTAGAGACACTACATACTGATATACACCTGAATATCAGCAGGAGAGGACTCTTTAAAGCAGAGACACTACATACTGATATACACCTGAACATCAGCAGGAGAGGACTCTTTAAAGTAGAGACACTACATACTGATATACACCTGAACATCAGCAGGAGAGGACTCTTTAAGTAGATACACTACATACTGATATACACCTGAACATCAGCAGGAGAGGACTCTTTAAAGTAGAGACACTACATACTGATATACACCTGAACATCAGCAGGAGGGGACTCTTTAAAGTAGAGACACTACATACTGATATACACCTGAACATCAGCAGGAGAGGACTCTTTAAAGTAGAGACACTACATACTGATATACACCTGAACATCAGCAGGAGAGGACTCTTTAAAGTAGAGACACTACATACTGATATACACCTGAACATCAGCAGGAGAGGACTCTTTAAAGTAGAGACACTACATACTGATATACACCTGAACATCAGCAGGAGAGGACTCTTTAAAGTAGAGACACTACATACTGATATACACCTGAACATCAGCAGGAGAGGACTCTTTAAAGTAGAGACACTACATACTGATATACACCTGAACATCAGCAGGAGGGGACTCTTTAAAGTAGAGACACTGAGCACAGCAGCCTTTAACACATGCTTCTAAGGGGCAGAAAGGGAGAAAACGCAGATCATTTTGCTGAGGAGGGAAATAAAAACCCATATTTTATGCGGCACGGTAACTTTTCAGCTCCATTGTTCCAAACCATTAATAAACACAGCACTAATGCACGTCCATTCATCTTACTCAGGCTCTGTTAACTAATATCAAACCCATTGTAGGAAACCCCTCACTATAGCAGTATGAAAAATAACCCATTATGCTATTTTCTGTTTCCATCAAAGCCTTTTATTTTGACGGATGAAATGTTGGTGCGATATGTTTTTTTTTTTTTTTATCAATTCCCGTTATTGAGTCACTTAGTTTGGTTAGAAACATCACCTGTCGTTTTATAAGATTTGATCAAATGTGTCATGGCGTGGTATTTCCACATGTATATTTTCCACATTTTAAGTTTTTTATTCTATTTTTGGACTGTTTATTTCTTTATGTCTTATTTTCTCTTATGTACATTGCCTTGTTTTTTATGCTGCTGCAACGCAAGCATTTCCCAAATTGGGACCCACCTACCCACCTACCTACCTACCCACCCACCTACCCACCTACCCACCCACCCACCTACCCACCTACCTACCTACCCACCCACCTACCCACCTACCCACCCACCCACCTACCCACCTACCTACCTACCCACCCACCTACCCACCTACCCACACACCCACCTACCCACCTACCTACCTACCCACCCCCTACCCACCTACCCACCCACCCACCTACCACCTACCTACCTACCACCCCCACCTACCCACCTACCTACCTACCCACCCACCTACCTACCCACCTACCCACCCACCCACCTACCTACCTACCTACCTACCCACCTACTACCACCTACTACCTACCTACCTACTACCTACCTACTACTACCTACCTACCTACCTACCTACCTACCTACCTACCTACCTACCTACCTACCTACCTACCTACCTACCTACCTACCTACCTACCTACCTACCATACCTAAACACTGCATTTGTTCTTCTATCAAACAGATAAAATGATCATTGTCGTTCTTTCACAAGCAGCACAGCCTTCCTCTGAGAAGCTGACCCTGGAAGAGCAGCTGCTTCCCTGTGATTGAACAAATTAACACAGGAAGAACTAGTGGTCTGTGTGATTGGGTAATTGAGGGATGAAAGGCAGTTGTCCTTCCGCCTGATTGGGCAATTGACTCAGGAAAGAAGGGTTGCTCTTGGATTTGATTGGCCCTGAAGGAGTGTGTCCTCTTGAGAAGTCACTGAGTGTCTCTCCAGACAAATAAGCTCTCCACTCGTCTGCAATCAGCTTCCTGTTTGTCCCTTTTATTTATCAGAATTAGGACTTTAAACTGAAGATTTTTGGATGTCAGCTCGCGGCTCATTTGCGATCACCTTCCCGTGTGTGTTTAGGAACAGGGCCATATCACTTGAGATCTGAGAATCTCAATTTTTTTTCGAATTTTGACCATCATTTTTGACCTCTAACTTTCTTTTCAAAGTCATGCCTTTTTCTCAGAATTTGGACTTTTAAAAAAATTCAGATGTTTTTGAGAATTTTCACTTTTTTCAAAATTCAGATTTTTCTGGAGAATTTAGGTTTTTCTCAGAATTTTCACTTTTTTCCAAATGCTGAATTTTTTTGAGAATTTTAATTTTTCTTCAACTTTAGCTTTTTCTTGAGAATTTTCACTTTTTTCCAAACTCAGATTTTTCTTTAGAATTCAGATTTTTCTTCAGAATTTTCACTTTTTGGGGAAAATTTGACTTTTTTCATTCTGACTTTTCTTGAGAATTTTCACTTTTTCTCAGAATTTGCACTTTCTTCAAAATTCAGATTTTTCTTCAAATTCAGATTTTTCTTAATAATTTAGATTTTTCTAGCTAATTTTTACTTTGCTTGAGAATTTAGACTTTTTCTTCAAATTCAGATTTCCTTCAGAATTGTTAAATTTCTTCCAAATGCACATTTTTTTTTTAATTCACATTTTTCTTGAGAAATTTGACTTTTTTCTTCAAATTCAGATTCCTCTGAGGTTTTGACAGCGGAAATGTGTTTAAAAATCACACAGAATGAACTTTTTACACACATTTTTTCCTTTCTGACACACAAACACACTCCCTCTACTCTCCTTCCTGTTTCACCTCCAGCTAAGCATTTATCTCGTGATAAACTCTCCTCCACCAGAGGCTCTGTGAACAAACAGACAGATAGATCATTCCAGAACACCTCACACATCCTGAGTGGACAAGATATGGTCCACTCCCTCCCATCGGACCATCTCCACACACACACAAACACTCACACACACACTGCAGCCAGACAGATAATGAAGCGTGGGTCACGGACCACGCCTCTCCAGTCTCGCCTCGCCTCGCTGCGCCCAGTTTTACAAAGAAAGGAACCACGGAGTCTCATCTCCCTCACACACACACATGTAGAGTAACCACACACACACATTTCCACACACACACACGGTCCAGTACCTAAAGCTGCTTTAGTTCATAGCTGGCAGGAGGTTGTGGTGACCATGAAAGAGTCACTGAGCTCAGAGGAAATTAATTAGAGGTCACAGTGATCTCCAGTAAACAGCCGGGTGGTCCAGTATTTTGGGAAATGAGTCAACAACGGTGTGATTTTATTCAAACGTCTGCTCCATTTTTGTTTCATGCCTTTTTCTCAGAATGTTGACTTTTTTCCAAATTCTGATTTTTTTTTTGGGAATTTCGACTTTTTTCCAAATTCAGACTTCTCTTAAGTATTTTGACTTTTGCTCAAAATTCAGATAAAAAAAAAAATTAAGATTTTTCTTGAGAATTTTGACTTTTCTCAGAATTTTGAATTCAGATTTCATTTTATTATTTAGATTTTTTTTTCAAAATTCATAGTTTTCTTAAGAATTTTGTCTCAAATCCAGTTTTTTTTTAAACCGAGATATTTCTTCAAAATTCAGATTTTTCTTGAGAATTTTGACTTTTTCAAAATTCAGGTTTTCTTTTTTATTTAAATCTTTTTCAAAATTCTGATTTTTTTTGGATGTTGACTTTAATGTTGGATTCACCGGATTTACCGCAACATTATTTGTGTTTACCTCCAATTAATGTTTTGGCGAGCGTGTTTTCCATCCTTGTGTTGAGTCACGAGCATCTTCGGTTGGTTGTGTGTGTGTGTGTGTGTGTGTGTGTGTGTGTGTGTGTGTGTGTGTGTGTGTGTGTGTGTGTGTGTGTGTGTGTTTTGTGATATCACCCTACCTACTACTTTAATTTAATTCAATATTTTTGCGGAGGTCTTGCTGGAACTCATGAAAGGACATTACCATTGTTGCTCCGGACATCTGCGAGTCTGTGTGTGTGTGTGTTTGTGTGTGTGTGTGTGTGTGTGTGTGTGTGTGTGTGTGTGTCTGTGTGTGTGTCTGTGTGTGTGTCTGTCTGTCTGTCTGTCTGCACTTTCTGACAGCAGAACTTCTGTACACTGGTCTAACTTTATTATCTTCCATCGTTCAAAACTTTGTAAAAGGTTGTGTTGAACTTTAAAAAAAGTGAATATCTCATTTTGCTATCAAAGCCTTCATTTTTTTTAATAATCATAATAACAATGTCAGGCTTTCGAGTAATCATTTGCCGATTGAATTTCTTAATTTTCTGTGTGGCAGCTTGGATTTTTAAAAGCCCTGATGGCTCAAAATGTTAATAAGCCAGCTAATAAAAGCAGAGGGAGAGTATTTAGGCTGTCATGGCTGGCTTCTCAGCTGCAGGGGCTCTGTTGTTTGTTGTGATGCACTAATAATGTCTGTGCAGACTTATAATTATGAACTTAGTGAGGTGAGGAAATTACTAGAGATGAATAGACAGCAGGGGAGCAGATTGTTGGAAGACACACATCAGACTCACTCCCATGACGGGAGGTGGAAATGAAAACGCCTCACTCCAAAAACAAGATATTCATCGTTCACAAAAACTGTAAGAACTCCTTCAGAATACATGAAAAACACACAACGACGAGTCATCTGTCTGCAGCTTTCATGAAGTGTTCTACACAAGAACAAGTGTGAGCTACATATGGTGTTAAAACAGTGGATAACTTTGCAAACTTCATTACGTCACATTTTCGGTTAATTCTGTATCAAATCCTTGTGGAAAAGCCTGTCGTAGGAACGCCACAGTGAGGACATTTCCACATTTGTTAAAAAGAAGAAAACCGTGAGTTATTCATGAACATTTTAAAGTAAGTAAATATATTTATTGATGCAATCAGAGGGTCTTTAAAGAGGCCATATTCTGCATTATGAGGTTGTCCCTCTCCTGTAGTGTGTGCTATAGGTTTTAGTGCATGTAAATGGTCTCCAAAGGATAACATCGCTGTGTTCCCTCCAGAGGGAGTTTCTCACGCTTCAACACTCAAACTTCTATTGGCTAGCGCTCCAAAACATTGAACGTGATAGGCTAAGAGGCGGGACATCTCTAAGCAGTTGACCAATCACAACAGAGCCGGCCAGCAAACCAATCAGAGCAGACTGGGCTCTGATTTCAGACAGAGGGTGAAAAGAGGTGCTGCAGCACAGGCAGTATGAGAACAATAAAGAGCTTTTTGAACATTAAAGCATGGAGACATGTCCCATAGAGACACTACATACTGATATACACCTGAACATCAGCGAGAGGACATCTATTAAAGGTAGAGACACTACATACTGATATACACCTGAACATCAGCAGGAGAGGACTCTTTAAAGTAGACACTACATACTGATATACACCTGAACATCAGCAGGAGAGGACTCTTAAAGTAGAGACACTACATATGATATACACCTGAACATGAGCAGGAGAGGACTCTTTAAAGTAGAGACAATACATACTGATATACACCTGAACATCAGCAGGAGAGGACTCTTTAAAGTAGAGACATACATATTGATATACACCTGAACATGAGCGTAATGTGTCCTCTTTAATTTAAAATCAGTCAATGTTGACAATATATATTTCCTACTAAGGAGCTTAGGTTGAATTAGGAGCAAGCTGATAATTATATAAGGTCCCAAATATATGTAGTACAAATAATGTCCAAATAAACCAGTTTCCCCTCATACTATGTTTTTCTCTCTTGCAGTAAACAATGAGCTCATCTGTTCACATTATCTCTTTTTCCTACTTCCTCTTTCATTTCCTTTCAGTCAGAGTTCATTTTGACTTTTACCGAGATTCTAGAGATTCATTCAAGATTCGAGGCTCTGTTGAAATGTGAAATTGAAAACAGCTACAGCGTCATTTGAAAACAACAACTATGGAAGAAGATAAGGGCCACATTTGAATTTGTTTTGATCTGACCAAAAGTTAATTATTTTCTAAATTCTATCCCTTCTGAGATTAAGGTCAGCATTTTGATGAACAGAATAAGAATTCTAATAAAAAATACTTTCAGAATTTTGATTTTGACTCAGATCTCTGAGACGGGAGAAGAGTAGGGCCACATGTGAACATTCTGATAAAAGTTGGGGCCCTGAAAATAAAGTTGAGATTCTGAAAAAATTACAAAATTCTGGACAAAAATCTGAAAAAGTGAAAATTCTGTAAAAAAGAGTTGGGATTTTGAAAAACTCAGAATTCAGTAAAAAAAAGTAAAAAATCCGGAAACAGTAAACATCTTGAAAAAAGTGAACATCTTGAAAAAAGTGAACATTTGAAAAAGTCAAAATTCTGAAAAAGTGAAAATTCTGTAAAAAAGAGTCAGAATTCGGAAAAAAGTAAGAATTCAGTAAAAAAAAAGTAAAAATTCGGAAAAAGTAAACATCTTGAAAAAAGTGAACATTTTGGAAAAAGTAAACATCTTGAAAAAAATAGTCAAAATTCAGAAAAGTGAACATTCTGGAAACAACAAAAAATTCCGATAATAAAGTCGGGATTCTGAAAAAAAAATCTGGACAAAAAGACAGAATTCTGATAAACGTCTTGATTATGAAAAAGTCACAATTCTGATGAAAAATACACCTTCGTTCAGACCTGGAGAACGTTCACATGTGGCACAAAATACAAATATGAACCTCAAAATGAGCGTAATATGTCCTCTTTAAAACGCAGAACGTTTATTTTGCTCGAGGGACTTATCGTTACGTGTTTAATCTTCTTTACACGTTGTGACAGGCGCATAATGACGTTTCTATAAGAAGCCTCTTATAACGAACGGATGTGTGACCCCATGAGGAATCTTTCAATTTACAGAGTGCTATGTGTTTGAAAAGGGAATGCATACATGTGTTGATGAAATAAAAGATGCTTCGTTTGTACTCTGTGTACAGCTGATGCTCATTTACGTGCATTTATATTGTCATACGCTCAGTGGATACACCGTTTGAAAGGAGGCTGATTACAGCAGTGAGAATGAAATATTAATAATAATGATCGTCTATAACTCGTTTTGAATGTATTTCTTGACCTAGAAGTCACGGTGACACAAAACCATATTAAGATTGGGACTTTTACTAACAAATGCAATTAAAAAAAGATATTGTTTGTTTCGTCCATGATTTAACGTTGTGTTGTGAAATCCTACATTTTTGGTATAGTTTTTGAATGCATTTTTGTTGTATTTTATTTTAGTCTATTTTATATTCTATATTGTCATTTTATTTTATCATTTTATCATTCACGTGTGTTGAACTGTAAATCTGTAAACTATTTCTACTTTTTATGCTGCTGCAACGCAAAAAACTCAACATTTGGGATAAATAATGTGCCTCTTATCTTAAAGGGGACCTATCATGCAAAATGCACTTTTTGATGTCTTTTATACATAAACATGTGTCCCCGGTGTGTCGGGGAACTCCCGCAGCGTCAGAAAATAAAACCCTCTCTCTTTTCCTCCGTACCCAAATCTCTAAAAACGGGGGAACAACGGAGCTGATCCAGATTTGCGTCCGATATGACGTAATATCTGAAATGTGGACCCACGGCCTATCAGAAACGTTGCTATCAGAAACAATGCCGAGTTGTTTTGGACGTAATATGGTCGGTGTTTACATTAGCATCGCTAACACTCAGCGCTAACCTGTACTGGAGAGCATGTGTGTGAAGAAGCAGGAAATAAAAAGGAACTCACCTTGTGGTATAACCGGCAAGAGAGAAAGCCTTTGAGCTCCATACTGTTTCAGAAATGATCCTTGATAATCCATGATATGGCGTTTCATCACGGCAGTATTTAGTTTAGACAGTAGCTGCCGGGCCCCGCATGAGCTCAGACCCCTCCTCTTTTATTTTCTATCAATCTTCTTTTTTTTTTAAAGCTTTATACCCCAAATCAGCACTTTTGAAACAGGAAGTGAAATAGAGGGATATGAGGCATGGCTAGAATGGGGATCTGTTTGGTATTTTGAGCAAAACACTTCATAGACATGTTTTTATATATTTGTATATATCTGAGACCTATGCTATTGCCTAAAAATAGCATGATAGGTGACCTTTAAATCCCCCTGAAACACATATTTTGTAATAATGGCCAATATAATAATTTTGAACATATTCAGGTGAGTTTGACCTGTGATCTACCTGAGGCTTTCTCCTCTTCATCAAAACAAAGCCACCCTTGAGTTTGATTCATTGTGAGCATTGCGTGGATAAAGCAGTTTGTGTTTAATACCTCGCTGGATGATAAATGCTCACACTTTATCCCCGAGCCTGAATATTAACGCGGGGTGATAAACCGTGTGCACCTTGTGGATATTTGCTTTCCTCTATGGCCCATTTTAAAAAGGATGATGGATCACTTTCACCAATTCAAACAGGCGGGACAAAAACAACAAACTACAGTGTTGGGAAAACTTTTCCACCTGTACATGTGTTTTAAAAAGTACCTGGACAGTACTGACACTTAGTAAAACTGTATAAAGGTGTGTTCATGTGGAGGCTTGAGTCTCATTAATCACAGTCTCTGTTTCCTCCAACTGTCCTTCCTCTAATACTGTCCACTTTATTCCCCTACAGTTACATACATATATAGCAGTGTTTGTTTTAAAGGATCAGATGTTATCTCTTCTCTGTCAGCTGTTCTGTTCTGTAGGATAATACTTTAAGTTTGAATCTATACTTCTACTGCCTGAATCTGCTTTTACACTTAAATCAGACATTAGTTACTTCAGTTGATGCTACTGTGTACTTCTACTCCTCTACAGTTCAGAGGTACATGGTGTACTTTTCCTCCACTACATGTATTTAATACCTTTGGTTACTTCACAGATGTGGATGAATGATGTGAAATATAATCAAGTGTTAAATCAGACTTTAGTTCCACCTGGAGTAAATCCACAAGCTACCCTGCAGTATACAAAGTCATTCAGACTAGCTGCACCTTTACCAGCTTTGAGAACACTTTCATGATCAATCATTATAAAACATATCATATATATTATTCTGAAATGGACCAATCTGCACAATGACTACTTTCACTGTCGCTACTTTCACTATATTTTGATGATAATACTTTTCTACTTTTACTTGAGGAACATTTTGAGTGCAGGACTTTTACTGTAACAGAGTATTCCTACACTCGGGTACTTCTACTTTTACTCAAGTACAAGATCTGAGTACTTCTACTTTTACTCAAGTACAAGAACTGAGTACTTCTTCCACCTCTGCCTATAAATAAAATCATTTCTGATCCTAAGTATATTTTCTAAAGTCACATTGTTCTGTTGTCTTACTTAAAACACTTCAGTAAAAAAACATCTTATTGATAAGTTCTCTTCTCTTTATCAATGCATTTGATATTCAGGTAATCCATTACATCGTTTCCAAGGTAACTAGTGATTGTAATGGATGTATAAAGTTGAGTGTGAGTGTAATTGGGCGTGATTTAAAACCCCTCTGATGGCTTAAGTGGGAATGCAGTTCAGAAAATGAATGGCTCTTAATGGAACGTGTGTGTTTAATACGGCGGAAAAAAGCTCCACTGAGAGCTTAATAAGGAACAGAGACCCTTACTCAAACCTACGGGATGAATATGTGATATGGGTGGATGAACAACTCAAACACTTTATTTCCCAAAGTTCATAACTTGAAATTATAGATTATAAACCTCTGTAATGGTCTATTAAAGGAAATGACACCATCCACCTCCAGAATGTGTTTACCTGATCATACAGTAGATCAGAGCATCATTTAAAGTGCTTTAAGTATGCAAATATGAATATAAACATCCATACAGTGCAAGAAACTGTCAGTGTTGATGATGTGCATCCTGTAAACAAGCAATAAACAGAGTTACTTGTATTAAGCAGATAAAGGAAGTCTTGTAGTTCTTGTTATATTTGAGTGTGCGTGTGTATCAGAATGAAATATGTATTTCAAAGGTAAAATGTCCTTAATCTTTTTTTACATTTTGATCAACCATATCATTTTTACTGAAACTTTAAAACACAAAAACCATGTACTAGCCCCCCAAAAAGTTGTATAAGCAGCGATGAATTATTTGACTTCTTTCTGCGGATTGATACTGCGTTTTGACATCTTGGCGATTGTTGCTTTTATTGCTTTAAAAGTGTTTGACTGTGCATCACTTTGGTCTTGAGGTTACAATACAATACAGCTTCATAAATAAAGCTGTATTGTATCTCTTGATCCTCCTTAGCAACGGTCTGGTCTACCTAGCAACAGTCTGTTATTGAGAATTAACGACGTCTAGGCTGCCCACATTGACCAATCAGAGTCTAGTCAACTAAGCCATGTAATAAAACAAGTGTAGTATACTTTATAAAATGAACTTGCAGAGCCCAGGTTGGATTTCAGGGTCGCTTCAGGCTGAGAGAGTTTCTTTGTTTCTCTTTGATTACCCGAGCAGGTAATTATGTGTGTGCAGTGAGAAAGGAGCAGGTGAGAGACAGAACCTCCTCTCTTCTGTCTGTTCTGCACGAGAAGACGCTGCGAAATTAAAATAACCAAGAGAGGAGCAGCGGCTGGACTTAATGATCAGTAGCTTTAACACACATACAACACACACACAACACTCACTCAATCACACACACACACACACACCACAACTCACTCACCTACACTCACTCACCTACACTCACTCACCTACACTCACTCACTCACTCACACTCACTCACTCACTCACTTCACTCACTCACTACCACTCACTCACTCACTCACTCACTCACTCACTCACTCACTCACTCACTCACTCACTCACTCACTCACTCACTCACTCACTCACTCACTCACTCACTCACTCACTCACTCACTCACTCACACACACACACACACACACCACACACACACACACACACACACACACACACACACACACACACACACACACACACACACCACAACACACACACACACACACACCACCACACCACACACACCACACACACACAACACACACTCTCACACACACACACCCACCACACACCCACACACACACACACCACACACCACACCACACACACACACACACTAACTCCCCCTGTCTGCTTCATTAGCCCTGCCTTTTCCGGATAGACTTGTTTTGAATAACAAGACTTTTCACCAACCTTTCGTCTCTCCTCTCTTCCTTTTACATGCACTTTTTCTTCTTTCCTTATTTATCTGTTCCTTCACTACTTCCTTCCTTTCCTCTTGTACATTTTTTACTTGACATTCATTCAACACAGTGACAAGTTCTCATCTTGTTCAATGTCAGGGTTTAAATTACCTCGTCATTTGTATTTATTACTCGGCTTGGGTAAATACTCGATTCTGATTGGTCAATGACGAAATTCCAGAGGTTGTTAATTATTGCTAACAGACCGTTGCTAAGGAGAACAGACCGTTGCTAAGGTCTACTGTATATTTTGTACATTTTAACGCCGTTTTAATTCTATTTTGAGATGTTTCAATTATAGCATTGTTTATTTCTACTCTTTCATTTCTACATGTGCGATGCCTTGTTTGGTTTTGTTGTTTTTTATGCTGCGGCAACGCAAACATCTTTGGGATCAATAAAGTACCTCTTATCTTATCTTAATAGACCATTCAAGGGACTGTGTGCAGTCATATCAAGCCGCAGAAAGAAGTCTGGTCAGTTTAAGGTCCGCTGTGGACGACAAGCATTCGTTTAATCTTAAGAAAACACAGAGGAATGCTTTTTAAATATGTATTAGTCTATATTTTCGGAAAGCACAATGTTTTGGATTCATGACGGCTAAACAGAACAGACTTGGACCGTTAAAGAGAACCTCGATCAGTCTGCCGTCATTTAGGATAAGATAAGATGGACTTTATTGATCATAAATTGGGAGATTTGTGTGTTGCAGCAGCATAACAAAAAGGCATTGCACATTTGTAGAAATTAAAGAGTAGAAATGAACAATTCTAACATTTAAAGACCTCAGAATAGATAATAAATAGATTTTAAGTTACGTGCTGATGCCGTAGTTCTAGCTGTTGGTTCCACTGTTTTCTTAGTGGAAGCAACTGATCATTTTAAATGAATATTGTGAGTCCAGTCGTTGGTTTATTTATTAAGTAGTCGTATAATAGGCAGGATCCTGATCGCTATGTAGCCTTTACTACGCATTATTCCCTGTGACGTCTTTTTTTAGTTCACCTCCTTGAAGGGCATTTGAAAATCAGAGATACTTTAGTGTTTTTGTCTGTTTAGTCCCAGTGTGTGAGTCTGTCTGTAGAGATGGAGAGCAGACAAAGAGCGGGAAGTCTCCAGGGAGGAAAAGCCACTACAATCACCCAAACAGAGACCACATTAACCCCCCATAGGGCCTGTGAGAGTGTGTGTGTGTGTGTGTGTGTGTGTGTGTGTGTGTGGTGTGTGTGTTAAACCGGCTTCCTCCGTTGCTTTTTGCATCATTAACTCAAATAAAAAAAGCGGTGTTTTCTGTCTGTGTTTGTTTGAACGTCTGCGTGTCCGTGTGCGTGTGTGTCGATGTATTTCGGGGTGTTTTCAGACAAAAGCTCGTTTAATCAAACACTCCAGTTTCCTCTTTCTTTAATTATGTGAGGCGTAATGATGCATGGAGCTGTGTTGGCTTCATTAAAACTGAAACACTTCCTCTCTCTTCCTCTCTTTCTCTGAAGTTAAACTACAGCAAACTTTTTAAAAGACGTCCCTCCTGTTGTCTTCGGGTCAAATCTGACCGATTTGACCGATTTACTACTTCCATCAATCATAACTTTTTAGTTTTACATTCGATTGCATTCAAGGCTTTATGATATCCTTCACAGTAGACATTTGAACATAAAAATGGCTGATCACCACTTCATTGAATTTTGGATGATTTAGTCAACTTTGTAACACCATGGTGTTCCCGGCAAAATGACCGCCATAAAAAAAGGAATTAGTAACCATCCGGATCAGATAGAAAAAACACACACACACACCACACACAACACACACACCACACACACACACACACACACACACACACACACACACACACACACACACACACACACACACACACACACACACACACACACACACACACACACACACACACACACACACTAGATGTGTTTTCCCCCCCTTATGTGCCCATCCCCCCATGTGAATAACACCTGGCACACACAAACACACACACACACACACACAAACAAACACACACACACACACACAAACACACAGAACAATTTGACACATTTCCCGCTCTTATGTGCCCATCCCCCCACATGGATCACACCTGGCACACGCAATACATGTTCAGTGTCTGTTCTTTGTATATTTACTGCAGTTTTTCATGTATACCAGTAGTCTGATACAATATGTACAGTTTGAAAGGGTGTTAGATGAAATTTGGTGATGATTGAATGGTTTTTGTGTTAATGTAATAGCAGTTAAAACAGGACCGGTCACATTTGACCGCGAACACCAAAGTAAGGGGGGGAAACAAAGACAACAGGAGGTTTAATGAAGAGGTGTGGACTTAATGATAAAGTACACACATTATTTACAAAAAGACAGTTGTGAATAAGCTTTACAGTCATCTTGTATCTCTAGAATGTATTTGATGTGTTTGTGCGATGGTGGAAAACTGGAAAAATGTAAAATAATACATTAAAATATATAAAAGTAGTTCAATATTTCAGGAAAAATGGTTTGGTCATTGTTTCGGTTACAAATCATGACGGGAGGAAAACTGTGGACGTAAGGTTGAAAAGCAGAAATATTCAAATAGTATATATTTGATGCTCATATCCGATGTGTGTTAAAGTATATTAGTGAAGTATACAACTGTAGTCATTAGCAAAACCTCGTTTTGATGTATCTGATGACTTTAAGATCACCTCAATATCAAATGCAATGCAAATAAAAACAAGAAAATAAATATCAATAAGATGTTTTATATGTACAGTTATTTGATTGTTTTATGTACCTGTAAGGGAATACAGTTACCTTGTTTTCTATCCTGATTATATAATCTGTTACATGTTGTCTGTGCCCTAAATGTTGACTTTTCTACCTGTTGTCTCTGTCAAGTTAGAAATAAAGTGAAAGGTACGCTGGCAGAGTGTGAAGAGGAGCGAGAGGAGAAGGAGAGATTCTCTAATGAGAGTCACTCAGGGGCCTCTTATATGGAGTGTGTGTGTGTGTGTGTGTGGTGTGTGTGTGTGTGTGGGTGTGTGTAGTCAGGCAGTGTTGCCATGGAAGCTGTGTGTGTGTTATCCCTGAAGGAGAGAGGATGATGAGCTGACCTCAGTTCCTTTTTGTCCATTAACTTCAGATTCAAGCGCCGCTTGTTATAATAAAGTTGACATGTGGTTGTCTAACCCCCCAAAAAGGCTTGTTAAACTTAAAGTTCTTTCTCAACCATATATTACAGGTCTCAGATATATACAGAGCCTGTCTCTGATTGGCTGAAACACCAAACAGATCATTGCAGCATCCCATAATCCCCTCTGTTTCAGCCAAAGTGCTGATTCTCTGTCTGTTACTTTAGATGAAAATAAGGAGCCCCTCCCCACGCCCCTCTGAGAGATATTTGGTTAAAAAGAACTCAATGGTGCTCTAGGAGGAGATTCAGGTGATAAGGTGGGGGGGGTTACCTTGGTTGCTGATTGGCTAATGGTTACACAACCCAAAAAAACATTGTGACATCACAAAGTGGCCAAAATCTGATCAGCTCATTTTCAGACAGGTTTTTATAGAAATGGATCAGGGATTTTTTTGTTCCTGACACTTTCAGAGTCTCTTTACACAGAGGGGACACATGTTTGTGTAGAACAGACATGAAAAAGTGGGTTTTGAATAATAGGTGACCTTTAAGAAGGTGTTTGTGTATTGTGGCACTGTTAGCTTTCCATACACTGCCATCTCTGTGGACGTTCTTCATTATTTGTGTGTGTAAACAGCCTCTTCTTTAATCCCCACAAGCAATTTGGTTTCCACTTGTTCTGGAGCAACAGTTTTCCCGATGTTCACCATGATATTTGTATCTGAAATGAAGTTAGGTTCAGTTTAATCTGCTTCATAAACAAATCACTGCCACAGCACTCGTTGCACTGCTGGGTAACTTCCTGTGCGAGCGGCTAATTGGACTGAGATTTTATTCTGCACTCAACAAATTAAATGCATGTTTGGTTTCTTACATTTAAAAAAGTTTTAAACTGAAGTGACAGAGTAACTTAGAGTTTTGAGGAAGACTATTTTGTGTAATGAGTGTAGATATGTTAAGCTGTGCTCTGCATGAAAAGAGACCAAAATCCTCTTTAAATAATAAAAAACTTAGTGAAAAGTGAGTGTTTTCCTACAGGGATCAGAAAAGGTCTTTCTTATCTTATCTTATCTAAACCACACAGCTGTAAAACTTTAGCAGAACAGATCTAGCAGTTGTAATGTGGTTTAAATTGCACTTTCTGTGGTGTCATGTCATTTCCTGTGTAGCTTCTACTTCATTTCGTTGTGCAAACATGTGTTGCATAATAACAATAAATATTCCTTGAATCCTTGAAGACCAATTTGAGTGAATGCGCGACACCAAATTCATCATTGAATCCAGATGTTTTTAGAGCTCCAACTGCAACATCATGTGTTAACGAGAAATCCATCAAAACAACAGAAGATAAATAACATTTAACAACATTTCCCGGAGTCTTCACTGTTCAGAAACTGAAGTGGTAGCGGCAAAAACTCCCTATGAGTTATGGCGCTAATAGAGGCTAAGACGATTGCTCTTCGCAGTGACTCATACAAGAGTCTGTACTGCAGTTAGAGTTCGTGGTGTTTAATAAAGACACAAAACAAACAATATCCAAGTCCGGGAAAAACACGGTGTCAGAGCAATTCAGCCTCTCCTCTTCGTGATCCACAAAAATGACATTCAACATGTGGCCTAAATACCAATAAACCACACCCACGTGATAACCAATAACAATTAAATGTGATTTAAACAGAAATGTAGATACTATTAGAAATAATAAGAAATTGCAGAACAGGCATTTTGGCTCCTACAGAAGTGGAAAACATGTTTTTAACCAGCAATCTTCTCCTTCAGATGTCAAGTGCTGAGTGAAAAGGTCACTGAGAGCTGATGGACGCTTTCTGAAAGACTTGACCTTCATCTTTCATTCATAACGAACAAAAAATACATTCAATGTACACACTGCCTTTAAAACACCTTACTTTATGTCATATATACCCAGAAAGCGACGCAACTTCTGGCCCAGGCTCTCGTCATCTCACGCCTAGACTACTGCAACTCCCTCCTGGCTGGTCTACCTGCATGTGCCATCCGACCTCTGCAGCTCATCCAGAATGCAGCGACTCGTCTGGTCTTCAACCTTCCTAAATGTTCCCACACCACTCCGCTCCTCCGCTCCCTTCACTGGCTTCCAGTAACTGCTAGAATCCACTTCAAGACACTGGTACTAGCGTACCATGCTGTGAACGGATCTGGCCCTTCCTACATCCAGGACATGGTTAAACCATACAACCCAGCACGTGCACTCCGCTCTGCATCAGCCAAACGGCTCGCTGCACCCGCACTGCGAGGGGGACCCAAGTTCCCATCAGCAAAAACACGTGGGTTTGCTATCCTGGCTCCAAAATGGTGGAATGAGCTCCCCATTGACATCAGGACAGCAGAAAGCTTACACATCTTCCGGCGCAGACTGAAAACTCATCTCTTTCGACTCCACTTCGAGCGATAAAATGACTAACAAAGCACTTATATACTAACAAAGGACTGGCTTATCTAAAGCTAGTTGAGTAGCACTTGAAATGTTTTGGCTCTATGAAACCTGATGTACTTATATGATTCTGTTTTCTTCAGTTGTATCTTGTTGGTCGAATGCACTTATTGTAAGTCGCTTTGGATAAAAGCGTCAGCTAAATGTAATGTAATGTAATGTAATATATACAATCAAATATATCAGTGTTTATGGTGTATTTCAATGGTAGACCTTCTACAAAATATATACATTATTGATGATTTATTTTAGATTATTCTGCATGTATTCTTGTTCAAAGTTAAAAATCTACAAAAACTGAAAAAAACTGTATATTTTCAGATGTAAAGGGGCCCAAAACAGCCTTTGCTCACATGTTTGTATTACATATTTAACCATAGGCAATTATTTTCTTACTTAAAGGCGGGGTAGGTAAGTTTGAGAAACCGGCTCGAGTGCCCTAGAATTTGAAAATACACAACCGGAAAAAATCTGCCACTTCCTCACAGAGCCCCTCCTCCAATACACACGAACGCGCACATGACCAATGAGGGCACGAGATAAGTTTGTGCACAGATGGAAGGCTGACAGGCAGGTAGGCCATCCAGTTATTGTAGCCGGGCCGGCTCAGATGATTGGTCGTGCTTTTTACAGCGCCACGGCTTCCACAGATGACTTTTTTAATGGATTTTTTTTTAAAGCACTTCAGGATATTCATTGCTATCGGGATGTTAAGAGCATTCCATGGAATATAACAAAAAGTGTATCTCGAGCCGGTTTCTCAAACTTACCTACCCCACCTTTAATTACCTGTGTTACTTTTCTAATTGTATTATTCATTCATCTGGAAAGGCACGAAGAAATGTCCTCAGACTGTGATCTCTCACTCACAAAGTGCCGGATTAAAGAAAAAAGAGAAAGCATTTCACAGATCTTTCTAAGAAATGGTATTCAGACAAGCATGACATTTCTCCACTGCTGCACCTTTAATGTCTTTTTTAAGAGTTCTTTTCTTTAAGGAGTGCCTTTATTAGAGATATAGTGTTGAAAAGGGGGAGATACGGCAGCCCATTGGTGAGCATTTTACTGTCAATTGACTTGTGCATTAGTCGGCTAATTTGGAATACAAATAAGTGAGCAAGTATAGTTTCATTTCTATATTTTTTACACGTTGCAGGCACTTAAAAGCATGTTCTCAGTATGTTGATGTTTGGGAAACACCTGCAGTGAGTCTAGTAGCATTTGATCCAAAATAAAGTGAGGTATATTCATAGCTCTTATCCCTTAGTAAAAGTCCTGCAGTGTGTGTGTGTGTGTGTGTGTGTGTGTGTGTGTGTGTGTGTGTGTGTGTGTGTGTGTCTGAAGTTTATGAAAAGCCTCTGAGAGCAGGATTAGGATCATCATTGTCCGCTGGTTTGTGATAGGACATGGATTATGAGAGTACAGAGATATGTTTAGCATCCTGAAGTCTCACACCGGCCTGTGAGCAAGCTTAAAGACTGCATCTGCACCGTTTAAATTCACATTTACATTCACAACACTCTGCAGAGGTTCAGCTTTGATCTGAGCAACACTTCCTACATGCAGATCACAGAGTCAGCACGACGGCACAATTATGGGAGTCATTTGTATGTGAGGCTAAGAGATGATAGGTAGCAACACACAGGTACTGCTTCTACTTTGTTTATGCAACTCAGAAAACGATAGGTATATGGAAATTGATAAAATCTCTGAGAGGATGACAACATTTCTGATACTAAATATGTTGGTTACGTTAAATATATGTTGTCTGCAAGATGCTCAAAACACAACGGAGAAAAATTGTGTGCGTCACTTTTTAGTGTCCCCTGGTCTACGAGCTGTGTGCGTCACTTTTTAGTGTCAAGTTGCTGAAGATGTTTCTTCATGTGTACAGGAACATTCGGGTTTTTATATTTGTATCGTTTCTGAAGCTGTCAGCTTCCGTAGTTTCTACTATCGAAGTACATTTTATAAGTAACCCTCCCAACAGTGCTGATGGTTAAGGGGAGTGAAACAGAGGGATGATATATTATGTCAGACGGCTTGCTTACGGCGCTTCCCGGTAAAAATCCTAAACTAAACGGACAACATCTCCACCACCATATGGCTCGGGGGAGATGTCCTTGTAGCGTCCCTCACAAAAACTCCCCCTTTTCTCTCTCTTCCTCTTCCTCTTTCTCCCCCCTCCTGTCTCGTGTCGGTGCTTTTTTGAAGTGAGTTCTCTCTGAACAACCTTCAAGCTGATAGCAGCCGAGCGACATTAGCATTCACAGCATTCTCATGTTTGTCTTATTCCCAACGAGAGGATAGACGACTTCCTGAGAGAGTCTGAATCAGTGTCACTGTGTACATTACCTGTGTGTGATGTAAGGAGGACTTACTATGCAACACACGATACAGTACAGCAAAAACGGAGATACAACAGTTCAGGAAATTCCAAAGAATGTTTAAACCCTTTTGTACAATAAGCTGCTGTGTGTCTGTGTGAGTGTGTGTGTGTGTGTGTGTGTCACACACAAGTGCTTTGGCATACAGTGCTCCAGACATGCTAATCTCTCCTGCAGAGCAATCACAACATCTCCTCAAAAGTTACAGGAAACAACAGAGTTTGTCGAGTAAAAAGCTCCTGAAGCGACGTAATCTCATTTTAAGCTTCTGTATTTAAAGTTGTGTTTGCTTTGTGATCCAATAATGCCTTGTTACTGTCTTTATAAATGGCTCGTGGTTGAATAACTCCATACTTCTGACACCATCTCTCATTAAATTAACTTAAGCACCTTAAACTCATCAGCCAGCAGTTTGAAATTAGACCTGAGGAAAGCGTTTACAGCAGAATAATGAGTTTGCTGCACGCCGACACGTCCTAAACAAACAAAACAGCCTTAAAACTAAAATGTTAATCAAGCGCTCTTCATTATGCTGCGAGTTTTCACCCCGCTGTAATGCAGAGCGCAGTATCTGGGAGTGTAATTCAGTAATGAGAGCAGGGGGGGAGTGACACAATATGTTAATTGCCTCGTGCAAGAGGAGCGCAAACATCTAATTTGAGGGAATTCATGAGAGAGGGGGAGGTTTCTGGAATAACAAACTTTAGACAAATTCAGATTAATCTGCACAGAGATAAAGTGTTGGAAACTCTTCAGGAAACTCATGAAGCTGCTGAAACATCTGTCTGTGAGTAAAGAAATGACTGCAGTAAGCAGAGGAATAAACCTCACTTTATAGAGAGACAGATGGACGGGAGAGCAGGATTTATTTACTGTGAGGCAGTTACACAGAACATGGGAGTCATTCGCTTATTTACAAGTGTTTGTGCATCAATTTAAACCATGAGTTATGATACATCGCCTAATTTGGTCTTTATAATCAGGGTTGGGAGGGTTACTTTAAAATGTATTGTGTTACAAGTACCAGTTGAAAAAAGGAACCAGATGTTATGTTCCTGAAAGTACTCAGATGTTGTACTTGAGTAAAAGTACTTAGAGATTGTACTTGAGTAAAAGTAGAAGTACTTAGATCTAGTACTTGAGTAAAAGTAGAAGTACTCAGATGTTGTACTTGAGTAAAAGTAGAAGTACTCAGATCTTGTACTTGAGTAAAAGTAGAAGTACTCAGATCTTGTAGTAAAAGTAGAAGTACTCAGATCTTGTACTTGAGTAAAAGTACTCAGATCTTGTACTTGAGTAAAAGTAGAAGTACTCAGATCTTGTACTTGAGTCAAAGTAGAAGTACCAGAGTGTAGGAATACTCTGTTTCAGTAAAAGTCCTGCATTCAAAATGTTCCTCAAGTGAAAGTAGAAAAGTATTATCATCAACATATAGTTAAAGTAGCGACAGTAAAAGTAGTCGTTGTGCAGATTGGTCCATTTCAGAATAATATATATGATATGTATTATAATGATTGATCATGAAAGTGTTCTCAAAGCTGGTAAAGGTGCAGCTAGTTTGAATGACTTTGTATACTGCAGGGTAGCTTGAGGATTTACTCCAGGTGGAACTAAAGTCTGATTTAACACTTGATTATATTTCACATCATTCATCCACATCTGTGAAGTAACTAAAGGTATTAAATACATGTAGTGGAGTAAAACACCGTTTATTTCACTGTAGTGAGGTAACCCTTTAATTTACAGGTTGTAGGTCCATACAAATATTCAACTCTGTCTTTCTGACAATGCCAAAGAAAAGTTGTGTTTTAAGTTTTAATTAGCTATTTGACACGTTAGAGTCAATGTAAGGGAGAAAGGGGGGGGGGGGGGGGGGGGGGTGATGAAAAATTGATGTGAGAAGTCATCGGGGAGGAGAGGACCTCAATCTTGTTGGCTCTCTCTCCAAGCTTTTCATTTGTCTTTTGACTTATTTATCGGGTCGAGAGGCGATATTAGCTGTGGTGGATTCCAACACACACACACACACACACACACACACACACACACACACACACACACACACACACACACACACACACACACACACACACACACACACACACACACACACACACACACACACACACACACACACACACACACACACGCAAACACACACAGTCTTCAGAGGGGCAACCCTATTACGGAGAACCAGAGACTTCTAGCTGTCTCTGCGCATCAGAATTAGAATTTCAAAGTTGCTTTTGATTGTTTGATCTCGTATCCAAAAGTGATTGTTGGTTAGAAAAAGCAGGTGTGAGAAAAACTATTAACATAAAGAGGATGTGGTTCTATTAATACCCGGGTTCTCTCTGTAGTCCCGTGGCTAGTTGTGATCCATAATTAACGGAGAACAGATCCCATTTTCACCTTCTGCTGCGGTTCCTACTGGAGCAGATCTCCGGAGAGCAGCGAGCAGATGATACTTCACACGGAGGAAAAGACTAGAGAGAGCTACTCTGATTTCTAATAACATAACGAGAGGGAGCAGATAACGGCACTTTAATATATTATGTGTCAGTGCAAATATTATTTTGTATTCTTAAGTAAAAGGAAGTAGTCGTTGTTGAACGAGTCATATCCACCTTATGTCTCGACTGCTCTATGGCGCTTCTCATTGTGTTGGAGCTTCTGTTTAAAGCGTAATTGCTATAACATAGCATAGCATCTCCCGCTATTTCAATTTTACTTGTCAAAGAAACTGCTTTTACCCTTTTAAATGAATGTTTTAACACGTTTTAAGGCAGGAAACTAACAATTTAGATTACCAGTATGTGATTTGTTTATTGTAATAATGCATATTTTGGAATTTACAACGTTTGGAGCTGTGAGGAGCTGCTAGCTGTTTCCGGTCTGCTCAACAAATCACAATGCACTGCAAGTCTAACAATAGGGTGTTAAATAATAATTCAAATTATGAGAGCCACCAATTTAGACAGAGCTAGCTAGATTGCTAACATTTGCTAGCTAGCTTGTTAGATAGGTAGCTAATATAAACTAGCCAATATGTTAGAGAGAAAGTGAACAGTGGCTAAGAGAAGACAGCTTACTTTAGCTAGCTAGTTTGATAGATAGATGGCTAAGATGCACTAGTTCGCTAGCTAAATAGCAAACAGACAGGTTATTAAGTAGTCGAGTAATAAGGGGGATAATGTGCTACTTTTGGCTTAGGGTAGGTGTTTTATTTTCACTATTACCTACTTGCTCTCAAAATTGTTGCAAAGTGCACACTAGTTTTGCCCATTTCCTCTAAAGCAGGGGTCTCCAACCTTTCTTCATCTGAGAGCTACTTTGAAAAAATGAAAGTGGCCAAGAGCTACTTGCATCACATCGCTTACATTTATTCACATAGCCCTCATCAGTTGACTTAAGCTATACTTTTGTACATGTGTGAAATTGCAATACCTAAAGCTTATGAAAAATCTTAACTTCACATCAAGGTCCAAGAAAACGAAAATGTCTCACATATTATTATGGCCCACATAGTAAGTACATCACTGAAAATTCACATAAATGTCCTTAATCACTACCTGACAAGCATCTTATGGCACATGTGTAAAATAAGTGCATTCCCTCTTTTTCACAGTTAGTGAGATGAATGGCACTGCATGGAGTCCACCATACAGGTGTCTGCTGGAGTGTACCCACTTAGGTTCACTCTAATAGAGTCATTTAAATGTTCATCAGTCGGTCTTGTTCTGTATTTAGATTTCATTTATGTCAGAAAAAGCTGCTTCACAAAGGTCTGTAGAACCAAATAAAGCAGACATGTTCAGTGCTGCTTGGTGAATGTTCTTATAGTTTTCTGGGTCTACAAGGCTCCAGAAATGTTGTGAGTTTTGCTGAGACTTAAGCTGAACATTATTTTGGAGATCTCCACAGGATTTACACTGAACAGTTCAGCCATCTTTTTCTTCTTCTTCTTCTTCTTCTTCTTCGTCTTTACATTAAATTATAAACCATAATAAATCAATTGTATAGGTCTAGCCTCCCTATATCTGTGTGTGAAGTTGTTCCATCCTCAAAAACAAAAAAACTAATGCTTCTGCAGTCTAGCTGCAGCTTCTAGCAACGGTCTTCTGTTAAAAAAAGGACACTGAAGGTCCTGAATGTGGCAACACAAACATGACTTGAGTCTGAACACAGCAGACAACAGGAGTATTTACAACAGCATTATAAAAACTAAAATACTGCATGTGGGTGCACACTTACATTCTCTGTCTTACTGTTACATAAATCCCATGAATGTATGAGATTAAGTTAGCTTCATCATATCTCAATCAGTGATTAAGTGAATAATAACGTTTCTATCAGGTTCCTATCAGCCTGTCACTCATTATTTTCAGGGAGGGGGCGGGGTTTGGAGGAACAGAGGAGACGGTGATCACGGAAGCTTTTTCCTCCTGCCTTCACAAACTTTACACGAGTATTTATCAACTGAAAATAGCAAGAGGACATTCATACTCTGCAATCCAAGACTTAATTAAATCCACCAAAAACCTGACATGACGACAACGAGTGTTTTTCAAAAATCACAAATCCCTCCCAGTGTGTCTCTGAGCCGCAGCGACAGGGCCTGATTCAGAGCGGGTCATTCTGCTGTTGGTTCTGGACTGGTGTTGGTGGAGAAAGCAGACTGCTCCGTGTGTGGTGCCGCTGTGCCGCTGTCACGTCTGTTCCTTGATCTCTGCGTCACCGACCAATTTGATATTCGTGTGACAGAAACAATTCTAAAATAAAAAAACTTTATTGTCCAGCCGCGGCCGAAAAATCAATAAGCAACCTTACTTCGCTATAATCAATAATCGAGCGGCGAGCTACTGAAAAGCTGGCCGCGAGCTGCCCGCGAGCTACCGGTAGCTCGCGATCGACGTGTTGGAGAGCCCTGCTCTAAAGCTATCCAACTAAACTCCTGTTTCGAGGATAGTTATGTTAGCTGCACTTCAGCTCATTTTTGTTGTCCCTGATCAGTTCTGCACTTGTAACACTCTCAGCGGAGATAAGAAGGACGTGATAAAGCTCACTGCTTAGCCACTTCCATCATCACTTCCCAAACTAAAATGTAATCACTTGCCTGATTTTAAGATGTCTAAATTGTCCTTATTGTTCCTGGACTATCACAGTGTTTGTTTAGCCTTGTTTCCTCAGTGTGAGGAGCAGCGGCCAACACTCTGCTTCATTATTTATTAGAGCCGGTCTCACATCACAGCCGCACCGCAATGCTGCATTTACTGCACTGTTGTTCTTTGTATTCACCCAGAAAACCTGCTGTTTCTCTCTGTCTTTCACTATGTCACTTTTTTTCATACCATCTTTGCCTTTGAATAACTGGATGTAATAATTTGAAACATCTGGCGATCAAACTTCACTTTCTTCTCATCATCATGTACAGTTAAAGGTGGGGTAGGTAATTTTGGAGAAACCAGCTCGAGTGCGCTAGAATTTGAAAATAGACAGCCGGAAGAAATCTGCTACTTCCTTACAGAGCCCCTCCTCCAACACACACTAACGCGCACATGACCAATGAGAGCACGAGATAAGTTTGTGCACAGATGGAAGGCTGATAGGCAGGTAGGCCATCCAGTTACTTTAGCCGGGCCGGCTCAGATGATTGGTCGTGCTTTTTACAGCGCTACGGCTTCCACAGATGACATTTTTTTATGGATTTTTTGTCAAAGCACTTAAGATATTCATTGCTATCGGGATGTTAAGAGCATTCCATGGAATATAACAAAAAGTGTATCTCGAGCCGGTTTCTCAAACTTACCTACCCCACCTTTAATGTCCTGTGTTACTTTTCTCATTGTATTATTCATTCATCTGGAAAGGCACGAAGAAATGTCCTCAGACTGTGATCTCTCACTCACAAAGTGTCGGATTAAAGAAAAAAGAGAAAGCATTTCACAGATTTTTCTAAGAAATGGTATTAAGACAAGCATGACATTTCTCCACTGCTCTGCTCTTACAATACAGGAACCTCTGTCAGGATTTGTCCTTTAGATTCGTTAAAAAGTCATCAGTGAAACCAAATGCTGTGAGTGAGTGAGCATTTTAATGAGAAGCCCCAAAACAGGTGCTGACACATGTTCAAAATGTCAGATTCTGTTAGATTCCCATTGTTTTTATATTTGGGTTTATATTAAAACACAACCCTGGGAATTAAATCAGGTTTAGCTTCTGGTTGTGAAGCAAGATAATGAAAAAGGTAGGAAATTGGAAACAAAGGACAATGAAGAAGAGAGGAGAGGAAGCTGATTTAAAATGTGTTAAAAAATATCTTTGATCTGTGTTTTCTGTCTTTTCTTAACATCTGTTACTGCGATACAGAAGACTATTAAGTGTAGAAAACAGCATTAAAAAAAGTAGAAAATATACAAGTTGACCGTGAAGATAAAAAATCTATAAACTGTCTTACAAATAAAACACTATTGAAGGGTCGATTGACAGTAAATACAATATAAAGCAGGATATTATATACATTAAGTGTGTAATGACTTCATCAAATAGAGGTGTAAAGACAGACTGCATGTCTAAAACAGTCATGAGTTGAATCCACAATGCTGATTGGTCAATTTCGAACATTCTGAGGTCTGCTCCTTTCCGATAGCAGACCGTTGCTAAGGATAACAGACCGTTGCTAAGGAGAACAGACCGTTGCTAAGGATAATGAACCGTAACTAAGGAGAACAGACCGTTGCTAAGGAGAACAGACCGTTGCTAAGGATAACGGACCGTAACAAAGGAGAACAGACTGTTGCTAAGGAGAACAGACCGTTGCTAAGGATAAAGGATTGTAGCCAAGTATAACCGACCGTAACTAAGGAGAACAGACTGTTGCTAAGGAGAACAGACCGTTGCTAAGGAGAACAGACCGTTGCTAAGGATAACGGACCATAACTAAGGAGAACAAACCGTTGCTAAGGATAAAGGATTGTAGCCAAGTATAACCGACCGTAACTAAGGAGAACAGACCGTTGCTAAGGAGAACAAACCGTAGCTGTGGCCAAACAAAAAATAGTTTTCTCCATCAGAAAACAGTGGAGTGCTTTTTTTATATTTTTGAAGAGCACATACTGTGGATTCATGATGGCTAAACTGTCTCCAGTAAAGAGAAAGACAATCGTTGGCAGCTCTGTTTAAAGCAACAGAACAAAGAAGCACAAAATCCCTATTTGGAAAGCAACGATCAGTATAAACAGCACTTGTTTATCACAATAACAATATCTATATTTTAGATCAATCTGGCTTTATTGACCTTCTATCTGCGGAGCCCCCGAGGCGCCTGACAACTGCAGTCTGTGTCCATTATAATCAGCCGGGCACTAAATACATCAACACAAGCAGATGATAAAAGCATTCAGCTCATTGATTAGCTTTGTTCATTTCTCGCTGGTGCAGGAGAGAAAGCTCTGTTTCAAAGCAGCAGTGAAGCAGAACATAATAACAATATGTGTCTCATTGTTTCTGCTATTATCAATGAAACAGTGAGAAGACTACAGCCTGCAGTGGCTTCATGTTAGGAAGAAAAACAACTAGAGAGACTATTTCTAAAAGAAAAAGTAGATCTGCCACCTCTATAGGTAGAGTCTGCTTTAGGTAAGGAGAGGAGGAGAGGACTCTTTAAAGTAGAGACACTACAAACTGATATACACCTGAACACCAGCAGGAGAGGACTCTTTAAAGTAGAGACACTACATACTGATATACACCTGAACATCAGCAGGAGAGGACTCTTTAAAGTAGAGACACTACATACTGATATACACCTGAACATTAGCAGGAGAGGACTCTTTAAAGTAGAGACACTACATACTGATATACACCTGAACATCAGCAGGAGAGAACTCTTTAAAGTAGAGACACTACATACTGATATACACCTGAACATCAGCAGGAGAGGACTCTTTAAAGTAGAGACACTACATACTGATAGGAGCCTGAAATTGAGCATAATAGGGCCCCTTTAAGTATTTTAGGCATGAATACTGAAACAAATATGTACAAAGTACAATAACCCTTACAGTACTACTCCTGTTTCCTTACAGTAACATCTCACAGTGACAAAAGAAGTTCAGGAAATCAAGGAGATTACAAATCCTCCTCATCAAAGCAGATTTTCCGTGAAAGCCTTTAAACATTTCGCCAACATTTGAATACTGGAAGCTAATTTGCACATGAAAGCATCAGCTCTTTCTGCAGCGGTGGCAGGAGGGGGACCAGAAACCAACAAGTGTGTTGAAACACAATAGCTCCCTGTGGAGTGTGTGTGGATTACATCAATAAAAAACTAGTTAAATAAAGACTATTATCTTTGCTGCAACACTTATTCCTCCCTGGTGACTCAGAAAAAATGCCCCAAAAGAAACGTAAAACAAGTGAGAAAGCAACCGTGTGTTATTACTGAGAGAGCATGGACCTAAGACAAGTCAAACATGGGGATAAGTGTGTGTGTTTGTGTGTGGTGTGTGTGTGTGTGTGTGTGTTGTGTGTGTGTGTGTGTGTGTGTGTGTGTGTGTGTGTGGTGTGTGGTCAGGAGTAAATATGAAGTGATGCAGCATCTGGTGTAGCCTTTAAGTGAAATATCACTCCATTCCGCTTCGTTTAGCGTCACTTCGTCTGAGTTAATTGGTTCATGAGGAGCACTAATTAAGGGGGATGGCCTTGTTTATCGTCATGCCGACGCTCGTTAAGCCTAGAGATCTTTTTTTTCTTCTAGTTGCTGGTGATATTAACCCACCCTTCACAACATATAATATAACAACTGCATCTAATGCACCCACACACACAGCTTGACACCACTCAAATATATGCATACACTGTGTAATACACTGAAATCACACATTATTATACCCACAGTCAACCACATGTGCGTTGATGATTGTTCGGAAAATCCTGAATGTCTTCCTCCAATATCAGAGTAACATGCTAACAAAGGTATCCCAACTCTAGCTGTGTACATGACAGGATGTATGATTACCTAGAAGAGCATCAGGACTGTTTTAGGCATATGATAGCTATGTGATTAACATGATGATTCAGCCTCTATGGAGATAGACATAGGACAAGCATGATCATTTCTGACGTGGAGCTAATCTGAACTAAACATTGAATACTGCTTTCTATTCCTCCATCTTGTGACTGTGTAACTCCCTCTCTTGGATATCAGCATGTGAAGGACACTGTTCAGGAACTAGTTGATGCTCTGTATGTGATGACTACTTCCATTCTGGAGAGGATCACAAATACATGGATCCTGAGATTGAAGCTCAAGCCGGTGACCAGGGATTATTAACATTTTTGAGATTTTGAGAAAAAGTCCGAATTTTGAGATTTTGAGAAAAAGTCAAAATTATTTGAAATCTTGAGAAAAAGTCAGAATTTCTAAAAAAAGCCAGAATTTTGAGAAAAAGTCAGGATTTTGAGAAAAAGTCAGAATTTTGATATTTTAAGAAAAAGTCAGGATTTTGAGATTTTAAGAAAAAAGCCAACATTTTGAGAAAAAACTCAGTATTTTGTAAATGACAGGATGTATGATTACCTACAAGACCCGGTATTCCTCTATTTGTGACTGTGTAACTCCCTCTCTTGTATATCAGCATGTGAAGGACACTGCTCAGGAACTAGTTGATGCTCTGTATGTGATGACTACTTCCATTCTTCAGAGGATCAGAAATACATGGATCCTGAGATTGAAGCTCAAGCCGGGGACGAGGGAGATTTTTCTAACAATGATGATGAAATGATGATGAAGATGTCCTACCTCTCTGCGTCTCGAGGCCCAGCAGGTCTGTTTGACTTTCCACACCACAGCAGCGACCAGCAGCAGAGACAGGAAACAGCTGCAGGAGGGGAGGGGGGAGAAATAAATGTATCCTTAGTGTTGCATGAACGAAATATGCAAAAAAATGTAAATATCATGCAGGATTTATCTGATTCAAATGTGGGATAACAACAGGGCAGCACCACCTGTTTACATGTTAAAATGTTCAATTGAATGTATAATTGTTGGATGTTTCAAATAAGTAATTAATGATACAGAACAACCCGCAACAAAAACCCAAAACACTTCCATGAGGAGAAACGTGCTGCAGTTAGAAACGATTCAGATTTAAAAACACATGCAGAGCGTTTACAAGAAGTTGCATAAAGAAAACGCTGCAAGAAGCTCAAAACACAACTTTAGCTACGTTAGCTAGCTAGCTTACAGCAGATCTGCAGTAAGATCAGAAGGAGTCATGTGATCACATTGTTAAAATAAGACCATCAAACATTTTAGGTGAGTTTCCAACAACAGAGACAGTTGTTCAGCTTTATAACCCTGAACGTCACCAAGCGCTCCGTCCCAGCTGTGTGCGTCACTCTTTAGTGTCCCCTGGTCTCCAGCTGTGTGCGTCACTCTTTAGTGTCCCCTGGTCTCCCAGCTGTGTGCGTCACTCTTTAGTGTCCCCTGGTCTCCCAGCTGTGTGCGTCACTCTTTAGTGTCCCCTGGTCTCCCAGCTTTGTGCGTCACTCTTTAGTGTCCCCTGGTCTCCCAGCTGTGTGCGTCACTCTTTAGTGTCCCCTGGTCTCCCAGCTGTGTGCGTCACTCTTTAGTGTCCCCTGGTCTCCCAGCTGTGTGCGTCACTCTTTAGTGTCCCCTGGTCTCCGTTGTGTTTTGAGCTTCTTGCAGCGTTTTGTATTCGCAGCGTTTGGTTTCTGCAGCTTTTAGTAAACGCTGCGCATGTCTCCTCAAGTTGCTGAATGTTCTCTAAATGCTGCATGTGTTGTCAAGTTGCTGAAGATCTTTCCTCATGTGTAAAGGAACATTTGTGATTTTATATTTGCATCGTTTTTGAAACTACAGCTTGTTTCTCTAAATGGAAATGTTCTGGGCCGATGTAGAGTGTTTGTTTGCACCTGTCGGCCACCGTACACAGTCCAATAATTAGCCATAACAACTTATTGATGAACAACAACAGTAATTGCAAGAAAAAGCACAAACAATGCATGTTTTCGTGAAGTAATCATCCTTTGCAGTTTCCGTTTGAGCTTATGTTTGTGTGCATCTTTGCTGTAATTACTGCCCAATCTTTGTACTTTATTTACAGTAACCCAACTTAGGGGCAAATTTAAAATAACATCTACTTAAAGCTTGAGCTACTCTTTCTAGTTACGCTGAAACAAAAACACCTTCAAGTGCAAGAAGAAATAAATAAATCACACAACCACGAAACAGTGTCTTCACACTCGTTCACTGAGCTCCACTTTCTGCAGAGAGAAGAGAAACTCTCAGAAGATTTGAGGCGAGATAATAAACCGCCGTGACCACAGGCAGCCGGGGGTTTCAGGACAGAAAAGGGCGGCGAGAGGTCAACGAGCGACATGATGCTCCCTCACAAAGAACAAGGTCCACACACACACACACACACACACACCACACACACACACCACACACACGGTTCAGTGTCTGCAGGCCAGAGTTTTCCGGGCACAAAGCACCTCTCTCAAACCAGAACTTCTGACAAGAACTCAAAACAAGCGCAGCCAAATAACTGACAACAGGAAGTGCCGGAGAAACTGCTGAACACAGCAACTTCAGAAACAATCCTCCTCTTCATCTGTCTGTGTGTGTGTGTGTGTGTGGTGTGTGTGTGTGTGTGTGTGTGTGTGTGTGTGTGTGTGTGTCTGTGTGTGTGTCCTCCATGTGTCTCTATGAGGAGATGATTGTGAAGGGTATTAGTGCCGTAATGAGCGTGACATTTTCAGAAGCGGTCTGCAAAGAGGCGCCCACATCGACCTCTGAGCTGCACTCAGACACTTCACTTCACTTCCCCCTCCTTTTCCTTATTGGATGAAAACCGTCCACTTTCAACACTGTAACTACGGACTTCCAGTTGGTGGCGTTCAGGATTATAGAGCTGGACAACTGTCTCTGATGTTACTGCAGACAGTTGGCCAGTTTTGGCACATGTATGTTTTTTGATTTGCATCGTTTTTGAGACTGCAGCGTGTTTCTCTAAAGTGAAATGTTTTTGGCCGTTGTAGAATGTTTTTTTGCAACCAAACATGGTCCGGTTGTGTCGTAGCTGTACCTGATGGACACTTATTTTGGATGGACCTGGAAAACTTGTGTGTGACATCCTCCTGGATACATCTCTACGATCATTTGTGTCATTTAGTTGTTGTTAGTTTATTATTTAGTGTAATCTATACACACGACATCTATTGCTCGTCCGTCTGTCCTGGGAAAGCGATCCTCCTCGGTTTCTCTACCCTAGGTTTCTTCCAGGTTTCCCCGATAATTGTGGGCGGTTTGGGGATTGTTTCCTGTGACGCAGCGTCCACACGGCGGCGTGCGTTGAAGCTTGCCGGGTGGGCGTGTCTGAAGCTCGACCAACAACCAATCACATGAATCTCCCGCCCCGGACACACAAGCACGCGGTTTGATTGGCTAGAGCTTGTACTGGCATATGATTTGATTGGCTGTCGCTTCCGTCGAAGCTTCAAAAGTAGAACATGAACTCGTGAACTTTTCTCAAGTTTTGAAGCGAGCAAAGCGAAGCGACAGAACCACAATGCAGTTCGGCAAAGCGTGACGTCACTCCATTCAAAGTGAATGGGAAGAAGCGTTGAAGCTTCAACGCACGCCGCCGCGTGGACGGGCCGTGAGGGTTTAGGCCGGGGATTGTGTAAGAGACGTGTAATCACCGCTAAATGCACTTTAACACAGGGGTATCTCCTCTTGCACTTTATATATCGTAGCTGCTACATTGTTCTGCCATGTGGTAAATGCTTGTATGCTGCTCTTGCTCTTTCTGCATGTCATGTATTTATTTTTGCTATGTCTATAAATGTCATGTTCTTATATGTTGTATGTGACGGGACTGAGGATGGAAATTAGCTTAAAGCTAAAATCCGGCTCATTTACGCTTGTAAGCATTGTTTTGTTTTAAAGTGTTCATCGATGTGCACTGTCCCGGTTCAAATAAACGATTAAATGAAATGAAAGATGTACAAAGTGTAAAGCCCACTGAGACTTATGTGTAATTTGTGATATTGGGCTTATTACAAACAAATGATGTTGAAGATTTGCTGGGTTATGGGCGGTCAAAAATGTTTATGTATTCTGACTTCTTATCCTTCAAAGTCAACTTTATTGTCAATCTTTCATGTTGTGTGTACAGACAGAGAGATCGAAATACTGTTTCCGACAATCCCGAATACAAAAATACAAATATATATAAAAATATGTATAAATATCTGCAACCTGTTCCTGAATGCATCGTCTTGTCTCTTTAATATTTAGCTCTTTATGGTGTCTGTTTGTGCAGCAATATCTATTTGTGGATAAGTGCAATTGAATTGGACTGCATTATTATAATAAAATGTTACAATTATTTACTTTCTTGCACGGTTGTGCCTTTACGAGGACCCCCACTACACTGAACACACCCCAGAACAATTATATACAAGATTACAAGACCAATACAGTTACTAAATGATTTTCCGTCCTCCTCTGGCTGGGATTCAAATCCAATCAGGCCCTAAAACTCCCCGTTCAGTCGGTATTACCTCCGCCTCGCCGTTAATGTGCTCAGCTCAGCCAATGGAGCGCAGCGGCTAATTGTTGCTATTACCGAGGCATAAGGGAGGAAGATGAAGAGGGAGGAAGAGGGGGAGAGGAGGGGAGGGGAGGGTCCACTGAGCCTCCTGATAGGTGCAGATTTAAAGGTCTCCTATTATGCTGTTCTTCATTACTTTATTATAGGTCTCAGATATATCCAGAGCCTGTCTCTGATTGGCTGAAACACCAAACAGATCATTGCAGCATCCCATAATCCCCTCTGTTTCAGCTCTGTTTCCAAAGTGCTGATTCTCTGTCTGTTACTTTAGATGAAAATAAGGAGCCCCTCCCCACGCCCCTCTGAGAGAGATTTGGTTACAAAGAACTCAATGGTGCTCTAGAGGAGATTCAGGTGATAAGGTGGGGGGGGGTTACCTTGGTTGCTGATTGGCTAATGGTTACACAAGACAAAACATTGTTATGACATCATAAAGTGGCCAAAATCTGATCAGCTCATTTTCAGACAGGTTTTTATAGAAATGGATCAGGACAAAAAGAGAGAGAATCTTTGTTCCTGAAACTTTCAGAATCTCTTTACACAGAGGGGACACATGTTGATGTAGAAGAGACATGAAGAAGAGGGGACACATGTTGATGTAGAAGAGACATGAAGAAGAGGGGACACATGTTGATGTAGAAGAGACATGAAGAAGAGGGGACACATGTTGATGTAGAAGAGACATGAAGAAGAGGGGACACATGTTGATGTAGAAGAGACATGAAGAAGAGGGGACACATGTTGATGTAGAAGAGACATGAAGAAGAGGGGACACATGCTGATGTAGAAGAGACATGAACAAGTGGATTTTGTACAATAGGTGATCTTTAAAACTGTGCAGCCACAGGTCAAATCAAATCAAAATGTATTATAGCCCCAAATCACCAAAATGCCTCAAAGGGCTGTACAAGGCAAACAACAGCAAAGAGAAAAACAAATACAAACGTCATAGCATAAAAATTATAAAAACATTATACAACAACATAAGTATTGCCATATAATAAAAGCATGTGACGGAAGTGATGCTAATGTATAGAAAGGTAACAGCAATCAAACTGATTAAACAGCCGGGGAATGAGTCCGTGAGAAAGAGGGGGTGTTTCTCAATGTCGAGTACGCTTGCTTGGTAGCACATGTCTTCCGAGTCACTTGCTTCAGAAGCGAGGCAAGAATCCTTCCTGGCATTCGGAAAACGAAGAGAGGAACAGGCGAGCAAGTGTGCAGGTGTGCGTCATATGAGAGGCCCCGCCTTACATTTTCCGCCACAGATTTGGGGAAATTGGTCCGTGTGCAAAGCATTGTGGGGATTTTAAGACCGCGGAGTCTACACATGTGCAGCCTCGAAATTTCTCGCTACGAAGTACGCCGGGCTCGGTAGAATTCCAAGTATGCTGGACATTGGAACAGTCCTTCGGCGGCACTCGATGATGTAGTATGCTTGAAATAGTGGCTCTGGAGCAGCTTTACTCGACATTGAGAACACCCAGAGTGTGTGTGTACACGTGTGTGTGTTCCTGCGGTTTTAAGTGGTGCGGTGGCTTAGTTTAAACAAGGGTCAACACACACGTGAAGGAGAACACATCTGAGTGCTGGCGGGCAGAGTGTAAAATCAAAAAGCTATTCGTTGAACATGAGCCAAGATATCTCACGATGGGAAACAGCTTTCCATCTGCAGCAAATCAGCAAATCAGCGTAGAGACAAACGGAGACTGAACATGTGTTTATCAGCCAGAGGACATGTGTCTTTCTCAAAATACTTTCTTTTTCAAATTGAGTATCTCTATCTTTGTGTTTTAGTTTTTACTTCAGCAAATGTGGATGTAAATAGGGGAGATGAAGTTGTACCAGATGACTCTTTTAAATATCTAAACACTCTTATAAACTCAATGTTTTCCCACCAACCATGGCTGCTTTGACAGCGTCAGAGATGGCTGCAGTACACACATCCTTTACTCAAGTAGAAGTCCAGATACTTGTGTTTAAAAATACTCTAGTAAAAGTAGAAGTACTGACTAAACTTCTTTACTCAAGTAAAAGTAAAGAGGCTTTGAAATGTA
Organism: Dissostichus eleginoides; assembly: GCA_031216635.1. Lineage (NCBI taxonomy): Eukaryota > Metazoa > Chordata > Actinopteri > Perciformes > Nototheniidae > Dissostichus > Dissostichus eleginoides. The sequence continues at coordinate 29,458,785 of CM062278.1, forward strand.
CTTCAGTAAAAAGTACCCATAACTAGCAGCTGCTTTAAAGAGTACCTGACCTCCCTTTATATTAATAGAACAATAATGTCATTGTTAGCTAATGAATGTTTCCATGCTGAACAACGGCAACATGACAACGTTTTCATTGGTCCCTCTTCTTTAGAGAAGACCAGGAAATGATGGATACACGGATCGTGTTCAAATCAATAGGCAATGACTCTAAATAATAATGATCACGCCACCAAACACACATTCAGACTAAAGGAACCAGCCTGTTTGGAACATGTAAGAAGTAGAAAGTACAGGTATTTGGGTTCAACATGTAAGAAGTAGAAAGTACAGGTATTTGGGTTCAAAATGTAAGAAGTAGAAAGTACAGGTATTTGGGTTCAAAATGTAAGAAGTCAAAGTAAAGTCGTAGTGGAGTAAAGTACTGATACCAGAGATATGTACTTAAGTACAGTAACTAAGTATTTGTACTCCACTACTTCCCACCTCTGGACAGTGTGAACATCTGTGGCATTTTATATCACAGGTGATGATGATGAGGATGAGGATGAGGCTTCCATTCAAATGTCGGTGTGAATGAGACTGTTATTTCCATGCAGTGTGAGATCTCCACAGGGATTTGGTTCTTATTTAAAGACTCTCTGATCCTTGCCCTCCCGTTGGTCCCGTTGAGAGAAGAGTTAATACAAATGTTGACGTGATCATAATACGATCGGTCTTCAGATGCTACACTGAGCCCAGAGCAATAATATCAAGAAACAGCAGCAAGAGGTTTTGCAGGCCATGCTCACCTTCTTCAGATTTGTAAAGCAGCTTCTCATTAATATTATTCTAGTGCATACAGTCATTAGGAAAGGCTCAACTAATGATGTCTAGTATTATAAAGAGCGACAAAGACGGGTCGAGCAAAAGCAAGAATGTTTTCCAAGAAGACCTGAGTTTGAGTCCCGTTTGCAACCAAAAGTCAACACGTTATTATTCATTTAACTAACAAAATAACGTGTTTGTACAAGACTACGTTACGACAAGGTTTTGTATTTATTTTAACAAACTAGCGACAAAGATGGGTATAGAGCAAAAGCAAGAATGTATTCCTAGAAGACCTGAGTTTTCCTAGAAGACCTGAGTTTAAGTGCAACCAAAATCCAAAACAACAGTATTTTAACTTATAAAATAACGTGTTTGTACGAGACTACGTCGCGTTATACGTCATGTATTCGAGTATTTTACACATCCAGGTGTTGAATATATTTTAACATACCAGCGATAAAGATGGGTAGCACAAAAGCAATAATTTATTCCTAGAAGACCTGAGTTTGAGTCCTGTTAAAGTCAAGACGTTATTATTAACTTAACTTAAGAAATGACGTGTTTTTATGAGACTACGGTATGTATTTAAGTATTTCCCGTACGCCACCAGGTCTTGTGTTTATTTTAACGTACTAAGTATTAATATATGTCACATTTGTTGAATTTAATCAGGGGTGTACTGGTTTTTGCAACCCTTGATTTAAGCTGACTGATACTTATTTTACAGATACTGATGACATTTCTATCTATGCTGTTTTGTTATTAATACATGTCAAATGTGTCATCTTCCCATGAATTGTACAGGTGATCATTTAGAAATTAAAATATATATTGATGTTCAGAGGGGATGTACTCATTTATGCTGTGTACAGATAGATTGTTAGATAGAAAGCTAATGTGTGCTAGTTATCCGAGGTTGCATAAGGTGAATAGTGGAAAGACATTTATTAAAGTAGGGTTAGCTAATTAACTATACAGTATACAAATACATATATAAAGAGAAAGGGAGCAATGGAGGGTGTATGCGGTACAAAAGTAAATCCTGCAGGAACAAACAGGTGATTGAGGGCATATGTAGTCATGTATGAAAACAAACAGTGCTGAGCTCTAAGTGGAAAGTCCTTAAATGCACTCAAGAGACTCAAAGGTTAAAAGCTGCATGTGTTGAAAAGTGAGAATTTCCTCCCGTCAACCTCTGCTCCTCTGCGTGTCGAAGCCAAAACATTTACTCCTGTTGGTGCTGAAGCAAATAAAGTCAGTCTGAAAGCTGGAAAAGTGCTATTTGAACAAACCGAGACTAATCTCCGGAGAGAATCGCGGAGGAAGTGGACTTTGATACGGAGGTCATTTTGAAATGAAGTGGGCGAGCTCAGGGAAGGCTCATGAGCCACTTAGCGCTGCGGAGCTTCACGGCTGTTTTTTAAAAAGGAAAGGGAGAGAAACTGATTGCTAATCAAGCCAGCGAGAGCCGGGAGTAATTGGACAAAAGCTGAACTGCAGTGTCACCAATTAGCATGTGAGACTGAGCAGAGCGGAGACATAAATGCTGCTTAATTATGGCCATAGAAAACATGAGGAGGACAGAGGGAGCGAGCTTCAAATGGTTATAAACTTTAGAAGGAGATAAGAGCTAAGCGGGGAGACACAGGGAATCAAGAAGTATACACTTTAAGCAAATGGTACTTACAACACAAACAGACCTAGTGTGTGTTTTGGGCAATAACTGGATTGTGGTAATCTAAAAAACGGTGACATAGCACAGATTCAAAATTCTAAGAAAAATTCAGAGAAAAAGTCAAAATTCTAAGAAAAAGTCAAAGATCAGAAAAAAAGTCAAAATTCTAATAAATTCACATCTCTAAGAAAAATTATAATTTCTAAGAAAAAGTTAAAATTCTAATAAATTCACATCTCTAAGAAAAAATATCATTTCTAAGAAAAAGTTAAAATTCTAATAAATTCACATCTCTAAGAAAAAATATATTTTCTAAGAAAAATTATAATTTCTAAGAAAAAGTAAAAATTCTAAGAAAAATCAAAATTCTATGAAAATTCCAAGAAAAATAAAAAAGTCAAAATTCTGAGAACATTTTCATTTTTAACAAAAAATCAAAATTATAACAAAAATCTAAATTCTAAGAAAAAGTCAAAAAATCAAGAACATACAACTTGAAGACATAAATGCTGTTTAATTATGGCCATAGAAAACATAAGGAGGACAGAGGGAATGAGCTTCAAATGGTTATAAACTGTAGGAGGAGATTCAAAGCTCAGCGAGGAGACACTGGGAATAAAGAAATAGAAACTTTAAGCAAATAAAAACATGGTTGTTACAACATAAAAAGACCCTGGGTGTTTCTCAATGTCGAGGAGGCTTGCTTGGTAGCACATGTACCTCCGAGTGAGATCCTTAAGAAGCGAGGCAAGAATACCTCCTAGCCTCGGAAAACGAAGAATGGAACAGGCTAGCAGGTGTGCAGGTGTGCGTCATATGAGAGGCCCCGCCTTAAATGGAGCACGATTTCCGCCAAAGATTTTGGATTTTAAGACCGAGGAGTCTACACATGTGCAGCCTCGAAATTTCCCGCAACGAAGTACGCCGGCCTCGGTAGAATTCCAAGTATGCTGGACATTGGAACAGTCCTTCGGCGGCACTCGATGACGTAGTATCCTTGAAATAGTGGCTCTGGAGAAAAAATGTAGTTTAATCTCTTTTGGTCAGATCCAAAAATATTCACACGTGGCCCTCATCCTCTTCCGTAGATTTCTACATTACAAATATCCATATTTCTTCGTTGCAGTAATGCTCCAAGTAAAGGTCCTGAATATCTCATACCGAGCACAGAACACATGATAAATTAAATTACACAACAACGACCGTTAATAAACCAACAACAGGAAGAAAAAAAGTCCTGTAGCACCTAACCTTTTCTCACTGAGAGCATGCTGCAGACACACACACACACACACACACAACACTCTAGGCAAACTTGACACTGTCCCCAAATGATGACATCATCCCTCTCTGCTGGCCTAAAGGTCGCTGATGTCCAGAAGCCGGCCCTGGGCAAAAAAGTGGTTCACTTCCTCACATGGCTTCACAGTGACACACACACACACACACACACACACACACACACACACACACCACACACACACACACACCAACACACCACACACACACACACACACACACACACACACACCACACACACACACACACACACACACACACACACACACACACACACACACACACACACACACACTTGTCCGGTGTTGTAATCGAGTGGCAGAATCTCGCCTGAAGACAGCAGAATGCTTCCCAAAACTCTCTCTCATTAGATCCACTTCCTGAGACTCTAACGTCTCTCACCAGCAACAACACAATGGACTCATTGCTTTTGGATATTTGCATTTTGATTGAGATTGAGAGCATTTTTTACTCATGATTTCTGAATTATTGACATAAACTCCTACAATCTTCCAACACGTGCTAAAGCATTGTTACGTGCCGTGTTGTGTCTGTGTGTGTCTCTCTCCCCCTGATTCTCTCCCTCCAACAAATCCTATGTTACTGTGAGTCTCCTCTGTGTAATGTACGCTACAAAGGGCAATATCATGTTCCTATACAACTAAACTTCATCCTGTAACTGCATTACTTCGGCAGTTTTTAAACAATGTGTACATTGTTTAACACTTTACCTCACATGTATTATATACAGTATTGATTGTCCTTCCTCCTTATCTTCCAACCATTTGCGGTATTTTTGGATCTTTAAGTATTTTTGGAATTTACGGTATTTTTGGAACTTTAAGTATTTTTGGAACTTTAATTATTTTTGGAACTTTAATTATTTTTGGATCTTTCGACCCTTTCCATACATTTTAAGACCTCATCGCCACTTGGAGTTCTAACCGGTTACATTGGCGACACACTTTACCTCACATTGACTATATACAGTATTGATTGTCCTTCCTCCTTATCTTCCAACCATTTGGACGCAGCATTTCCCCATAACGATGTTGTTCAACAACCGGCGTAAACGGACCTTCGCGCGCTATCAAGCAGTGAGCGTGCGATGTCCTGTTCAGATGACGTCACATCCAACGGGATGCCATAAATAAACTACACAGAATCACTACACACCTACGCAATGATTACATTCAGGCAGACTGTAGAACACAACCTCTTTGGACCATTGATATACTTATTGAAAACAAGCTACAAAATGTAATACCTTGGGAAATGCCGTTTAATACTTTTTAATACTTTTTAAGACCCCGCGGACACCCTGTGTTTGTATTTTGTACTCAGGATTGTGGGAAATCTCTCTGTCTGTACACACAAACTGAAAGATTGACAATAAAGTTTTTGTTTTTTACTTTTTTGAACCCTAACAAGATTATATATTTGTTTGCAGATGTTCAAAACAGTTTGGAGTTAGGAGGTTAAGTGTCTTGCCTGACGCTGCATACACATACTTCAACTCAAGGCGTTTCATGAATGAAAAAGGCTTTGAAGAACTGAACACACACATTACATTTGACCATAAGTAGTAAAAAAGTTACCTGAAGAAGGTGACGAAGAACTGCACCAGGTCCATGATGCTGTTGTGCTGAGAGAAGGCGATCTGTTGGGACAGAGGAAAGAACAACATAGTGAATATACAATAAAAACCTTTTCAACAATATGAACAAAAGCACATTTATTGAATATTTATGAATTCATGAAGCCAAAACTAACTGAATAAAAACATACCATACATCAATGCATTTCAGATGTGGGTGAAGTGAACTCTTAACATGTTTTTTTTTAGGTTGATTAACGGAAAGGCTGTTAAAATATATCTTAAAAATATACACATTACACTTTGGTTTGTTGCACCATAAGAAATATAAATGTATTTCCACTTGTTTCATCAGCAAAACACACCCACACACTCTTCACCTCTAACCTCAAAATATCTGTCTTCATCAACAGCTGTGTGTGTGTGTGTGTGTGTGTGTTTAATTCATCGGTGTGTCAGACAGAGATGTGAAAATAAGTCTGTGAGCAGATTTTAAACTCTGTGTGGGATTGTAGTGTTTCTGAGTTCCCTCTGTTTCTGCTAAATATCCCTCTGTTGATAGTTCAGCAAATTCTCCACCTTTGTTTTGCTCTGACAGCAAGTGATGAGTTTGGAAAGAGCCAGCTGTTTTAACCCCAACCATGGAATAAATTACCAGATTTAAGATTTAGATTTTGCAGTTTAAGAATCTCTCTATTGAATTAAAGAGATAGAAAAATGGTGAGAGCAGAAGGGATGTTGACCACATTTTTACCGCAAACTTTTGCCCTCAGCTATGAGAGATTTGAGCTGAGAAGCCATTGTTGTCCATGTTTAAACTCCATCGCGTTAAGAGGATTATTTATTACAGACATAATTCAATTTCCTTTTGTTTTGTTTGTGTTGCCCTGTAGGAAATAACAATCAGCAGATGTGTTTGTTGGAAGGATCACGGAATACTGAAGCCTTTTTGGAGAGAGATGAGCATGCTGTCACACACACACTTTTTTCTCAACTTCATATTGACTCCTTAAAGGGGCCATATGCTGATGTTCAGGTGTATATCAGTATGTAGTGTCTCTACTTTAAAGAGTCCTCTCCTGCTGATGTTCAGGTGTATATCAGTATGTAGTGTCTCTACTTTAAAGAGTCCTCTCCTGCTGATGTTCAGGTGTATATCAGTATGTAGTGTCTCTACTTTAAAGAGTCCTATCCTGCTGATGTTCAGGTGTATATCAGTATGTAGTTTCTCTACTTTAAAGAGTCCTCTCCTGCTGATGTTCAGGTGTATATCAGTATGAAGTGTCTCTACTTTAAAGAGTCCTCTCCTGCTGATGTTCAGGTGTATATCAGTATGTAGTGTCTCTACTTTAAAGAGTCCTCTCCTGCTGATGTTCAGGTGTATATCAGTATGTAGTGTCTCTACTTTAAAGAGTCCTCTCCTGCTGATGTTCAGGTGTATATCAGTATGAAGTGTCTCTACTTTAAAGAGTCCTCTCCTGCTGATGTTCAGGTGTATATCAGTATGTAGTGTCTCTACTGGGACATGTCTCCATGTTTTAATGTTCAAAAAGCTCTTTATTGTTCTCATACTGCCTGTGCTGCAGCACCTCTTTTCACCCTCTGATTGGTTAGCTGTTGTGATTTGTAAACCTGCTTAGAGATGTCCCGCCCCTTAGCCTATCATGTACAATGTGTTGGAGTGCTAGCCAATAGGAGCGCTGGTGTTCCATAGAGATGTCACTATGTTTCGTAACTTTTGGATTTCAGTCTCTGCAGACCATTTACATGCATAGAAACCTTTATAACACACTACAGCAAAGAGAGCAGCAGAGTGCCTCTTTATTGACTTTTTAATCTGCATTGAATTAAATCAGAACAGCTTCCAGATGTGTGTGGGCGGAGAGCAGTTGTAACACTTTGCTGAAACTTGGCAGATGATTTTATATCGTACAAATAAAGGAAGCAATTTAAATTAAGAAGACTGGAAAGTGAGCTGTTTCATTAAAAGTCTTGTGAGGCAGACCTGCACATTCAGGAGAAGTCTTATACATCATTTTAATTGGCTTTAACAAAAGACTCAATAGAGTTTTCTCCTATTAAACTTTAAGACAATGTGTAAGTGTTGCATCTGCGGCCACCAACGTGCAAACGATTACACACTGATCTCGTTTTAAAAACCTGACGCGGACTATAAAGTATAAAAACATGAATCACAGGCATCACAACACGTCTGACAGCAATACATTTCAGCCGTGTTGAGACATGGGGGTCGCTTTAAACGGCCCTAATAGCCGGAGAAAGGCTTCTGTCTTTGTCTTCTGTGAATCCTCTGAGACTTGTTGTGAGGGGAATGGAGAGAGAAATGGGGCAAAATGGGCTTAAGAGGTTTACTGGCATTTGTGCAGCAGGTGAAATGGCCTGACAGTGAAAAAGCTGCAGAAAAGCTGATCTGGGTCCGGAGGGAACGAGCGTTAATACGAGCATCAGGGAGAAAGAGCCTGGCTTTGCTTTCACTGCCGCATTTTACATCATTACCCCCTCTGACAGTGTTAGGAGTAATAATGCACACACACACACACACACACACACACACACACACACACACAACACACACACACACACACACACAGGTACACATAAAAATGACTACTATAAAAAAAAAGTACAAAACATATAAAAATAAACAGATTGTGGACATTATATGTAAATGTGTATTTTATCTTAAATAGTCACACACACACACACACACACACACACACACACACACACACACACTTTCCAGTCCCGCACAAACTCCAGCCAACAGCCATCATTTACATTTACAACAACTGCAGTCCTTAAACACAACTATAATCAATAACTGTTTAGACCACACCCTTTCCTCCTGCTCCACAGCACTGCAGGGAACACACACCTGCCCACACACACAAACATACATATACAATCCAATCAAATAGTTCCCTACTGAGAAGGTAAAACAGTTCTAGGATTATTTAGAAGTGATATTCTTTTGTATGTTTTTGACCTCAATTCTGTCTTTTAGCAGGAGCGTATTATATATTTAAATGTTACGATTACAGACAAAAATCACATCTTTTAAAGTCTTCTATAAATGAGGAGGAAGCACTTCTTCTTCTGTATGGTCTTTATTAGGGTCCTCATTAGCTTTAGCTACTCTCTGACACAAACACTGCAGTAACCTACACTTAAAAGTAGAAAACCAAACTCTGCAGGAATATCCTCTTCTATAGAATATAATGGTTCTGAGATCAGGGGTCAGCCAAAGTGTTCAGGGGGATATTTTGTCACCTAAAGCAAAAATTTTGAGGGAGGTAAGAGATGAGAAGAACAGGAATGATGTAAAGAGGACTCAAAGGACAGTTCAGTCATTATTGAGGGTCTACGGTGGCCCTCAGAGTACAAACGGAGTAGCTGTGACAGCAGTGGGAAGCCTTTTATTTCCCTAAACCCCGGAGCCAGGGGCTGCTTGTTAAAAGCTGGACTGAAAGAAAGTGTTTCTGATCAATAAAGGAAGGGAGAGAATGGAGAGCAACAGAAAGAAAAGTGCGACACAGGTGAAAAAGAGATGAGAAACTGAGGTGGAAGATGATGGTGGGTAAAGGTAAGCTGGAGTGCGCATGAGACAACCAATTTGTGCTAAATTCCGAACTTTTAGCTTTCTTTTTCGATCTAATTTGTTCTTTTCTATTAGTAACTTCTACTCATCAAGCTGCATATTAAAATTATTGTAGGGAGCCGTTGAGTTGCCGCTGTCCATGGCCGCCTTATTTGCACCAGGGAGAAGCTAATCGCGCTAGTTTCTAACTATATGCAACGTTTAGCTCTCTCTTGTTGGATCTTACCAGTTATTTTTCTATAAGTAGCTAATATTCGTATCTCATTTATCTGTGCCCTCTCTTAAATGTATTGTAGGAGAGATTGTGTCTGTTATTTTTGAGTTGCTGCTGTTGTGCATCCACCATGGAGAAGCTAATCGTGCTAAAGCTGGCTAGCATGGTGGTTGGAACAACTGCTATCCCCACTGAAATCTGGAGTAGGACACAGAGGATGCTGGGTAAACTGAAGAGACGAAGGGGGAGAATAAAGTCCAAATTTATGGAGAAGACAAGCTATAAAATGGGTCACTCCTCTCTCATTTTGGGCAACTTAAGATCACTGGCTAATGGAGGAGCTAACAGCGTAGGAGTCAGACAGAATATCTGGAGTTAAATGTGCTTTATGGAAACATGGCTGACCGGGGTTTATATCTAACAACAGCGTTTCCATCGATGGCTTCCAGACTGTTTGATTCGACAAGGATTGCACCGAAAGCTTCATCATGTCTTCATCATGAGCCTTAGTCGACGTGCATTTAACAAGGAATTGTATAGACTGCAAATACAACATTGTGTTCAGCAGCAAAACAATTAAAAAGCCCTGCTGGTTCAGATTACAATTTTTTGCCCTGTCAAAGTATTTCCAAGAAAATATGTATAGTAAAAGTACTTCAGCGGACCTTAGTTAAACATATGGCCACCCTACATGAATGACATGTATGTGTTATTCCTAGATGATGTAATCATGTTGAGGTCACACGTGTTCTCACCAGCATGTAAACAAATGAACATTTGAGTGTTCCTTGGACTGTTTACCACACTCTCTCTTCCTCTTCCTGTTTGCATATGCATGAGGACCTAATGACCAAAGTGGAGCTGTTGCCAAGTGCCGCCTCCACCTACATGTTAAATGCAAATGAGCCCCACGCTACCATATGTGTGCACTTGTTAGGAGAGCTCACAGATGTAGGTCCTTTAACAGGTGCTTAAGACCCATTTCTGCATCAATCTGCAGCGGAAAAAAACACCGGGAACAAACTGCAGTGAAAAAACAACACGGTATGTAGAACATTCTGTTAGTTTCACTACATTTCTGCTAGCGTTTACTCGCCAAATAAAAAGTTTTTAAGGTTTTGAATAAACTGATATTGAGTTATAACACTGTTTCAGGCGAGAAATTAAGTATTTAAATTACCAATATGTCATTAGTTTATCCAAATAATACGTATTTGGGAATTTTACGAGGATGTTGGAGCTGCCAGTGGGTTAAAAAACGAATTTCAACAATGTTTTATAATAGCTCTCAGTGCCAGAAGGGTAGACACAGGTCCACACTGCATTTACCTTTAGGGTGTTATTCTTTTTTTAAATATGGAAGCCACCAATTTGGCAACAGAACTACAGCTAACATTTGCTAGCTAGCTTGTTAGATAGGTAGCTAACGTGAAGCTAACTAATAAAATAAATAGCAAATGTTATCGAGCTTGTAAAGAACATAGCTAACTTTCACTAGTGCGCTTTTAAGATATGTAGCTAATGTAAGATAGCAAACTAGTTGATACTAAAATGTAAGCAAACTTGTAAAGAGGACAGCTATCTTTCACTAGTCAGCTTTTTAGCTAGCTAGCTTGTTAGATAGGTAACTGTCACTACCCGATCTGCCGCCCTGCCCTATCTGCAGTGCGCATGTGCGAGATAACATGAAGCTAACTACTCAAATAGATAGCAAATGTTAGCGAGCTTGTAAAGAAGATAGGTAACTTTCACTAGTCACCTTTTTAGCTAGCTAGCTTGTTAGATAGGTAGCTAACATGAAGCTAACTACTAAAATAGATAGCAAACGTTAGCGAGCTTGTTAGCAAGAACATAGCTAACTTTCACTAGTGGGCTTTTTAGAAATGGAGCTAACGTAAGCTAGCAAACCAGTTAGTAAGATAGTAAAACATTAGCGAGCTTGTAAAGTAGATTGCTAAGTTTGCTATGGTTCACTAGTTAGTTAGCAAAGTTGTGCCCAAACAATGCATAATAAAGCTTATCTAAAAGTATGAATTCAAACTTTATGAGGTCTGCAAGATGAAAAAAAAAAACTTTCAAAGCTTATTGAACAGAGCTAAGCTAGGATAATATTGCTTTATATATTAAGTACAATAGAAGGGCTCTGAATGACCTGATTCATTGACTTATGTTGCTATCCTGCAGCACGAAAACTTAGCAACGCTTTGCTTCATGTTGGCCGTGAACACACCCTTAAATTATGAATCCCAACACAACCAATCTGCACTGATGTTGCTGACTTCCTGTCTGCCTAAATGGGCATCAATCTCATGCACCCTATGGAACATGATACTGCTGGATCAGTGTGTGTGTGTGTGTGTGTGTGTGTGTGTGTGTGTGTGTGTGTGTGTGTGTGTGTGTGTGTGTGTGTGTGTGTGCGTGTGTATGTGTGTGTGTGTGTGTGTATGTGTGTGTGTGTGTGTGTGTCTGTGTCAGATATCTGATTAGGGGAGGCATCCTATTTAATGACTGCAGGCGCAGAGGATGGTAAGTGACTGAGCATAGAGCGGCAAATCAAATCAGCCGACCAATCACGGCAGCCCTGCATCAAAATGGCCGCTCGTCTCTGATAGAAGGCTTTTAATCAGCTGGCCCTACTGGCAGTGATGCATGCTGGGACATAGAGCGAGTGGCAGAAGATGCAGACAAATTGAAGTGCACACAAAAAGTTGTTTAAAAATTACAAATAAGGGACTAATACAGCAAAGTGTATTTGTGGGAGGCTGTGGCTCAGTGGATAGTGTGCTGGACTTGGAATCAGGGGGTAGCAAGTTTGAGTCCCACTGCAGTCAGTATGTCGTTGTGTCCCTGAGACACTTCACCCCAAATTGCTCCTGTGGGGATTGTCTACAGTACTGAGTATGTAAGTCGCTTTGGATAAAAGCGTCTAACAAATGACATGTCATGTAATGTAATGTGTGTGTTGTTTCCTGCAGTCGATTCTAATCTACAGTGGAAACAAAAGGCTTGTATTGACAAGTTCAGCTAAATTACAAACTGAGATGTTTAAATTAGAAACAGTAATGGTCTCAAGTTCTAAATTTCAGGCTAATTTAACAGTTAGTTCTTTCAAAACAACAAAGATGGAGCGAGAAACTGGGTCATGCTCATAATGTTTGTGGGCTCGATCAATAAAACATGAGTTCTGATTAGAAATAAATCCAGGCCAGGCTCGGCTGTGGGGAAATGATGTGGAAACCAACAAATGACAAACACTGATGATCTATTTTTGCCTGAGACATACTGTATATTTAATCTGCACTTATTGTGATTTATATATTGCAACAGTTCACTTTCTGATATGACTTTCTAGACGTTCATAATCAACGTTCCTCTAAGATATTAGACATTAGAATATTTGGCAGTATTCAAGTTCAAGCTAATCATTTTACTTAGGGTGACTTTTGCAACTGTCCAGGGACTTGGCTAACTGGTGCATTCACAGCAATGTTTTATTAATGTGCTCTGTCCCTGTTAAATAAGCTTATGTAAATAAATAAATCTGAGGAAAATCTACAGCAGAAAAAGTTCAAATGAAAAGACCGTTTAGTAGATCTTTACTATTTCCTGTTAATTTAAAGAATACTGGTTATAGCCAGTATTGTTGCTGTCGACCGTTAAGTTACAGAAGCCTATACATAGAAAGAAAGAAAGACTACCTAAGTTGAATAATTACTCTATTTGAGTTGTGCCTCTTTTGTTTGATTTGTTTTGACTATTATAAAGGCCTGCTTTCTTTGTTGAATATGTGAAAAGTGTATTATTTTATTTAGAGTAAACCCAAAACACAATATCAACACACCACCCAAGTCATCAACTGTGAGTAAAACAAATCTGATGGAAGGAAACTCGTTAGAAATGTCTGTAAAAGGCGTCCAAGTGGCTTGCATGGAAAACAAAGTAAGGAAGCTATGGAGTATTAACTAGATATTTCCAGTGGTAACAAAGTACAATTACTCAAGGACTCTACTACTTTATAAGTACTTGTTCTGGTAAATCTTGTGTGGTGTTGATGGTGATGATGATGATGATGATGATGGTGAGTGCAGGACAGAGAGGATGAAGGTGCAAGGTCAACGTGACAGAACCAATCAAAATCTGTTCCAGCAGAGCGAGCGATTCCCACACCTCGTCCGCCGCCAGGGAGACACTCACCGCTCACATGAGAGTGTGTGTGTGTGTGTGTGTGTGTGTGTGTGTGTGTGTGTGTGTGTGGTGTGTGTGTGTGTTGGATTTCTACCTTTCTAATGAACCTGCTAGGTGAGGACATTTCTCCAGGGTTGCAGTTGAAATGTCAATGTTTCTTAGGAAGGTTCCTAACTGAGTGAAACGACCCGGAAGTACCTCAGTGTCAGCCCTGAATCTCTAGATAGAAAAAGAGCTTCAATACTTCCTTTATAATCTCCTTTAGCGTAGGATACACTGGACCATCCCTTAAGAAAGGAAAGGAGATAATGCCGTACCACAATTCTTGCAGCTGAAACATTTAAAGTCACAAAACATTCACCCGTTCACGGAAAAAAACGACTGTGATCAAGAAATAGGGGACACTAAAAAGTGACGCACACAGCTGGGAGACCAGGGGAGCGTCACTCTTTAGTGTCCCCTGGTCTCCCAGCTGTGTGCGTCACTTTTTAGTGTCCCCTGGTCTCCCAGCTGTGTGCGTCACTCTTTAGTGTCCCCTGTCTCCGTTGTGTTTTGAGCTTCTTGCAGCGTTTTGTATTTGCAGCGTTTGGTTTCTGCAGCTTTTAGTAAACGCTGCGCATGTTTCCTCAAGTTGCTGAATGTTCTCTAAATGCTGCATGTTTCCTCAAGTTGCTGAATGTTCTCTAAATGCTGCATGTTTCCTCAAGTTGCTGAATGTTCTCTAAATGCTGAATGTGTTGTTGCTGAAGATGTTTCTTCAGCAACAACACATGCAGCAATGTTTCTGAAGCTGGAGCGTGTTTCTACTTATGTAAATGTTTTGTGTCGTTGTAGTGCATGTGTTACCTTAGGGAATAGACAAAGTAACATTTTACTAATATATATATGCGTATACTTACATACAAATACAAACACAGGCACACAAACACACAGTATTGATTTGAAATCTTCCTCCCTAAATATTTATTTGACATCTGGCCTGTTTCCTCAGGTTTGTGAAGATTTTTCTTCATTTGCATGTGTATTTAACTATTATATATGCGTACACTTACACACAATAATACCATAAATATTTATTTGACATGTTCTGACATCTGGCTGGTGGTTGTGGAGATGTTTTGCTGTAAAGTCTTTGTGCTCTACCTCCTCCTCTCTCTTTGTCCTTCATGCTTCAGTTTCGTGTGCATGTTGATGTTTTCTCTTTGTGGCACGCAGGTCTATTAGATCAGATACATTGGAGCGGGTCATTACCAATCCTCAGGACGATTTCTCTCCTGGCGTCTGAAGCCACCAAGGTCAGCGGACACAGATCCTCCGGTTACACGGGATCACGTCCGACATGTTGGTGAGATACGCCTCATCAGGGTCGTTATCATATCACCTTTCAGAGAGCAGATATAAGCAGCTCTGATAATGCAGCATTAATGGGAAATGCATATGAGGGGGGGGAGCGATCGATGGACAAATGACCCGTAACGAGATGCAGGACACGAGGCGATAGACGCTAACATTTATACACCAAATGACTGATAGTGAACACTCATTAGGGTTATGTGTCCAAATAGGGCTTAAATCATGTGCTGGGGTTTAATATATTATATCTTGGTTTAAAAAGAAAAATGTATCAGTTGGAAAAAGATGAGGTGTTTAGATTTTTAAGCTGGAATAAAAAATAAATGTCTTTAAATTAATGTTTCATATGCTTTAAAGGTCATGAATGACTATATATATAGGACTCTTTAAAGTAGTAGAGACACTACACACTGATATACACCTGAACATGAGCAGGAGAGGACTCTTTAAAGTAGAGACACTACATACTGATATACACCTGAACATCAGCAGGAGAGGACTCTTTAAAGTAGAGACACTACATACTGATATACACCTGAACATCAGCAGGAGAGGACTCTTTAAAGTAGAGACACTACATACTGATATACACCTGAACATCAGCAGGAGAGGACTCTTTAAAGTAGAGACACTACATACTGATATACACCTGAACATCACTAGGAGAGGACTCTTTAAAGTAGAGACACTACATACTGATATACACCTGAACATCAGCAGGAGAGGACTCTTTAAAGTAGAGACACTACATACTGATATACACCTGAACATCAGCAGGAGAGGACTCTTTAAAGTAGAGACACTACATAGTGATATACACCTGGACATCAGCAGGAGAGGACTCTTTAAAGTAGAGACACTACATAGTGATATACACCTGAACATCAGCAGGAGAGGACTCTTTAAAGTAGAGACACTACATACTGATATACACCTGAACATCAGCAGGAGAGGACTCTTTAAAGTAGAGACACTACATACTGATATACACCTGAACATCAGCAGGAGAGGACTCTTTAAAGTAGAGACACTACATACTGATATACACCTGAACATCAGCAGGAGAGGACTCTTTAAAGTAGAGACACTACATAGTGATATACACCTCCATCCTCCCTTTAATCCATCCTCTTCTGCATGTCTCTATCAGCCCTTTTCCCTCTATCTGTCAATCAAACTCTCTCCATTTTCTCCACCCTGGACATTTTGACTGTGTGAACATCCGTTAACCAGCCGCCTTGTTTTAACTCTCCTCCAATTCATCCATCCTTTCACTTTTTGACTGCATCCATCAGCGATCACAGCCCACTCTGCACGACAGTCTCCTTAAAACACCAGCGCTAAAAAAGTCTACTTCAATTTAATGGATCATAAGGCTTCGGAGTGAATATCAGAGTGTGTGTGTGGCTGCCGCCTGGAGATTTAATCCTGCGCTGCATAATTGATGGAGAAGACATTGAAAAACTCACAGATCGTTAAATGTGAGAGCAGATTTGCCAAACACACGTTTCAGAATAGTTTATTCTCCGCGTCCTGTCGGGCTATATGTTCTGCAGGGAGACATTTCCTGAAGACTGGAGATGATTATGGTGATGATGACGCTTTATCTTCTTCATCCAAACACCTTAACTGACTCTCTGTGGCAGGAGATTAAATATAATGGATACGTCGCTTTCAGATTCTCTTCAAAGTGTAGGTCCATTAACCCTGTCTTAGTCTTTTATTCATATATATATATATATACACCTTATTACACGTCTACCTACTTAAAATAAACAACGACTTGACTCACAATATTGATTTCATCCATTTAAAAATCATCGTATCGCTTGCACTAATAAAATATAGTCTGTTTGACTGCGTATCAACGGCTGGAGTTGCGGAGACAACAACACAAATTCAAATGTTGAAGCTATATTTATCCAACTAGAAAAAGGACCTACTAAAATAAAACAATATCAGTTTGATTGTGAGATATATCTAAATACATTTTAGTTTTACATTGCCGTAAAACAGCCCTTTAGGTAACGTTAAGGACACGGTTACATCCATAAATGCTCTGTTTAAAGCAGGTAAATTGGAGTCTGGTGGATTTTAAATGACGCCATTGTTTGAAATATGAGCAAAATAAATATGTTGTTCATCTGTTTTGAGGGAATATTTAAGTGTTTGAGTTCAGGTTCTTTATTTGTACCCGTAGGTAGATTTAGTTTGCAGATAAAAAGACATCCGTCCTGACACACTCTAAAACAAACACAGACACATCTCTAATAAAATAATGAATAAAAGTACACCCTGCTCCGTCAAATCTCCAAATATATACAAACGTTTAAAAAGAAAAACACTAGTGCAAACATGGCCATTCAAAAGCATAATTAAATAAATAAATAGGCATCTGTGTGACGCTGCTATGAGTGTCTGTCTACCAGTGTTATCCCATTGGGTGCCAATTCATTAGAAACAAACCAAGCTCTTGCATTCATTTATAACATTGTCCTCTACAACCATGAACATGATAGTTATTATAATATTGTTTTATACTGGACATCTGTGCATCTTGTATTGTTTTATTTAACTTGGATAGCTATCACCCCCAAAGGAAAAGTGATTTACAGTGTGGGCGAAGAATCAATTAACATACAAATTAAGAAACAATGAAACTCTAAAAGGGAGCACTTGCACAATGCAGTGGACTGTGTTGGACGAAATAGAAAATGCAATGTATAATTTATTTTACGAACCCAACACAATGAGCATTTGTTTGTTTTTGTGTCAGATGTTTTTCTAGAAATCTCTGTGAATTAAACGATTCGACGATATCTCAGCCGAAGGAAGATAAGTTGTTTTTGTTACAGAATCTGTTTATTTGTCCTTTTCTCTCTTACTGGATCTATTAAAGGTGGGGTATGTAATTTATTTCAGAAACACTTGTTATGTTCCATGGAATGCTCTTAACATCCCGATAGCAATGAATATATTAAATGCTTTGACAATAAATCCATTAAAAGATGTCATCTGTGGAAGCCGTAGCGCTGTAAAAAGCACGACCGATCATCTGAGCCGGCCCGGGTCAGATAACTGGATGGCCTACCTGCCTGTCAGCCTTCCATCTGTGCACAAACTTATCTCGTGCCCTCATTGGTCATGTGCGCGTTCGTGTGTGTTGGAGGAGGGGCTCTGTAAGGAAGTGGCAGATTTTTCCGGTTGTGTATTTTCAAATTCTAGCCCACTCGAGCTTTAAGTCTATTAATTGTCGATTGATCAACTTTCCCTTTTCAATGTGATACCTTTACGTTTTGGTATTCATTTGATGTCACCTTAAACACCAGGAACATATGATGGGCATTTTCACAGTCATTCAATAATAACAAACGCTTTAAAGGTCTCCTATTATGCAAAATCCACTTGTTCATGTCTTTTCTACATAAACATGTGTCCCCTCTTCTTCATGTCTCTTCTACATCAACATGTGTCCCCTCTGTGTAAAGAGACTCTGAAAGTTTCAGGAACAAAGATTCTGTCTCTTTTTGTCCTGATCCATATATATATATATATGTATAATTATCCTCCCCTCCCCTCTCACCTGGATCTTGATTGGCCAGCTGAAGTTGGTCACGTAGACGTAGAAGGTGATGTTGTGGTGGAGTCTGAAGTTGAACTTCTCACAGGAGAAACTGTCTCGGTGCTCCTTGATGTTGGTCCTCGCTATGATGGGCATCTCTTCACCTGAGATGGTGCCAGCTGGGACCAAATAGAGAGAAGTTTTAGGAAGAAGTACAGTAGTTTAGTTTAAACAAATGCTTGATAGGGTACAGCAGCACCAACAACCAAGAACAGAAGTATTTTGCTGTCGTAGCATCTCAACAGTGTGCAGAGTCTACAGTAAAAACAGTCTGACAGGGTTAGGCTGGAAGGTATGTATTGTATTTCTGCTAAACAACCTTCATTTATCGCTGAAAACCAAATATATTAAAAGTAGTTAGGGGAGGTGTTTCTTGTTTTCAGTGAAGGATGTAAGAGAGGAAAAGCATTGTCATTGGTTCTCAACGTGACCCAGGATATTTAGTTCAACGGAAGTAGTATTTATAGCTGAATATACTTTAAACATATGGACCATGTAACACATCAATGAGCAGGACTGTTAAATAATATATTTTATCAATATGAAGAACATATTTTGTTAGAGATAAAATAGAGTGGTACAGCGAGTATTTGTGTAGGCCAACCCAGAGGTTAGCATCGTAAGGGTTCCTTCCACAAAAGCCAGCGGGGTTTTCCCATTGGATTTCGGTATATTGTTTATGATGCTTACACGTTTTGATCAACAGGATAATCTCCACACAAATCTAAAAGCTAACGCTAGGCTATAATGGAACTACAGCATGGTCACATGACTTCACGTCACCATCGCTAACCTAAAGGCGGCTAATGTTGGGCTATAAAGGAACTACAGCACGGTCACATGACTTCACGTCACCACTGCTAAGCTAAAGGCGGCTAATGTTGGGCTATAAAGGAACTACAGCACGGTCACATGACTTCACGTCACCACCGCTAAGCTAAAGGAGGCTAATGTTGGGCTATAAAGGAACTACAGCAAGGTCACATGACTTCACGTCACCACCGCTAAGCTAAAGGCGGCTAATGTTGGGCTATAAAGGAACAACAGCACGGTCACATGACTTCACGTCACCACCGCTAAGCTAAAGTAGGCTAATGTTGGGCTATAAAGGAACTACAGCACGGTCACATGACTTCACGTCACCACCGCTAAGCTAAAGGCGACTAATGTTGGGCTATAAAGGAACTACAGCACGGTCACATGACTTCACGTCACCACCGCTAAGCTAAAGGCGACTAATGTTGGGCTATAAAGGAACTACAGCACGGTCACATGACTTCACGTCACCACCGCTAAGCTAAAGGCGGCTAACGTTGGGCTATAAAGGAACTACATCACGGTCACAATACTTCACGTCACCACCGCTAAGCTAAAGGTGGCTAATGTTGGGCTATAAAGGAACTACATCACGGTCACAATACTTCACGTCACCACCGCTAAGCTAAAGGCGGCTAATGTTGGGCTATAAAGGAAATACAGCACGGTCACATGACTTCACGTCACCACCGCTAAGCTAAAGGAGGCTAATGTTGGGTGTGATGACGTTTAGTCGTCTCATTTAGACACTTGTTAACGACCATCATTTTTTAATTCACCAGTGGGTTATTTACTGACGTATTTTTGGCATAAAACAAAGCGCTAACATATCTTCAGCTTGTTATAACCACAGACCTGATTTCAAGCTAGTATCTGTTGACTTCGAGGCGAGGTAACCGGAAGTTGTTACCTGGCCTTGTTTTTGCACCACTCTATACTGATGTTATACTGAACATGTAGCAATAATAAAGCAAGAAAAACCACTTTAGTGTAAACCTTTAGCCATGAGAGAGCATCACAATGAGCAGAGCTTCTTTCACCGTCAGCGTCTTTGTAAAGATATTTTCACACAGAAAGTGGTTGCAGTGGAAACAGCCTAGATTTTGTAAATGTCAACGATGTGCCGTTCATCTCACACAAACAATGTTTTGTTGACACCTGGCAGTAACTCAGAGTGGGCTTTTAACAATTCCCCCAGTGCTGAAGTGGTCCGATTTCAGTTTCCTTCAGCAGTTTCTGTGTAATGGTTGACTTTTTCTGACAAAGTGAATAACACATATTTCCACCTCCTGCTTTAAACACTCACACACACACTCTCACACACACACGAACATACACACAGCCAACAGTCCCAAACTGAAGAGGCCCCAAGACATTGAGTGTTGAAAGCAGAGTGCTTTTATCTTAATTGCGATCAGAAGGGGAAGATGTATAAAACAGCCCTAATGCCAATCATGTCTAAATAGCTTCTGATGTGTTTCGTCAGGAGGGGAATTCCCCAGGAGGCGAACAGGAAGTAGATCTGACCGTTTCACTTAAGGACTGCGGCCAACAATAAAAGATAGTGTGAGATTTCTTCATACAATTACATTTTATATAACAGCTTACTTTCAGATTCATTAGACGGTAATGCAATGCCAGAAAACTGCCCTGTTATGAAGATTAATGGCTGATTTAAAGGGAATATTGGCTTCAAATGTTCTTTATCCACTTGGCTCAAAGAGACCGGTAGATGTTAGATCTTTACTGAAATGAGGGAGGAAGCATCATTTAGATATCATGCATTATTTAAACTATTAGCTCATTAGTTCGGTAGTTAGACATAGCTTATGTTAGCTAACGATAGCTAGCTATATAGCACACTGACAGGTAACTGCTTCGGTCTCTAACTCAACTTGTTTTTCTAAATCTCAACACTGTGGACCTTTGTCTACCCTTCTGGCAGTAAGAGTTTTTATTAACTTTTAACACAGGCTTTAGTATGGAGCCAGACCGATCCCAAATACAATTCATTGTTTACAAACTGAAGAGTTAAAGTAACACACGTCCAAATATCCCCTGGCTTCAATGTAAACTCACCCACATGCAATTTGCTGAGGTGAACATACCTGTAACATGTTTACCTAGCTACTTAGATGTATAGTATTTGCGCTATACTGAATATTAGCATATCAACACTATTGTAAACTATCTTTCTGTCTTTGGTGCATCTGTTGTTTGCTACAGGAATCATGATAGACATTGTGTGGCACATTAGATGGACGTCAATTAGAGCTGAAATGATTCTTAACATGCAACTTCTTTGATAAGTGATGAATAAGATGCTAAACATGGTACCAGCTTATTTTCATTTGAAGCTTTGTTGCTTTTTATGTGATAGTAAGCTTTTAACCTTCCAGTGATCGACTGTTTATTACACAATAGTACAAAACTGACCTTTTTGGGGTTGCTGAAGAAAACAGTTAGCACATTATTCAACCCAATGATTAATGAATTGCAGACAAGTCAACAAAGGCCATATTCTAATCAGCCAAAATAAAATCACTTATTTTGCCATACTGTACGTTTAAGATAAGAAAAGATAAGAAAGAAAATAAGTATTTTATTGATCCCAATTTGGGAAATGTTTGCGTTGCAGCAGCATAAAAAGACAAGGCATTACACGTTAGAGAAATAAAAGACTAGAAATAAACAACTCAAAATTAAAACATCTCAAAATTGTGTAAAATAGCATTAAAAAAGTGTTTAGCAGCTCTCCTTTGTTTCTACTTTTCTTGTCTTTTCTCAAAATGTGTTCCCACTACTCTAACTTTTTAGTGGGCTTAGTTTCTTGAATTGTTTTGATCTGTGTGAATCTGGGCTGTCCTGTTTTTCATCCTTACCCTGTTGCTGTTAAACTACTGAATTACCCCAAGGGGGATAATAAAGGTCCATCTTATCTTATCTTATCTCTTATGTTGTGTTCGGGTCTCCCGTGACCCGTTTCAAGTTAAAATTATATACTAACTACGCTCTAGTTTTTTTTATGGGAACAAGGCTTCATGATATCCTCCACAACAGCTATATAAACACTACAAAATTGATTTTGATCATTTAAAAAAAGTGTATAATTTGGTGTTGGGGTCTGGGGAGACCCAGCAGAATTGTTTTGGGTGACTCGGGGTCAAATTTGGCCCAATCAAGATTCATCTTTGACTTTAGACACCCCTCCCCACCCCCTTCATCCACTGTAACAATCATTTAAAACTTTTGTGGGGAGATTGTATTCTAATATTAGTCTATTATAGTCAGATAACGTAATGATCCACTGTCTTCACCATAGGAAATATAATGAGTGAATTGAATCACATGTTTTACTTAAATATGTGGTGTAATGTTTTTTGGGGCCATAACATTAAATTACAACAGGATTGTACGGTTATGAATGCATAATAAGTTAGTTATGATGTAGTTAAAACAATATTGGATGATAGTCATTCTTTTTTTGAGTTTTGGACTGAGATAAATCATGGGTCAAAATGTACCCGCGAGCACCATGAACGGTAACAGCTTTCGAACACAACACAAGGGTTAAATAAAATATAAAGCAGGTTTAAGTATAAATACAATATGTTTTCTACCTGTTGAGCTTAGGGACCAGGTGATGTTGAGGTTAAAGTTGTTGGAGGCGTTGATGGACATGTCCAGGTTCTTGTTTGCCTAAAAAAAAGAAAAGACAAAAACACGTAGGTTCGGATCACTGAACTGGATGAAGAGTGGATTAAAGTTGGACACAGGAAAACCAAAAGTAGGCCTACAAAAGTTATTATTAATTGTTAATATGAGCTTTAGTATGGAGCCCGACCGATCCCAAATACAATGAATTGTTTACAAACCGAAGAGTTAAAGTAACACACGTCAAAATATCCACTGGCTTCAATAGAGTGCCACGAGTCCTAAAACCCGGAAGTAAGTTAGCATTTTACCACTTCCGGTTCCTTCGACAAACACGCAATGCAATTTCTCCATAGGGTTTTGGAAAATAGCTGGAAATAAGGTCTCTGGTTGAGACTCATTGAAGAGACGGATCACGTTTTGTTCTACGACATTAAATCCATCAGCAGTGACCCCACTGGTGATTTCTGAAGAGTTTATGTGCCTGAAAAACGATGGTTGTTAACAAGTGGCTGAATAGGACTACAGAAGTTGTGGAGGCCGTTGTACGTCATTACGCCGAACACGTAAACACTCCTCTAAGTTTGTTTGCCCTGTTCTGCTTGAAAGCAAGTACCTGCCTCCTGCAAACTGTTCAAACAAACGCTTCAACTTGTTCCATTTTGAATCTGTATGTTTGAATATGGATCTGAAGTTGGCGTGACGTTGAAGCAGCGACCCTGCTGTAGTTCCTTTATAGCATAACGTTAGCATTTTGCTTCTGGCGACTAGATTTATGATTCGAAAATTATAAAAGTAGGGTAGACATGTGGAGATTATCCGGCTGAACAAAACGTGATCCGTCTCTTAAATGTGTGCCAACCACAGACCTTATTTCCAGCTAGTTTCCAAAATCCTATGGAGAAATTGCATTGCGTTTTTGTCGAAGGAATCGGAAGGAGTTTACTTCCGGGTTTTAGGACGCGTCACTGTGGCACTCTATGTAAACTCACACACACTGTAACATCTTTACTATTTTCTAACTATGTTCTGTCTTCGGTGCATCTGTTGTGTGCTACAGGAATCATGATTAGATTCAATTAGATGGACGTCAAAAGATGCTTAACATCGGGTATCACTGAGCTGCATGAAGAGTGGATTAAAGTTGGACACAGGGAAACCAAAAGGCTTGAGATGCATTCAGACACAAAGCTAATTCATTCTGTCTTATTTGTATTGACCGCTGTATTGAGTTCTTAGTTGATGGACAACTTCCTGACAGTATATACAGTTTAACTTATTTTCCTCCAGACCTTTTCTGCAGTTTCTCGTGTATTCACGAAGCCCAGCGGGGGATTTCTCTGCAAACACATTTTTAACTTTAGCCTCTCCGTCTCCGCCTCCACTCGTATCACCTTGGAGCGTTTCTGAATCTATTGGCCTCTCCTGGCACCGTTCGATTGATTTTGTCTGCATTGCTGCCCCGAAATTCAACTCTGAGTTGCATCTGCACACACCTTCAGGCTCAGAGGAGGAAAAACAGGCCAGACAAATCTTGAGAATTTAGATGTCTCTTAGTGTTGACAGCAGATTACACAAAAAACACTTCATCTTCTTTTAAAAAACAACTTTTGGCAAACTTTGTGATTAACACATGATGTCCTGCTCCATTTACAGGCCTTTGTGTCCTGTGATCATGTCTCTGTCCATCTAAGTATTGCAACAAAACCTTTAAAACTATTGAAAAACAACCAATTTGTTGCTTAAAGGTCCCATGTCATGGCCATTTCTACTGATCATAATTCCATTGTTGAGGTCTACTATATATATTGTGCAATTTTCCCAAATCGCATTGGTTTCTCATACAGCATCTCTGTATAGTATGTGTATTCACTCTCTGTCCTAAACGGCTTGTTGGAGCTCCTGCCCCACCCCCCCTCCCTATGAGCCCAGTGACAGCGAGACACAGCGAAACCCAGCCCGAACACACACACACACCCGCAGCCTGGCTGGGAGTTCGCGGATTGGTCCATTTGGACCAATGGGTCCATTTGGGTATGGGCACGTCACCATACCCAGGAAGAAAAAGAGAAATCTCCAACGAGGCGTTCTGGGGCAGCATAGACAGGTCTTTTCTGTGTTAGAGTTTTACTCGCTACAGGGTGTACTTTGAGGGTTTGTGACTCTGCAGACCGTTTACATGCAGAAAAACCTTCATCACACACAAGGGGGACAGGTAATAACCGGAAAAGCATGACATGGGACCTTTAATGTTTCGATCATTACAGCGTCATAAATATTTGATACTGAGGCGTATCTGTTTGGAAATACTTACTGTAACAAGAAGTTAGTGGCAACTTTAATTTGACATGTCATTTATACAGTATGTAGCTCTTTAACGTAAGAGGGTTACATGTACCATGTTTGATCTGAGCAAAAGTGAATTTTCCTTTAGTCATGATAAAAAGTCACCATCATGAAAAAAAGTCAGACTTTTGAAAAAAATTGTCAGGATTCTGAAAAAAGTCAAACTTTTGAGAAAATGAAAAAAAGTCACGATTCTGGAAAAAATAAGAATTTTGAGAAAAAAGTCAGAATTTTCAGAAAAAGTCAGAATTTTGAGAAAAGTCAGAATTTTGAAAAAAGTCAGAATTTTGAAAAAAGTCAGAATTTTGAAAAAAGTCAGAATTTTGAATACAGTCAGAATTTTGAAAAAATAATTTTTTTGTAGAGAAAGTCAGAAAGAAAAAAAAAGAATTCTAACTTTAAAATCTGAATTTTTAAAATGTCAGAATATTAGAAAAAAAGTCACAATTATTTATTTGAAAGTCAGAATACTGAGGTAAAAAAGATCTGAAAGAAAATGATTAAGAACATTTCATACAAGTATACAAACAAACATTCAAAATGATAGGTACCAATGCCCTGCTGTGTTACCTGTTCAGGTGTAGCCATGAAGTTGATGCTGGTGTAGTGACGGTCGTCTTCCTGAAGCAAACTGAAGGTGAACTGGTAATCAATTAACAGGTTGTCTAGGGACAGAGAGGCAAAGATAGAAAGAGAGGTGAGGAAAAACAACATAAACACGGATAAAACAAATCTATACGGAGACACAACAACATTACTGCTTTGCTTGCAGAAAAAAGTGTCAAAAGGCAGTCAAATAATCCGTTTGGTTGACATGTGTTAGTAATAAAGTTCTTTGTTGGGATTTCAATTTATGGTTTATTTTTGTAAGGAGGCCAATTCCAAATAAAACTTTTACTGTGTCTCATTTTTTTGATGAAAACATGAAGCGTAGTCAGAGTTATGAAAGTAAAAACATGCGAGACGATGACCTTGAGTCGATACTCAGTTAGATGAATGACACTACAGTGGAGGAGTATTTGCTCAAAGGCCTTTAAGCAAGGACAACAACAGCACATGTGTGCACATAAATGTTTTATAAATATGACTGTCACAATGCCATTTACTTAGACACTAACGTTGGATCAATAGAGCATGAGGCCGACTCTAAATCATCGTGTTCTATCAGAGCCTTAATCATTTCTGAAAGCGGCTCTTTGTCAGAGAGACACAATGGCCGACGATCACAGTGATTCAACATCTGGACGGACGGCAGGAGACACACTGGGTCACCTTGTCTCTCCCTTCTGATGGAGGAGGAAGGGAACAACGAGGAAGGGGGGAAGGAGGAAGGGAGGAAGGAGGAGGGGAGGAAGAGAGCAATGAGGATGGGAGGAAGGGAACAACGAGTAGGGGGAGGAAGGGAACAACGAAGGGAGGAAGGGAGCAACGAGGAGGGGAGGAAGGGAACAATGAGGAGGGGGAGGAAGGGAACAACGAAGGGAGGAAGGGAGCAACGAGGAGGGGGGGAAGGGAGCAACGAGGAAGGGAGCAAGGGAGGAAGGGAACGACAAGGAGGGGATGAAGGGAGGAAGGGAACGACGAGGAGGGAGGAAAGGAACGACGAGGAGGGGAGGAAGGGAAAAAAGAGGAGGGGAGGAAGGGAACGACGAGGAGGGGAGGAAGGGAAAAAAGAGGAGGGGAGGAAGGGAACGACGAGGAGGGGAGGAAGGGAAAAAAGAGGAGGGGAGGAAGGGAACGACGAGGAGGGGAGGAAGGGAGCAACGAGGAGGGGAGGAAGGGAACAACGAGGAGGGGAGGAAGGGAACAACGAGGAGGGGAGGAAGGGAGCAACGAGGAGGGGAGGAAGGAAACAACGAGGAGGGAAGGAAGGGAAAAAAGAGGAGGGGAGGAAGGAAACGACGAGGAGGGGAGGAAGGGAACATCGAGGAGGGAAGGAAGGGAACGAGGAGGGGAGGAAGGGAACGACGAGGAGGGGAGGAAGGGAGGAAGGGAGAGAAACAGAAGCTCTGAGGCCATGAGAGGATAACGGGGTGAGAGGATATTTTTTAAGTTAATCCGCGTGACTGCTGAGTGCTAAACCTGCAGGGTGTTCCAGGTGTGTGTGTGTGTGTGTGTGTGTGTGTGTGTGTGTGTGGTGTGTGTGTGTGTGTGTGTGTGTGTGTGTGTGTGTGTGTGTGATGCATCCAAGGACAGCTCAGGTTAAAACAGACTCAGGCAGACAAAGCTTGTGAAAGTGGATGTTTTTTCACACACTGGGATGTTTTCATATAGTTGTTTGTCCATCAGACAACAGTGCAAAGCATGAAGTAATTAGACTTAAATATATATTTAAATATACATGCAGCTTTTTCTTTAATTGCTGCAAGTGGGGAATGTGATGTTGTGTTTCACTGCAAATTTGGCAACCAGCGACACACAAAAAGTATCTCTGCTGCTTTTGTGTGTGTGTTCATCCAGGAGTTGCTCTTCTCTTTAGACGTGCAAGTAGGAAAGATTTCTGTGAGATGCGACAGCAATGCTTTTAGGAGGTTCCTTTTTAGTACATTTGGAATTGAAATACAACATTTCTACACACCTACACTGTAATGAAGGTTGCTATTTAATATTGTTAACAATGTCTATATCATTGAAATGGTGTTACATTATCAAAAGTAAAAATACGCATTATGCACAATGGCTCTTTTCACAGAATCGTAGTTAGTAGTTAAAGTCTGAATTTTGAGGAAAAATGCGGATTTCAGAAAATGCTCTGACTTTAAAAAAAGGGTAAGAATTTTGGAAAAAGTTATAAAACAAAAAAAAACGCAATTCTGAGGAAATTCGGGAAAAAGTCAGAATTTTGAAAACAATTTGGGAAAAAATACAAATTTCTGGAGAAAATTCTGGAAAAAGTCAGGATTATGAAGAAAGTCAGAAAACTAAATAAAAATCAGAATTCTGAAAAAGCTCAGGCTTATGAATGAACAATGTTTATATCATCAAAATGTTACATTATCAAAAGTAAAAATACGTATTATGCAGGATGGCTCTTTTCACAGTGTCGTAGTTACTTCCTGCATCCAGTGAATTCACTGCGTCAGTCAAAGAGGCTGTGAGGCAGCAGAGGACAGTCTGTCAAACACTGTAAAAATGCTTCATTATCAAAACCTCCAGTGGTGTAACAGGTAATCTGCTGCTGTCTAACACTGATCCGTCAGCAGACATTCTGTAAAGAGCTTTTTCAGCGACGCAGAGAACCTTTATGTCACACTGCAGATAAAGACGTGAAGTTACCGCCTTCCTCAGCTTTTACAATCCCGGAGCGTCACCGAGACGAAAGCAGAATTATGTTTGACAAACACTCTTGTTTTGTTCAGCCTTCATGGCAATTTAGCCCGAGCCGCAGATATCCTCAGATCAAAGACGATATTTCCTCCTAACATCTTCCTCCCTCGCTCAAAGGCAGACTTGCTGCTTCTTGTTTATCCCATAAGGCTTCAGTGTTTGGGGTTTTTAATGGGGAGTGTGTGCATGTTTGTGTGTGTTTGCCTCCCAATGCATCCGATACACATAACGCACTATTTCTATTTGATTTGTATTTACTTGCACATCTCAAAACATAGAGTCAGAGTCATAAACATTTAATCAAACGGCTATAATTTAATGGTTTGATCCTGCAAACTGTCTTTTAATGAAATGATAGCCATTTAATTAAATGTTTAGGACTATGACTCTATGTTCTTGCACTATTTTATCTGTTTTATTTGTTCTATAATAATAATAATAGC
Organism: Dissostichus eleginoides; assembly: GCA_031216635.1. Lineage (NCBI taxonomy): Eukaryota > Metazoa > Chordata > Actinopteri > Perciformes > Nototheniidae > Dissostichus > Dissostichus eleginoides. The sequence continues at coordinate 29,487,745 of CM062278.1, forward strand.
TTGGATTTATATAGCGCCTTTCATGAGACCCAAGGTCGCTTTACAAAGAAGAACAGGAGTAGAAACAGACATAACAAAAGGCAGTCGGACAAAACAACCAATAGATTAGGGGCCGAAGGCCTTAGCAAACAGATGGGACTTGAGGGCCCTTTTGAAGGCGTCAAGCGTGGGGATGTTGCAGATCTCCACAGGCAGAGCGTTCCAGAGGGTGGGGGCTGCCACACTGAAGGCTCTGTCCCCGAAGGTTCGCAGGTTGGTGCGGGGGGGTGGTAGGCAGGCCGGAGTCTGAAGACCGCAGGTTCCGGGGTGGGGCATGTGGGCGAAGGATGTCCGATAGGTACTGGGGGGCATGGGCATGGAGGGACTTGTAGGTGAGGAGGAGGACTTTGTAAGTTATGCGGGACTTGACCGGCAGCCAGTGGAGGTGGATGAGGGTGGGGTGATGTGCTGCCACGGCTTTGTATGTGTGAGTACCCTAGCAGCACAGTTTTGAACATACTGGAGCCTGTCCAGGGTTTTTTTGGGGACCCCAAACAGGACACCATTGCAGTAGTCCAAGCGGGAGGTGGCGAAAGCATGGACTAGGGTTTCTGCAACCGACTCCGAGAGTGACGGTCGGAGTCTGGCAATGTTCCTTAGATGGAAAAAGGTTGTTATGTCGTGCAGGCAGTTGACGAGAGACTGGAGGGGGGGAGTGGATTATTAGCAGGATTACAGTGTTATTAAAAACCTAAAAAGATCATATAGTGTTTGTTGAAAGGATCAGATGTTATCTCTTCTCTGTCAGCTGTTCTGTTCTGTAGGATAATACTTTAAGTGAGAATCTATACTTCTTTTTTTTTCAAAATTAGACTTATTTTTCGAAAATCAGGCTTTTTAAAAAAAGTCAGAATGTTTTCTCAAATTCTGACTTTTTTTTATTCTCACTTTATTCAAAAATCTAATGTTTTCCCAAAAATCTAATTTTTTCCCCCAAAAAATCTCACTTTTTACCAAAAAATCTCACTTTTTACCAAAAAATCTCACTTTAATTTTCTTACAAAAAAGGTCACATTGTTCTGTTGTCTTACATAATACACTTCAGTAAAAAACATCTTAATGATATTTGCTTTAGGTGACATTTTGTTACAGGTAACTAGTAATTGAATTCATTTGTAATTAACCCTCCCAACCCAGCTGTGCATGTGTTAGTTGTTCACATCCACCTGCCCTTGAATGCATGTGTTGTAAGTCGCTTTTATCCAAAGCGACTCAAATACTCAATACTGTGGACAATCCCCACAGGAGCACTTTGGGGTGAAGTGTCTCAGGGACACAACGACATGCTGACTGCAGTGGGGTTTGAACCTGTGCTCCCCTGATCCCAACACCAACGCACGAATCCACTGCGCCTCCGGTTTACAGGTGTGTGTTAGTGTGTGAACAGATTAGATTACATCACAAAAGTCTCCCATCAATCCTCCCTCTGTGTGTCTCCAATCTGTCTGATTTCAAGGCTGTTAGGAAGCAGAGCGGCAGCAAAGTTCATCTCGGCTAATTACAAATCCCATCTGAGAAATCTGACTGCAGTTTCACTTAGGCAAACTCGATTACACGCGTACGAGTGAGAATTCCCAACTCTGGATGAATTGCATCAAGGTATCACTAAAGGTATTAACAATCCCCAGAAGAGGAGGGAATAGAAATAGTACGTGGCAATTCCTCCGGTTCACAGATGGGTGATCTTGTTACCATAATACGTAAGATGATTCAGCCTGAAACAAAAAATCACTGAGAAGGAGAAGAGGAAGCCGTCACCTGAACGTTATCTGATATTCCAGCAGTCTGCCTCGATTAAATAACCTAAAAAAACACAATGTGAACTCACCTACAGAGTCACTTTGTCAGAATATCTCGCTGATGCTTGTTAACAACTCATTATTCTCCATTTGCAACACCTGCATCATCACCTTGCTGAGATAACAGGTGAGTAAACAGCACCTTCAGGACTGAATGGAGGTCAAGGTAACCTGGAGGTAATGTATGCATGAGGTCAGGTGACCCCCATTTATTAGAAGCTCACTGACACAGGATGAGGGATGGATCCTTTTTCTGGAGACGATTTACTGAGTCAAAGCGTGCACAAAATGCCAGGACACTCAATGGAATTCAATGCATTTTTAAAGGAGGTGTGCATGGGGAAAAGAAGGAAAATACTTACACTAAACTGGTGGTAAAATGTGTGTAAGAGTCATTAAAGTTTTGTTAGTTGGTCTTTGTTTTTCCCTTTCAATAACCCTCATTCATTTCTTATATATTCACCTTGTTATTATACATTATTATACACCTTATCAGCCACATCATAGACTATTACATTAATGCCCACAATGTATACAATATCTTGTTTTTCATTACTGCACATACTTTATTCAAATTATATTTCTACGATTTCAACCATATTCAATGTAAATACTGCTATATTTTAGAATATTCTTAAATTAGTTTTCTATCTGTGTTTTTAATTTTTTTTTAACCATGTCAAATTCCTCGTATGTGTTAACCTACCTGTAAATAAACCTGATTCTGATTCTGATTGACCCCTGTCCTTTTCCCCTCTTACGGTTCAAACGCTTATGAGTTAGTGCATCCAGTTTAGCACTATAGCAGCATTTAAACAATACATTTGATTCAATATCATTTACAGCTACACCGTGTCTATGCAGTGGTTTAACATAACCACATCCATCATTTGTTAATGACTGGTGTTGGGGAATAATTTGCTTAGGTATTCAACCTTTGACACAGTTCATCATTTTCTCCTTTCACTGTCTCTTTCCCACGGCATAGGTCTACGGCCTTGGGTATTGCTGCTATCTCTCTTAAGGAGGAGCAGCTTGAGCGCATTGTTGTTGCCAGCTTATGACCGAGCACAAGCCGCCATGAGGTAGTTTACTGTTCAGGGACATCTAGAAGCCCTTCTTTTTAGGAACGTAGGTTCCCTGGCTCACATTCTTTCCTAACGACGACAGCTCTAGTTAGATTCAGGGTCCATATTTGTTTAGTCTCGCTGATAAAGAATGCTGATTATTACACTCTGAACTAGTTCAAACCTGGAACTACAGAACAGTTCTTCAGAATTGATTGTGGCATCTCAACCGTGTGGTCAGACCGTGGCCCGTGACTTGTCTTGTGAATTCTCCGGCCGAAGCTCCAAATAAACCGTCAGTGTTTGCCATCAAAGCTCCAGCTCTCCTCGTGTCTCTCTCAGTCCTGACTCCAATTGCTTCAGAAGTTTCCCCCACAACTGGCAGAAAGACATAACAAAATGGCCCAAAATCTCATATATGAGGACATTTTAATAACTCTGTTGTGTCTTTTGTAGATGGCTACGACTATGAGGAGCTACAAAAAGTACCAAAACATATGAGCTGGTCAGACTAAAGCTCATGTGGACAGATTAGAATAACTCTCAAGGCCAGAAGGAGAGACAGTTATAAGAAAAGTTAACCTATTAATCTGTCAGTGTGCTATTTTAGCCGGCAATGCCCGCCGCCCGCCCGCCCGCCCGCCCGCCTATCTATCTATCTGTAGATCATGTTGCAAACGTTCGCTATCTACCTATTTAGCAACTTACCTAAGCTACCCATCTAACAAGCTAGCTCTCAAACATTAGCTATCAAGCTCGCGAGCGTAGCTATTTAGCTAGCGAACGTTATCTATCTATCTATCAGTCTATATCTGTAGATCCTGATGCAAATGTTCGCTATCTACCTAGTTAGCAACTTACCTAAGCTACCCATCTATCAAACTAGCTATCAAATGTTAGCTATGTCGCTAGCCATCGCCAAATGTGTGGCTCTCTAATTTGAAGACAACTTATTATTAACTATTATTTGTCTTCCTATATAAACACACAACAGGAAAGGGAAAACACCAACAGGCTTAATAGGGCTGTATAAACTAGGCCTAATATCTGTGTGAACTGGGAATAAATTGTCTCAAGAGTCTAAACCGTTCTTCAGTTTAAACCGCCAACAGAAAAAGATGAACATGTAACGTTTGGCGGGAGAAGGCAAAGAGTCTAAAAAGATGTATGTCATAAGTAAAACTGTCTCTAACAATTAGCACAATAAGAGGATATCTAATCATATGTAGTGGAAATACTGGATATGACAAATCGACCCCTTTGCATTTCCCTGCATCCAGATTTTGAATCATCATTCAGTCGTATTTTGTGCACTAATTATGATATGAATTGGACTGCGAGGCCGTCTCCTGAGGGCAGAGAGCGCTCTGACTGGTGTTCGCTGGTGTTTTTCCTCTGGTGTTAGTGATATCAGTCGTGGGACGTCCCCTAATTAGACGTTAGAGTGAGATGCACTATGACAGCGGTTCATTCAAGCTTTTGTCCAGCCTGACTCGGGGCAAACTCATTAAATAGCAACGTTTCTTCTCATCAATTGACTGGTGGTTCAATATGACAGCGTGAACTGAACCAAGACACTCAATGGATGGACACTCACATTAATGTCTGGACAAGCTTCTGACATGGCTTTATTCTGTATTTGTGTTCATGCGTAGCGTTTAGCAGGGCCTTCAGCCGTCAGATGTAGTTATTTAATGATAAAGCTGGTGTCTATTTTCTTTCTACTTTCATAAAACAGTCTTACTGTCATTAGTAAAGGATCGCCAAACACCACACATAAAATCAGCTTTGGAGCTACCTCCTTTTTGGGTATTTCTTCTGGAAGTTTTACCGTGGCATCAGTTGTGTTTACTAGTAGAGGCGGGGCTTATCTCCATATTTTGCCATGATTAAATTGTAATACACTTATCAAAACGATAACGAAAAAACAACATACTGAGACCGGTTAGTAAAAACCATTAATTAACACTTTTGCAATTTCTAGAATTGTTTATTTCTACTCTTTTCATTTCTACTTACACTATATAGTCAGAAGTATAGTAGAACAGAGACACTGACAATATTTAAAGCTGCTTCTTGATGGACGATGTCAAAGTATTTGTTTTGTATTCAGTTCTTTATTTCTCTCTTAGTATTGACAATCGGACATACTGTATGTGCAATGCCTTCCCAATTTGGGATCAATAAAGTACATCTTATCTTATCTAAGTGACGACAGGACAAAACACTTTTTAAATGTGTTTTAATGGAGATCGAGTGATCCGGCTAAGCGTGAGATCTTCGAGCGTTGCTGACAGCCAACGGATGGTGTTTGGTTTTCTAATTCAACAACGTCAGTATGTCAGAGACGACAGGCCGATGTTGGCTTTATGGAAACTAAGTAAAGTACTTCTAGTTGCCTAAGCTTAACCACATTTCAGACTTTCAGAGGTGGCAGATTATGAATCCTAACAAACAATTACATTATTTAGGCATGACAACATCTTGTTCTTTTTTGCCTTTTCTTCTTCTGTGAGCCATGATCATGCTCAACTCTCTGACTGCTTTTTGCACATGTTTTCCCTCCACTTTAAAATATAATACATTGTAGTTTGCCACATACTCATTCTCCTAAGTGTTTTAGTTTTCAGCTTTTAGGGTTATTTGTATAGTTACATCTTTAGCATCCTTTCTTAATGCTAAATTGTTTCTTAAAAATACTTATTTTGCAACTTATTTTTTGGATTGTTTATGTTCGCTGCACCAGACAGCAAAGAACATTCCTAGTATGTGTAAACGTACCTGGCGATACACTTGATTCTGATGAGGACTTGACAGTGTTTGGCGGTAATGGACACATTCCTTTTAATTATAAAAAACACCAGCTTGTGTTAAACTATGAACCCCGTCACATCAGAGCTTCTCTACAGCGTGTTTTAAATCCTAACACACTGCTGCCATGGCATGATTGAGCACGCACGCACACACCACACACCACACACCACACACTGTGACTACTGCAATCATTCATGCTTACAACTGACTTTGAAATCTGTACAAATGTGTGAGAGAGAGGAGAGGCAGACTAAACTCAGAGCAGATGTGAAGAAGGCAGATTTATAATATCAGAGGTTCAACTTTGAGTGGTTGTTTGGTTTAAATAATGGCTTCACACATGGGCTTAAAAACATGGTAACGATGCTAAACTAGATCACTGTAATGTGTTTGAATCATTCTGTCATTTGACGAGGATGCCTAGACGTTGTCAGTGTTACGTTCCTACGATAAAAGGACTTTATAAAGGTTAAGAAATGCAAAATACTGTACCAGTTTTAGTGTGTTTTGCAGAGGTACTATATAGATAACACTAAAGGAAAAGGTCTTAATCTGTGTCTTTAAACAACACTGTGTCAGAGATTAAATATGCTGAATGGCTGAGGACTTCTACACACGTTTACTTAGCTGCACTTGAATATACCTTAATGTGTCTGTGTTCAATATATCTTAAACTAATGCCTTTTATTCACCTTTAAGGAGTTTGAAGCAGGTGCTTAACCTCTTCAAACTCTCAGTTCCCTCCTGAGTGTTTTGTGTCACGGCTGCTGCTTTCTGAAGCCGACAAGCTGCCACAAGGATGGAATAAAGACAGTTGTGTGTACTTCACAGATATATATTCCTACCATATACACTGATTACTAAGGTGTTATCTCCACAGGGTTTAACAAGCATCTCCTCCTGTATCTAGAGAGTCTGCAGAGTATAAGTATTCCCTTACAGTTACATACAAATAATCTGATGACTGTTACATTTCTACAGGATCTTTGCAAATTTGCAGACATATCTTTGTTTGTTTTTTTACTTTTAATCATGTTAGATTTATAATGGAGAGCCAAAAGTGACCAGCGTTAAAACATGTAGGGATACAAAGTAAAGGACAGAGAGCCAGACTCATATTAGTTTTAAAAACATTAATATAGGATGCAATTTAATTTGCTTTTATGCACATTAAAGAACATACAAGTTCAAATGGACCATGCAAAGACTAATACACACTGTCTCCTCTTCTGGAGAATCTCTGTCTGCTGTCATCTGTTAGATATTTCTTCACATCAAAGAACTCTACAGGTGGTGCAGGTTTATCACCTTTCTACTGTAAATCTTCACATCTTCAATGCTGCTGCCGCTCATACACGCTGCATGTAATTTAACATGACAGAGATAAAGCTCTTTTTTTTATCTGCCCCTTCCTTCCAATGACATTTAAAGACAAATATTGACCTAAAACCACAGTTTTTCTTTCCGTAGAGGACAAGGAAACGGATGGCTTTATACACACTGCTTATATGTGTGTGTGTGTGTGTGTGTGTTGTGTGTGTGTGTGTGTGTGTGTGTGTGTGTGAGACGGGGTGTAATGTGCATCCATGTGTGTACATCCAAAGTGTGTTCAAACAAAGCTAACCCCGTTTCATAGACGACAGCGAGGGTAATGGGACAATAATGACAGAACATGATGTGTTCAAAAGCATCTGAAAACACAACCTCAGCTGCAGTCATGGAGACACAGAGGGAGACAGACTTTAGGAGCCATTAAAACCTACGTGTGTGTGTGTGTGTGTGTGTGTGTGTGTGTGTGTGTGTGTGTGTGTGTGTGTGTGTGTGGGAGTGTGTGTGTTGCATGCATTTGCATTATCTTAAAAGCTGCACAATAGCACTGCATTGGTGCCACCTAGTGCCTTCAACTCTCAGTCCAGCAGAGAGGGTGAGACCATTTTCTGTATATCAGTATGTAGTGTCTCTACTTTAAAGAGTCCTCTCCTGCTGATGTTCAGGTGTATATCAGTATGCAGTGTCTCTACTTTAAAGAGTCCTCTCCTGCTGATGTTCAGGTGTATATCAGTATGTAGTGTCTCTACTTTAAAGAGTCCTCTCCTGCTGATGATCAGGTGTATATCAGTATGTAGTGTCTCTACTTTAAAGAGTCCTCTCCTGCTGATGTTCAGGTGTATATCAGTATGTAGTGTCTCTACTTTAAAGAGTCCTTCCTGCTGATGTTCAGGTGTATATCAGTATGTAGTGTCTCTACTTTAAAGAGTCCTCTCCTGCTGATGATCAGGTGTATATCAGTATGTAGTGTCTCTACTTTAAAGAGTCCTCTCCTGCTGATGTTCAGGTGTATATCAGTATGTAGTGTCTCTACTTTAAAGAGTCCTCTCCTGCTGATGTTCAGGTGTATATCAGTATGTAGTGTCTCTACTTTAAAGAGTCCTCTCCTGCTGATGTTCAGGTGTATATCAGTATGTAGTGTCTCTACTTTAAAGAGTCCTCTCCTGCTGATGTTCAGGTGTATATCAGTATGTAGTGTCTCTACTTTAAAGAGTCCTCTCCTGCTGATGTTCAGGTTATATCAGTATGTAGTGTCTCTACTTTAAAGAGTCCTCTCCTGCTGATGTTCAGGTGTATATCAGTATGCAGTGTCTCTACTTTAAAGAGTCCTCTCCTGCTGATGTTCAGGTGTATATCAGTATGTAGTGTCTCTACTTTAAAGAGTCCTCTCCTGCTGATGATCAGGTGTATATCAGTATGTAGTGTCTCTACTTTAAAGAGTCCTCTCCTGCTGATGTTCAGGTGTATATCAGTATGTAGTGTCTCTACTTTAAAGAGTCCTTCCTGCTGATGTTCAGGTGTATATCAGTATGTAGTGTCTCTACTTTAAAGAGTCCTCTCCTGCTGATGATCAGGTGTATATCAGTATGTAGTGTCTCTACTTTAAAGAGTCCTCTCCTGCTGATGTTCAGGTGTATATCAGTATGTAGTGTCTCTACTTTAAAGAGTCCTCTCCTGCTGATGTTCAGGTGTATATCAGTATGTAGTGTCTCTACTTTAAAGAGTCCTCTCCTGCTGATGTTCAGGTGTATATCAGTATGTAGTGTCTCTACTTTAAAGAGTCCTCTCCTGCTGATGTTCAGGTGTATATCAGTATGTAGTGTCTCTACTTTAAAGAGTCCTCTCCTGCTGATGTTCAGGTGTATATCAGTATGTAGTGTCTCTACTTTAAAGAGTCCTCTCCTGCTGATGTTCAGGTGTATATCAGTATGTAGTGTCTCTACTTTAAAGAGTCCTCTCCTGCTGATGTTCAGGTGTATATCAGTATGTAGTGTCTACAGATATACACCTGAACATCAGCAGAATATGTCCTCTTTAAGATAAAGCTTTGCAGTAAAGGTGAACTTGTCTTGAATCACGTTCTCTAACAGAAGTTGTTATTGTGATCAAAGGCATATTTGAGATGACCGGTACGATCTGTTTTTCTGACTCCTCTGATTGCTGAATCCTCTCCAGACTCCATCATTGAAACAATGATAGCCCCTCTCGAGCTGGAGGGCTATTGACATTGACAGCACTTGAACTTTATGCCACTGTGTTATAATACTAAAAACTGATGATGGCAATTGGTACGCATAATGCTGGTGTGTGTGTGTGTGTGTGTGTGTGTGTGTGTGTGTGTTTCTGAGAGATGCAGAGTGAGGGAGTGTGTGCCACGAAACATCTGCTTGCATTCCTCCTTCGCTTGCCCTTTAAGAAGAAAACCAGCAATTTGTTGCAAATGAGCTAAATCCATGTGAACCCTGCTAGCATCTGGAGACAGGAAAACAACTCGTGGACAGAAACAAATTCTCTCTCTTTTAGTCTCTGCCCTCTTCCCCTCTCTCTCTCATGGTTGACCTGGATAAGTGATAATAATGATAACCATGTCCTCTTCGTTTTTTAAGCTCAAAACGATGTGCACATGTTCCTGACAAACAACCTTTAGTTCTGCAAAGTGCTTCCAAGGTCGAGATGAACTCAAAACACTCCTCCCGTTAAAACATTGTTATTAGGGATCTGAGAGGAGGTTAGAGATGGGATGTACTGACCCAAACTACTTCCACTCTGACTTTAAAGGACTACTTTAGAAAACTCAAATCATGCTCATTTCAAGGTTTGTATATACTGTGACGTGTTTCCATGCTTTAATGTTGTGTGGGACAGAAATACATACCTATATAACACACTACGGGAAAGTGAACACCACACAAAGCAGAATAGGCTTCTTTAAGGCATGTTAAATACGGGACTTTTACTCTTGTTGGAGTACTTTCAGACCAAAGTATTCCTACGTTTATTTAAGTCAAGATTCAAAGGTTTTATTGTCATATGCACATAAGCTACAGTGTGGAAATGGCCATGAAAATCTTCTGACCTGAGCTCCTCCAACAATGTAAGAAGTCTATATCTACGTAAATAGAATATGATATACAAGAACAGAATGTAAAATTCAATATTGTACAGTTAGATGAAATTAAATACGGTTTATTACGCTGATAACTATTTAGATAAATAAGTAAATTGCAAGATGACAAACAGATGAATGTTTATCGAGGCACTTAACAGAGCTTAATAGTCTTATTGTACTTCTTGCTTTTTCGGGAACTAAGCGTTAACTTTGGTTGCTTTGAATCAGAATGCTAACAGGGTTAGCATCTGCTTTCTTACTTTGGTACTTAGAGGACAGTACAAAAACTGACACTGTACCCAGGAAAAGATTTCAGCTATGATCGTGTGTGTGTGTGTGTGTGTGTGTGTGTGTGTGTGTGTGTGTGTGTGTGTGTCTCAGGTGTAGTGACGGCAGGATACTTACAATAACATGTTCCTCGGAGGGGGTTTCCAAGGTAACGGTTCTCTGAGTCACATCTGAAACGACACCAGAGAAGAAGAAAAAGAGAGAGAACAGAAGGCATTAGCTTCTACAAAGACATATTTCTAGTGCTGTGGTGTGTGTGTGTGTGTGTGTGTGTGTGTGTGTGTGTGTGTGTGTGTGTGTGTGTGTGTGTGTGTGTGTGTCAGGTATCGTCTTCCCCCAGCTCTTTGCGAGGTGATTTCCCTCGACAGCCCTGTCTAGTCAAAGCTGCTCTCTTTTTTCCCCAGACACACACACACTCACACATATATAACTCTCACACACACTCACACATACACACACACACATACACATACACATACACACAGACTCTCTCACACACACACACACACACACACTAATGAGAGAGAACACCTAATCTCCTGAAGTAAAATCAGATTTCTGCAGGAACAGAGGGCTTAAATAACTGAAACATGCTGATTAACGGTTATGATTTGGAAATAAACTAATATCTCACTGTGAGCTTAAAAAGAGACACTGACAATATTTAGAGCTGCTTCTTCATGGAAGATGTCAGTCAGAGTGTTGTTTAGTATTCAGTTCTTTATTCCTCTCTTAGAATTGACAATGCCTGTTAGTAGAAAACAGAAATCGGACCTATGTATGCTTGAAATACATTTGACAATGTCAAGAGAAAGACACTATGACATTAATGCTTTTAAATACATTTAAAACCATAATGCATACCAGTGCCTGTCAGTCACATGTCAAATAAGAATCTACTTTGCATTTCATTTTGACATTTGTGCCATTTATCTGTAACTAACTGAGACTACATGGAGGTACGACACACACATGTTGACGGACAGTAATTGGCTGCGGATGAAAGTTGTGACCTTTAGGTTAAAAGAAAGTCTCTAATGACCAGTAAGCTATACAGAAATACAATTAGATTACAAAAATAAAACATATATATTGATTTTTCCAGAAGAAATATAATTGATTTTTTCAAAAATGCATAATGGGATTTGCATGGGTTTCAAAGAGCCAGGAACTTAAGGTCTTCTGAGGATAATGTACATTTTACCACGCGGCAGAAGCAATTAAAGGGAAATATTAAAGGGGACCTATCATGCAAAATGCACTTTTGATGTCTTTTATACATAAAGATGTGTCCCCGGTGTGTCAAGGAACTCACGCAGCGTCAGAGAATAAAACCCTCTCTCTTTTCCTCCGTACCCAAATCTCTAAAAACGGGCGAACAACGGAGCTGATCCAGATTTGCGTCCGATATGACGTAATATCTGAAATGTGGACCCACGGCCCTATCAGAAACGTTGCTATCAGAAACAATGCCCGACTGTTTTGGACGTAATATGGTCGGTGTTTACATTAGCATCGCTAACACTCAGAGCTAACCTGTACTGGAGAGCATGTGTGTGAAGAAGCAGGAAATAAAAAGGAACTCACCTTGTGGTATAACCGGCAAGAGAGAAAGCCTTTGAGCTCCGTACTGTTTCAGAAATAATCCTTGATAATCCATGATATGGCGTTTCATCACGGCAGTATTTAGTTTAGACAGTAGCTGCCGGGTCCCGCATGAGCTCAGACCCCTCCTTTCTTATTTTTATTAATTTTTTTAAGCTTTTTACCCCAAATCAGCACTTTTGAAACAGGAAGTGAAATGGAGGGATATTTAGGCATGGCTAGAATGGGTGATCTGTTTGGTATTTTGAGCAAAACACTTCATCGACATGTTTTTTTAGATATTGTTATATATCTGAGACCTATGCTATTGCCTAAAAATAGCATGATAGGTGACCTTTAAGGTTAAAAGGGTTTATTGGTTATCATTAAGGAATGATATCCGTGCTTTTGAGCCATTAAAGTTTCGAGACGATGACGTGCACCCAAAGCACAGATAGGAAAATTAGTGCCTGGCATCGGAGAACAAAAAGACAGAATATTAAACCTCCAGTGCCAAGAAAGAAATTTGGACCAAATGTAAGTCAAGGTCAACGTCAAGGCTTTTAATATGTCCTTTTGTATCACTGTGATGGAGAGTGGCTCTGCAACACATCTATGTGGAAAACCTATTTAATAAAAAGGTTGTTTATGACATCGCAACAGCTTAACTGATTGTGTTTCACGGCCATTTAGTAAAAAGAGCTGCTGGTTATTAAACACACAAATATGGACAGGAATGTTGAAATAATCTCTATGATATGATCATGTGTTGTAAGCCATGCTCTTCAGTTTCACCCTTTAGTTTATTTAAAGAGACCATGAATGTGCAATGTCTGTCTGCAGCGTGTTATTGAACATAGGGTCTTATTTATTATAGGGTCTTATTGAGCATAGGGTCTTGTAACATGTGATTTTAAAAGTCCAAAGGTATAGTGCTGTGTAAACTAAAAGACACTATGTGTCTGTGTCACTAAGACACAGACACATGTACTCTTGAAGGACTTCACGCAAGTGTTCTGGCTCTTATAGTGTTGTACAACAATAGATGGTAGCTTTCCATTTATATGTATATGATATTTAACAATGCAGGCAGTAGCTGGGATACAATGACTCATAAGCATAATATATTTGGCTTCACTTGCTTTTACAATTGTAGTGAATGGTGTTTAATGTTCTGCACTAGAGTTGTTGGTCTTGCAGCCTGGTGTGTTGCCAGTGTGCCTCAGCTGAACGTGCTAAAAAGAGTCTGTGTATTACACTATGATGTACCGACAGTCCGTCACGTACACATGCAATTCCTTCAATCTGCAGAGTGTCTGTGTTTCTATTTTGTTATATCTTCAGAGAGGGCAAAAGTACACTCATCCTTTACTCAAGTAGAAGTACAGATACTCGTGTTTAAAAATACTCTGGTAAAAGTAGAAGTACTGACTAAACTTCTTTACTCAAGTAAAAGTAAAGAAGTGTGGGACACAAATACTCTTGGTGGACTTGACGCAAGTATTCTGGCTCTTATACTGTTGTACAACAATATAATAATTTCTTCAATCAGCATCGTGTCTGTGTTTCTATCTTCTTATATCTTGCTATGTCTTGAGTGTCTAAGGTTTCAGATCCACGACTGATCACATCAAATCACTGAAACAGAAACAAGAATGAAAGAGGGAATAATTAAAGAACAAGGGGGTTTGCAGCAGAGTGTTTGTTTGTATCTCTGCAGCAGGAAACTGAATATTTTATTCCATAAACCCCGGCCAAGGACGAGGCCTTAAACCTCTCTGAGCTGCCGTCCTGAATCTGCAGATTAGAAACCAACAATAAAACAAGAAAAATAGGTGAAAATAAAACACTTTTCGGGTTTAATAGTGGCGCGCAAATCAGTTTAAGAGACAGCTCGACTTCTGGAGCAACGCGGTCCAAGAAACTGAGATTTCTGCTGAATGTGGGAATATTTTTATTTCTTTTTTGGCAGATAGTTATTGAGGTATTAGATGTAGTTGCTGGCATGTAAGAAAGTAGGTAAGAAAAGGAAGGAGGGAGGAGAAGAAGCAAAGAGGAAATAAGACAATGAAGAAAGAAAGGTGACGCTTAAAAAGACTATTCTGCTTTTTGGAGGTTTTCCCTTTCCTGTAGTGTGTTCTATAGGTTTTAGTGCATGTAAATGGTCTGCTAAGGCAAGAATCCCTTATGATAAAAGCAATCAGCTCATTGATGAGCTTTGTTCATTTCTCGGTCGCTGGTGCAGGAGAGAAAGCTCTGCTACAAAGCAGCAGTGAAGCAGAACATAATAACAATATGTGTCTCATTGTTTCTGCTATTATCAATGAAACAGTGAGAAGACTACAGCCTGCAGTGGCTTCATGTTAGGAAGAAAACAACTAGAGAAACTATTTCTAAAAGAAAAAGTAGATCTGCCACCTCTATAGGTAGTCTGCTTTAGGTAAGGCAACTAAAAACAGATGCTTAACGTAAGAGAGATGTCTTCTTCTGTGGTACACATTGTTTAAATGACAGCATAAGGACACTTAACAGAAAGAAATGACTGCATATTAGGATGGATTTATCACTATTATGGGGCCATATTCTGCTTCTTGGAGTTTTCCCTTCCCTGTAGTGTGTTCTATAGGTTTTAGTGCATGTAAATGGTCTGCAAAGGCTAAAATCCCTGTGTTCCCTCAAGCGGTAAAATAAAAAATATGAAGCCAAGCATAATATGTCCTCTTTAAAGGAAGATGAAAGAAGATTATTACACACAAAGTTTGAGGAGTCTTGAATGATCACAAGAGTTTACAACTGTAACACTTTGCACACCTGTCGACTTATTCAGTATTTATGAAAGAAGAACATTTCCCTCACCTTTAATTAATTAATTACATAAAAGTGGTGCAGCTCTGCATGAATGAGGTGTGAAAGGGTGAGTGACTCGTAGTATGTGAGGCTTTGAGGGTTCGAAAAGACAGGATAAAGAGATTTATAAGTACAGTCTATTTACAGTGGCTTCATACATGCAGTTAACGCAGTTCTCCGTCATACCATTTTTGTCTATTTTACTCCAAGATGGAAATAATCTGATATTTTTAAGGGTTATTTCTGCCTGTTTAAGTGTCTCGGTTAAATGTTCTAATTTGGCCTCTCAGTTATACAGTTGTTTTTTACACAGCTTGGTTGAATACTGGATTCTGATTGGCTAATTTGGACAGTCCCGAGGTTGGTAGTTTTAAATAACAGGCTGTTGCTAAGGAGAACAGACTGTAACTAAGGAGAACAGTCCGTTGCTAGGGATAACAGCCTGTTTCTAAGGATAACAGTCCGTTGCTAGGGATAAGAAGTCATAATCTGCGGAAAAGAGAGCAAGTGGTGCTGCTCTGCATGAATGAGGTGTGAAAGGGTGAATGACTCGTAGTTTGTACAGAGCTTTGAGGGGTCGTAAAGAGAGGATAAAGCGATATTTAAGTACAGAACATTTACCATGACATCAAAACCTTTGGAGTCCTAAAGCCTTGATGCAAAAGCAGGGAAGGAAATAAGACAACATGGACAGAAAGAAGTGATGAAACAGTTTTAGAGAGGCTTCCAGCTGACTCCCACGGAGAAGCTAAGCCTATTTCATCACAACCAGATTCACAGTGATACACGTGAAGTCATGAACTGCCTCAGGGCCTCTTTGGACCCAAATATGGTCTATAAAAAACTTCTCTCACGATATTTTAATCGCTAAACATATTTTTTTGTGTAGTCATATTTCCAAATACTACACAGAAAGCATCTCTCTGTCTGCCTCTGGGCTGATGAGAAAGGATGATAAGGATTCAGTGTTTGAGAAGGAATCAGCAGGGTGGAGGCTGCTGATAATAATGTACTTTAGTGGATTTAACAATCAGGATTCACTGATATGGCTCTGGGTCACTTTAGCACTCATCGCTTCAACAGAACCACTTAAAACCACTTTTAAAGAAAGGTTCCAAGATATTTTTCACAAGACAATGTACTGATGGTTTCTGTCATGGTCATCATTTCTTATTTTAATATTTGTATTGTCAGATATAGGTTTTTTCTGGTTAAATAATAAAGTAAGCCCATGAGCATCAGCGTGGAATGGGACAGTTTTGTTTAATGACAATTGCACAAAGTGAACTGCCAGCATAACTTAAAGGCATTGTAAAACAAATCTGGTTCAAGACGATCGGTGCTTGGTCAGCAGGATAACGGAAAAACGGATACCAATAAATAACATTACTTTACGATTTCCTTGCGGATTTGTCAACTGTTAAGTAGTTAATGTAAGCATCTATCTGTGTTTATCTTGTTATGTATGCTTTGTGAATAATTTCTTAAAATGCTAATAAAAAAAATGTACTAGTACTAATTCTGCTAATATAGTATATGAATGTAGTATATGACTTTATCTTCTATCAAGTTATATTGAAAACACACATACAGTATATCTCAGTCTGTATGAAGTGACCTCTCTGCTAACTTCTAGCATGTACACAACAGGAACAATTGCTTAATTTCCAGGAAATGTGAAGAACATGGTAGAAACCCCCACTGCAGATATAGCTAAACAGTACAGATATATAACCATTGTTTAATATCTGAGGAGTTAGAAGACACACTGTCTAAGGAGTCAATCACAGAAATTAGTTTAAGTTAAAAGACTTGATCAATTCTGTTCAATTAGAAGCTCCTGTCTCTTTCTGAAGATATCCAGATATTATTAGCTTAAGGGGACACAACACTAGGGTGATTCTGACAAGATATAGGTTTTTACATGTTAGTATTAGTGTTCAGACACTGAAGACTAATTGAGTACGAGACGTATCTTTTCTCTTGGGAAAGTCGGCAGAGCTTAAACAGAAAGGTGACGCACATTTAAGCTGCTTACAACGGACTAATGGGGACAAGACACAGACACACACACACACACACACACACACACACACACACTGACATGTATTTTGCTCTGCTTGCAGTTTCTGGAAACACTTGCAAAGATAAACAAATCTGAGATTAAAGGTCACGATGATATTGGTCCTGCTTGTGTGTGTGTGTGTGTGTGTGTGTGTGTGTGTGTGTGTGTGTGTGTGTGTGTGTGTCATGTATTCCAGTAATCTAGAAGTGTTTCAGGTTGCTACAGAAATACAAATTAATCAGACACTTTTGGTGAAACAGAAAATAACAAACCGTATCAAAATGACAAACACTCTCCAGTCGAGTACAGTCAAATATGCAAATTAGAAGTCAATTAGTGGAGTGTTGTTGCCTCGGAAAGAAGGCCAATTAAAGCTAAATCAAAAATGCAGTCAGACAATGCAGCATGAGGGAAAACTAGGAGGAATAAAGTGCTAACGAAAAGTCAGCAGAATAGATTATTCATGAACGTTGTAAATGAAAAGTGTAACTGCACTCAAACAGCAGGAGAACATCTGGTGAGCAGCTGAGTCCATAAAGTAACCCCTAACTCAGGTATACATCATATTCCAACAACCTTTGACCTTCACACTGTGAACAGCTGTTTCTGTTCACACTCTCCCATTGGCCCTGATAACAAAGAGGGAACTCACTGACACTGTGAACATAATAATAATAACACTACATATTATTATTTTTCATTAATAACTGACTGAAAGTGGCTTCAGAGGTCCAGTGAAAAACATCTCGACCGTGTTTGGATATTCCAGGGGTCTGTTCATTTTCACTAACAGACCGTTGCTAAGGAGAACAGACCGTTGCTAAGGAGGATCGAGGGACTATGTGCAGTCGTATCAATCCGCAGAAAGAAGTCCGGTCAATCTAACGTCGACTGTGAACATTAGTTTTCTCCTTCAGAAAACACAAAGGAATACTTTTTTTAACGTTCATTTTTATATTTGTGGAGAGCAGGAAACTTTGGATTCATGAATGAAAATAAAAAAAACAAGAGAAGGTAAGAGGCGGCATTGATTTTCTTCAAGACTTAAAGTGAAATGTTTTTGTGAAAGCTTTTTTTACTTCTGGGGATTTGAATGTCTCAAAAAATCATTCAAATATTGTTATTTTATGAAGATTTTCTAGCTGAATAAAAATGAAGTAACACTATAGACTTTTCTTTGTTAAGGTGTTTTTTCAACGCTTTTCCAAAATCCAATGGAAAAATCCCATCGTCTTTTTTTGCAATGATAGCTTCTGGGGTTAGCCTAAAAACACACATCCTTACAGCACTTTCAAAATCATGTAAATATGCAATTATAGTCAATATGAGAAGAAAATATTGTGAGGCATTAATGGAGCAATGCCTCACAATAGGGAGGAATGATCCAGAAACTTCTGATGTTTAATATGACTCAAAGGGAAGAAGAAAGAGACAAGAAAAGAAGACATATAGACACATTCACTCAAAACAGCTTTACCTAATGGTGCACATTATTTCTGACTCTCCACAATGGTGACTATGCTCTGAACACACAC
>CM062278.1:29508720-29516220 GCA_031216635.1 Dissostichus eleginoides
TTAAAGAGGCCCTATTATGGTTTCTGGGGTATTCCCTTCCCTTTTAGTGCATGTAAATGGTCTGCAAAGGCTAAAATTACAAAGTTCCAGAACATAATGACTAGGTAACACTCTTGGATAGCGCTCCAACACATTGTACGTGATAGGATAAGGGGCGGGACATCTCACGGTTGACCAATCACAACAGAGCCGGCCAGCTAACCAATCAGAGCAGACTGGGCTCTGGTTTCAGACAGAGGGTGAAAAGAGGTGCTGCAGCACAGGGAGTATGAGAAAAATAAAGAGCTTTTTGAACATTAAAGCATGGAGACATGTCCCAGTAGAGACATAAAAGGCAGTTTTCCTTTCACATATCATTTTGTACAGCGTTAAGAACACATTAGGGATTCCAGCAAGGTTTAAGACCTTTTTTTTATTTACTAAGATGGCTGCCAAGTCAAAGCCACAATCAAACATGAAAAAGAAACAGCAATCAAAAACATCTCTGTATCTACTACCACATTTAAAATGATGATACTGGTAGAAGTATACTAATATAAACTTTCCATCAACCTACAATCTTAAATGTAATCACGTTAGATGAAAGATAGAAACCCCCTCCATTTGAAAAAACGTCTGGAACATTTGAGCTGCATGAACTAACATCCCGTAAGATGAAATCTGTTTTGAGACTGGATGTTTTTTCCTTTGGCGAGTCTAATTTTGTAATCGTTTTGTTATGCAAAAGCAGAGCCTGATGCCTGTAATTCAAACATTGAATCCCTTCTGCACGGGGTAAATAATGGCAGAGCGTACAAGAACGTTCTCTGTATCCTTTCGCTCTTCCCCGTGTTCCTTTCCAGCTGAAATGACTTTGTGTTTTATTCTGTCCAATTGGCACAGAGACAGGTCTGTAATAAAGCAGAGGGTCGAGGTGAAGCCAAGGCGGATAATGAGAGGAAAACAACCTCTTCTGTCCCCTCTGTGAGGGTCTGATCGCAGGACCAAACCAAGGTGGCGGAGGGTTTTCTTACGCTTAGTGGCAGAGAAACAAACAGAGGTGGGAAGTAACTAAGTACTGAATTGAGGTACTTTTACTCAGGGTTGGGAGGATTACTTTGATCCAAAAGGTGGAGGAAACTAATGTTTGTTATCCACAGCTGACGGTAAATTGACCGGAGTTCTTTCCGCGGATTGATATGACTTCACATAGTCCCTTGATCCTCCTTAGCAACGGTCAGTTCTCCTTAGCACAGTCTGTTATCCTTAGCAAAAGTCTGTTCTCCTTAGCAACGGTATGTTCTCCTTAGCAACGGTCTGTTCTCCTTAGCAACTGTACGTTATCCTTAGCAAGGCTCTGTTATCCTTAGCAAAGGTCTGTTCTCCTTAGCAACGGTCTGTTATCCTTAGCAACGGTCTGTTCTCCTTAGCAACGGCCTGTTTTTGAAAATGAACAACCTCTGTAATGTCCAAATTGGCCAATCAGAATCCAGTATTCAACCAAGCCATGTTAAAAAACAACTGTATAACTCAGAGGCCACATTAGAAACTGAACCGAGACACTGGAAGAGGAGAAATAACCTTTAAGAATATCAGATTATTCCACATGTTGCAGTAAATTGTATGACAGAGAACTGCAGTAACTGTTCCCCTCTCTGCAAATTTGGTTGGATGTCTTTGTTTATGGTAAAACAAAAACAAATAATTGTATTCCTTGTACAAAAAATCTGATGACTTCTACTTATGGTTTTTAAAATGTACATATACACAACGATATACTCAACACAAGTTGTAATTATCATAACTTGTATAATGCTTTAGCAATACTGTACGTCATTATTGTCACGCCAATAAAGCTATTTGAATTTAAATATGAGAGATTGAAGTGTGTAAGGAGCAGGGGATTCACAAAGGGAAGAGAATGAAAGAATAAAGCACTTCACACAGAAGACCTGCTGACAACACAGGAATAAGAAAACCTGATCTCTTAGCAGAAAAGGCTGATTTGATATAAATCATATTTCCCATGACTTGTGCAAGCCCCCTGAATAGAGAACAATTTCTCACCCCAGTGCCTCTGCATGTACACACACAATAGTGTTGTCAGGGTGTGTTTAATGTGTGTGTGTGTGTGTGTGTGTGTGTGTGTGTGTGTGTGTGTGTGTGTGTGTGTGTGTGTGTTTAATTCATCGGTGTGTCAGACAGAGATGTGAAAATAAGTCTGTGAGCAGATTTTAAACTCTGTGTGGGATTGTAGTGTTTCTGAGTTCCCTCTCTGTTTCTGCTAAATATCCCTCTGTTGATAGTTCAGCAAATTCTCCACCTTTGTTTTGCTCTGACAGCAAGTGATGAGTTTGGAAAGAGCCAGCTGTTTTAACCCCAACCATGGAATAAATTACCAGATTTAAGATTTAGATTTTGCAGTTTAAGAATCTCTCTACTGAATTAAAGAGATAGAAAAACAGGGTGGCAAAATGGTGAGAGAGGAAGTGATGTTGACCACATTTTTACATAATTCATGCAACTTTACACACTTAAGTAAACAAAGGAGGTGTAGTGAGGGCTGCTATAATAAAAGTAAACAAAGTATTCGACACCATCTACCTCAATGTTTGACCTTTTTAAGACCATTTACATATAAAACCTATATAACACACGACAGGAAAGGGAAAACCCCAAAAAGGGGTGTCTTTAATGTACTTGTATTGTTGGCCCTTTTTGTGCATTTTCAGCAATGCATTAAAATGCCTGTCAGGTGGTAGACAATGTAGTTTTTAGACTCTCTCAAATATGAAGATTGGCTGCTTTTAAGTTCATATTTTTGCATTTTAGACTGACAAAAGAAAAGATTTGATGAATTCACCTTGGATTTAGGACTTTTAGGAACCATGTATGGACACTTTTGACAATTTGTTGATGTTTTATAGACAAAAGATAACATATTAATCTATAAAATAAACAAAATCATAGTTAGTTTAGTCCTATTAATCTATTAAGTGGCCATTTTGGACATTTTGGAACCTGCATACTGCTTTTTAAATCCAGCACTTTCTAATATACCCTTCTTCTCCACTGTGTCAGTATTCTCCAGATTATGATCAATCTCACGCTCATCTCCATGAATATTTTTCCATCATCTTCATCATCATCATCAATGTCACCTTCCACCTTCTGCTGACTCGGTGCTTTTATCCTTTTGTCCGGTTGCACAGACGGGGCGTTTTGATTCGATAAGAGAGGACGGGGCTTTATCCCGTGTTTAATGAAGGGATCGAGGGCAAAGGGGGCAAACATGAAGGAAGTGAAGGAGGAAGTCTGTAAAATATGTGGGAACACACACTCTTATATATTCGCATACAAAGAGGAAAATGATTTCCATGCCCCGGACACTTCCAAGAGGTTCTTTACCTCAGCAGGATCTCATCGACCTTTAGCTACAACCACTTTTAATAGGTGTACTCCCCGTGTCAGTGTATTAAGGCCAATTGGCTACACATGATGATGATTCATTAAAAAGTGGAATATATGTTAAAAGTTGCATGATGTAAAACACTTTTCCAATAGATCAGAATGGTTATATATTTGTTTTTGGCAATTAAAAATAGCTGAATATGAAAATATGGACGCTGCAACCTAAAATGACTAGACTTTCTATGATGAGATTTAGGTTAGATTGTGGTGACATTATTCACCCACGGAACTATGGGTTGGGGTATTGTTCCACAGGACATTTCAGTTAACCGGACCTCCTGTTTCCCCCGGTCTTCTCTTCCCGGGCTGGAAGCTGTTTACATGTGTTCTGATGCTAAATAAAAGCCTAGCTTGTACCTTTGATACCCCGCCTCCGACTCCCGTCTCTCGGCACTACAAGATATACTTTATTGATCCCAATGTGGGAAATTGTAAGGAATGAGTCCTAAAACCCAGAAATTAGTCAGCATATGACCACTTTCGGTTCCCTCGTGTCAAAGTCAAACATTTTTGGACTGGCTTGTGGATAGGAGCCTGAAATAAGGTCTGTGGAGAATTTAACGTTTTGTTCTACGACATAAAAGAGGTCAGTAAATACCCCACTGGTGAATTTAAAAACGTCGGTTGCTAACAAGTGTCTAAATTAGACGACTAAACGTCATCAAGGCCAACATTAGCCACCTTTAGCTTAGCGGTGGTGACGTGAAGTCATGTGACCGTGCTGTAGTTCCTTTATAGTCGAACATTAGCCACCTTTAGCTTAGCGGTGGTGACGTGAAGTCATGTGACCGTGCTGTAGTTCCTTTATAGCCCAACATTAGCCACCTTTAGCTTAGCGGTGGTGACGTGAAGTCATGTGACCGTGCTGTAGTTCCTTTATAGTCGAACATTAGCCTCCTTTAGCTTAGCGGTGGTGACGTGAAGTCATGTGACCGTGCTGTAATTCCTTTATAGCCCAACATTAGCCACCTTTAGCTTAGCGGTGGTGACGTGAAGTCATGTGACCGTGCTGTAGTTCCTTTATAGCCCAACATTAGCCACCTTTAGCTTAGCGGTGGTGACGTGAAGTCATGTGACCGTGCTGTAGGTCCTTTATAGCCCAACATTAGCCGCCTTTAGCTTAGCGGTGGTGACGTGAAGTCATGTGACCATGCTGTAGTTCCTTTATAGCCCAACATTAGCCGCCTTTAGCTTAGCGGTGGTGACGTGAAGTCATGTGACCGTGCTGTAGCTCCTTTATAGCCCAACATTAGCCTCCTTTAGCTTAGCGGTGGTGACGTGAAGTCATGTGACCGTGCTGTAGTTCCTTTATAGCCCAACATTAGCCACCTTTAGCTTAGCGGTGGTGACGTGAAGTCATGTGACCGTGCTGTAGTTCCTTTATAGCCCAACATTAGCCACCTTTATCTTAGCGGTGGTGACGTGAAGTCATGTGACCGTGCTGTAGTTATTTTATTGATTTAAAAGCCCCTGACTTAGTGACTAAAACTAAACCTTGTCTGACACGTGACCCAATTTTAAAGAATCTGCACCAAAGTTTTTTGAGGTAAAATTAACTTTGAGCCTTATATTTTGTTTGTATGTTTAGTCTATCGTTGTTTCATTTGTAGAGCAAGTTGTCAACAACTATGGATGCCTTGTTTTACCCTATTGCTTGTTGGAAATTATAGCAACAGAGCCAGTTAGATTAATTGTTTGCCGTTGAGCTGCAAGCCATAAATAAAAAACACAAAGAAAGCAGCTTATTCTCGATAAGACATGAGTCACAGAGGAGATCAAAAAGGATTCTGATGACGCTTAAAATCTGATTTACAGAACCATTTGTTTGCTGTTGTTTTGTATGTGTGTGTGTGTGTGTGTGTGTGTGTGTGTCTTTTGCCCGTACTTTGACCAGCAGATGCCAGAAATAGAGCTGCCAGAGGAAAGAGATGACTGGAATACGCTAAGAATGCTGGGTACTTCCACCACAGGTAAACAAATAAAGAAATACACTCACGGTTAAAAGCACACACAGACACACACACACACACACACACACACACACACACACACACACACACACACACACACACACACACACACACACACACACACACACACACACACACACACACACACACACACACACACACACACACACACACACACACAGTCCTGCCGTTCTGTCTGTTCTCTCTGGGTTGCCAGTTTCTCGCAGAGACAGCACTCAATATCTCTATAGCTTCCTGCTCTGAACACAAATTTACAAAGACGCCCCGCTGATGCACCCTGATGAGAGACTGTACAGCAAAACTCAGATTTAGGGACAACAAGAGAGAGGGAGAGGGAGAGGGAGGAACAACACCAGCATTTGTCAGATATTTAAACTATCTATTTGTAAGTTTTCTTGACAAGCGACATCTTATGAAAGTAAAGGAGATTATTAGATTAACTCTATCATGGTGCTTTGATTTGGAAGAGGACATATCCTGCTGATGTTCAGGCGTATATCAGTATGTAGTGTCTCTACTTTAAAGAGTCCTCTCCTGCTGATGTCCAGGTGTATATCAGTATGTAGTGTCTCTACTTTAAAGAGTCCTCTCCTGCTGATGTTCAGGCGTATATCAGTATGTAGTGTCTCTACTTTAAAGAGTCCTCTCCTGCTGATGTTCAGGCGTATATCAGTATGTAGTGTCTCTACTTTAAAGAGTCCTCTTCTGCTGATGTTCAGGCGTATATCAGTATGTAGTGTCTCTACTTTAAAGAGTCCTCTCCTGCTGATGTTCAGGCGTATATCAGTATGTAGTGTCTCTACTTTAAAGAGTCCTCTTCTGCTGATGTTCAGGTGTATATCAGTATTTAGTGTCTCTACTTTAAAGAGTCCTCTCCTGCTGATGTTCAGGTGTATATCAGTATGCAGTGTCTCTACTTTAAAGAGTCCTCTCCTGCTGATGTTCAGGTGTATATCAGTATGTAGTGTCTCTACTTTCAAGAGTCCTCTCCTGCTGATGTTCAGGCGTATATCAGTATTTAGTGTCTCTACTTTAAAGAGTTCTCTCCTGCTGATGTTCAGTTGTATATCAGTATTTAGTGTCTCTACTTTAAAGAGTCCTCTCCTGCTGATGTTCAGGTGTATATCAGTATGTAGTGTCTCTACTTTCAAGAGTCCTCTCCTGCTGATGTTCAGGTGTATATCAGTATTTAGTGTCTCTACTTTAAAGAGTCCTCTCCTGCTGATGTTCAGTTGTATATCAGTATGTAGTGTCTCTACTTTGAAGAGTCCTCTCCTGCTGATGTTCAGGTGTATATCAGTGTGTAGTGTCTCTACTTTAAAGAGTTCTCACCTGCTGATCCTTCACGTCACCACCGCTAAGCTAAAGGAGGCTAATGTTGGGCGTGATGACGTTTAGTCGTCTCATTTAGACACTTGTTAGCAACCATCGTGTTTTTAAATTCACCAGTCTGGTATTTACTGATATATTTAATGTCGTAGAGTAAAAATATTTTCAGCTTGTTTTAACCACAGACGTTTTTATTATTTTGTCCCGTTGGCCTCCAGAGAGCATGTCCTCCTCTGCAGGAATAAAAAAAGTCTAAACAGACGTCCGACATGTCGTCAGCTGCAGCTCTGAAGGTTAGCGTTTGATTTCGTACGGGACAAGGTGAACGGCACATTCAGAGAAAAGGGACGCTAATGCCCTCCACACACACACACACCAACACACACACACATCCCAACACACACACACACACCAACACACACACTTCATCCAGATTTGACAAGGTTAGTTAATCATCTGTCACGTTACCGGACAGACTCTCCTCTCCTCTGTCCGTCCTCCATCTTTTCCTCCCTTTCGTCTCTCCATCTCCTCCTCCCTTTCTTCGTCTCTCTTTCCAAGGGTAACTGCTTCCCTCTCTGATATTAACCTTGTGTTTCTCACCACATGCTTTCATCTGTTTGTCTCTCTCTCTGTCTGTGTGTCTCAGTTGCAGAATCAGAATTAATGTATTAGTCCCACGTTACAGCAAGAGTGACGATGCAGGTAAAAAGGCTATCCTCACTAAAGT
>CM062278.1:29518720-29556220 GCA_031216635.1 Dissostichus eleginoides
TTTTGTATTCTGTCCTGAGAGGTGATGTTTTGGTGTTTTCTGTGAGATGGAAAGTATGACCAAGCTTGCGTTTGTGTTATAAATATTACAATTGGATTATTATAAACCTCTTTATTGTTGTCACACACAGCACAGCACACACAGTGAAATTTGACCTTTACATCTTTTAGCATTTAACCCAGGGGTGCCCACACTTTTTCAGCTTGGGAGCTACTTTTAAAATGAGCAAGTCAAAGTGATCTACCTACAGGGCCGCCCCTGCCCAAAGTCATGTGGTGAGGCCCTGTGTGTCACGAGCTAGTAGACTGCGAGCACGGAACCTCGAAGCGGCGGAGAAACTGTGGCGCGCTTACACTTATTGTGCCGCATTTGCGCTTCAGATGAGGAGGTGAGGCCCCCCTTATACCCTTTCTTTAGTAGAATTGTATAAATTGGAAGGCTAACTAGATAATCAGCTCGCCGGTGATTTGCAGCTGGCGCGTGTTAGAAAATATGAGATCTCAGACTGGCTTACCTGTACGTCAATCAAGTGGCAAATGCTATAGTAAGGATGGATGATAGGCTAACTTTTCTTTTTCTTTTTTCAATGCCATGCGATCTACCCACACTACCATCCTACTGACTGAGCCACTGTTGCACTGTATTGCATGTTGTTGTGCTTTTGTATTGCAATACTTTAACATGACACTGTTTCCCTCAACTGCTTCATCATTGCTGTCAATGTTTGGCCGTGATGGTTGTGCAATATTGTCAGTAAGTGTGTCTGTGGATATGTGTGTGTGTGCAAACTGTGTGTGTGCACATCATTAATGTGTTAAAGTTCAACAAAGTAAAAAAGAAAAGAGGGGGAATTCATCCAAAAACGTACTGCTGTAAAAAGTCTCTTTCTGTTGTGACTTATTCGATTATGAGCTCTACAAAATTAACCCTAACCATTTTTCTCAGAGACATTATCTTTTACCCAAATTGTGTTCTAGAAAACTTGTTTTAAGAAGGTATAACTTTCAAAGAGGACATGTCTCCATGCTGTAATGTTCAAAAAGCTCTTTTTCTCACACTCTTTTCACCCTCTGTCTGAAACCAGAGCCCAGTCTGCTCTGATTGGTTAGCTGGCCGGCTCTGTTGTGATTGGTCAACCTGCTTAGAGATGTCCCGCCCATAGCCTATCACTACATTGTGTTGGAGCGCTAGCCAATAGGAGCGCAAGTGTAATGATGTCACTGTCTTCCGGAAGTAAACAAAGGAGTCCAATGGAGGCGTTTCAGGCAGGGCATCTTTAAGGAATGAATTTACAGACCCATTTTGCCACTCAAAATAACATTTAAAATATAAAACACACGTGTGTTAAACTTTGACTCACCGTTGCACCTCCCCCCGTTGGTGGGGTCTCCGTAGTACCCCGGCATGCAGCTCTGGCAGTGAGGGCCGGCCGTCAGGTTCCCACAGCGCTCACACACACTGCCGTTCACACACCTGCTGTGGCCGTTACACTGACACGCTGCAGGGAACACACACACACACACACACACAGAAACACACACACACAATACATAATAGCTGCTTAGGTTTATTGTTGGTGCCGTTTATACAGTAGTCTCAAGAAAAGAACATCTTCATTGTTGACATATTATTATTATGAACTCATGATCATGTCTCCTCTCTCCCAGATGCTCACCAGGACACTGAATGAAGGCCCAGTTGAACCCTCTGTCAGAGGAACACAGGCTCTGGTCCAGGACCATGTCTCTGTCTCTGAGCCTCTCCCGGTCTCGAGGCCCTGCTCTGGGCACGGCAGGCTTCAGAGGACCCCTGTACGACCCCTCCATGCAGACCCCCCTCCCCGTGTTACTGGGGTCTCCACACCACCCACACTCTGTCCTCTCCAGACACTCTGCACACGTCCGGACACCCGAGCAGTTCTGGGCTAAAGAGGGGAAGGGAGGGGAAGAGAGGAGAGGAGATGAGGAATCAAAAGAGGCAAAGTGTTAGAAAAATCTCACTGGTCTGACCTTTTTCTCAGAATTCTGACTTTTGCTCAATATCTCAAAATTCTCACTGTTCACTCTTTAAAGTAGAGACACTACATACTGATATACGTCTGAACATCAGCACGAGGGGACTCTTTAAAGTAGAGACACTACATACTGATATACGCCTGAACATCAGCACGAGGGGACTCTTTAAAGTAGAGACACTACATACTGAAATACACCTGAACATCAGTAGGAGAGGACTCTTTAAAGTAGAGACACTACAAACTGATATACACCTGAACATCAGCACGAGGGGACTCTTTAAAGTAGAGACACTACATACTGATATACACCTGAACATCAGCAGGAGAGGACTCTTTAAAGTAGAGACACTACATACTGATATACACCTGAACATCAGCAGGAGAGGACTCTTTAAAGTAGAGACACTACATACTGATATACACCTGAACATCAGCAGGAGAGGACTGTTTAAAGTAGAGACACTACATACTGAAATACACCTGAACATCAGCAGGAGAGGACTCTTTAAAGTAGAGACACTACAAACTGATATACACCTGAACATCAGCACGAGGGGACTCTTTAAAGTAGAGACACTACATACTGATATACGCCTGAACATCAGCAGGAGAGGACTCTTTAAAGTAGAGACACTACATACTGATATACACCTGAACATCAGCAGGAGAGGACTCTTTAAAGTAGAGACACTACATACTGATATACGCCTGAACATCAGCAGGAGAGGACTCTTTAAAGTAGAGACACTACATACTGATATACACCTGAACATCAGCAGGAGAGGACTCTTTAAAGTAGAGACACTACATACTGATATACGCCTGAACATCAGCAGGAGAGGACTCTTTAAAGTAGAGACACTACATACTGATATACACCTGAACATCAGCAGGAGAGGACTCTTTAAAGTAGAGACACTACATACTGATATACGCCTGAACATCAGCAGGAGAGGACTCTTTAAAGTAGAGACACTACATACTGATATACACCTGAACATCAGCAGGAGAGGACTCTTTAAAGTAGAGACACTACATACTGATATACACCTGAACATCAGCAGGAGAAGACTCTTTAAAGTAGAGACTCTACATACTGATATACACCTGAACTTCAGCAGGAGAGGACTCTTTAAAGTAGAGACACTACATACTGATATACGCCTGAACATCAGCAGGAGAGGACTCTTTAAAGTAGACACACTATATTGATATACACCTGAACATCAGCAGGAGAGGACTCTTTAAAGTAGAGACACAACATACTGATATACACCTGAACATCAGCAGGAGAGGACTCTTTAAAGTAGAGACACTACAAACTGATATACACCTGAACATCAGCACGAGGGGACTCTTTAAAGTAGAGACACTACATACTGATATACGCCTGAACATCAGCAGGAGAGGACTCTTTAAAGTAGAGACACTACATACTGATATACACCTGAACATCAGCAGGAGAGGACTCTTTAAAGTAGAGACACTACATACTGATATACGCCTGAACATCAGCAGGAGAGGACTCTTTAAAGTAGAGACACTACATACTGATATACACCTGAACATCAGCAGGAGAGGACTCTTTAAAGTAGAGACACTACATACTGATATACGCCTGAACATCAGCAGGAGAGGACTCTTTAAAGTAGAGACACTACATACTGATATACACCTGAACATCAGCAGGAGAGGACTCTTTAAAGTAGAGACACTACATACTGATATACGCCTGAACATCAGCAGGAGAGGACTCTTTAAAGTAGAGACACTACATACTGATATACACCTGAACATCAGCAGGAGAGGACTCTTTAAAGTAGAGACACTACATACTGATATACACCTGAACATCAGCAGGAGAAGACTCTTTAAAGTAGAGACTCTACATACTGATATACACCTGAACTTCAGCAGGAGAGGACTCTTTAAAGTAGAGACACTACATACTGATATACGCCTGAACATCAGCAGGAGAGGACTCTTTAAAGTAGACACACTACATATTGATATACACCTGAACATCAGCAGGAGAGGACTCTTTAAAGTAGAGACACAACATACTGATATACACCTGAACATCAGCAGGAGAGGACTCTTTAAAGTAGAGACACTCCACACTTCAGTACTCTCCAGAGTATAAACTGGGGTGCATTGATCTTGAATACCCTATTTTTGGGGCTACTAAAGTCAAGGAAGTAGCTTTATCTGCATCTATTTGTTGTTTTCATGGAAGACCTCCTGCACACATATTGAAAGAAGTGTATTCTGACCGCAGTCTGTCCTTCACGCTGTACTTCTGTTAATCCAAACCGCTTCAGGCTGAGCACAAACACAACACACACCTCCTCTAATAAACATAACGTCTTCTGTTCCCACCTTTTCTCTGACCCTCAACATTTATAAAGAAATTGACTTTTGTTTCCCCCGTGCCGTTCCACACGTCAAGGAAAATGCATTTGTATTCATAAAGTGGATGTGACATTCAAAACCACTTCACTGGTGCAAATTAAAAATGACACTTTTTTCTTTGTATGGTATGGCATTCAATACTTGTAAAAAGAAAAACATAATCTCCATACTGAAGCCCTTTTTGTTGTTTGCTGAATAAGTGACAAGAATAAGAAACAGATCTCCGGCGTTTTCAGTTAACTTGTTTCTCGTTTTGCTTTTCAACTTCCCGTCATAATACATTTTAAGGTAGAGAATACACACTCTTGTCGGGGAATAAAGAAAGCAAGCTAACACTGTAGGTATTTCCGGTTAAAGAAAGGTTTTCCGAGGTGTTGTTTCCTTATAGCTAAGGGTGAGTCGATTGAAATGCAGCGTGAGTTGTTTGAACACGAGCCATTTCCATAAGCCACAGATGTTCTCTCTCTGTGTCCCTGCTAGCTAGCTTCTTTCCTGGAAATACACCAACCCCTGTCCTCTGTACATTTGTGTGTCTGCAAGCTCCCCTATTGCATTATTCAACTGCAGCAATGCTGATTCATTTGTTCCCCCTGCCTCTTATAATTACAAACTTCTTCTCCGCCTCTTTCCACCCTTTATCTGTTCTCCACCACATTTCTATTCTACTGGTTTGCATCTTTTTTTTCTATATTTGTTCACAAAGACATCGTCACCTCTTGAGCTTTTTCTGGAAGTCTTTCCTCACGACTATTCACCTTATGCTTCTCCCACGCTTTCACATTTTCACCTTATTTTGTGTTGGTACTTCCAGTTTGAGCATTATTGATATTAATTAGCATAGTGTTGCCAGCTTTATCTCCCTTTACTTACCAAAGAAACTATTAGGAAGCTTTTAAATGTACTTTTATTGAGTTATAACCCTTAATCAGGCAAGAAAATAACCATTTGGATTACCTATATGTGCTAAGTTTATCAAATAACGCATATTTGACAATTTATATCGATGTTTGGAGATGAGAAAAGTTGCTTGCTATATCAAAATGTTCAACAATGTTTAAATAATAACTCTAATTTAAATTATGAGAGCCACCAATTTGGCGATAAAAAGCTAGCTAGGCTGTTTGATTGGTAGCTAATGTAAGCTAGCTATCTACGTAGAACGATAGCGAATGTTAGCTAGTTTGTTAAGTAGATAGCTAACGTTCCCTAGCTTCTTAAGTAGATAGATAGATCAATAGACAACCCAGTCTCACTGCATGTTGTGCTATAGTCACAAAATGAATCTATTGATTCGTGTTCACCAACACGATTTCCCCATTTCTTTCGTGTCACAGAACGATTTTAAAAGCAATGTAAATAATAACAACTTAGAAGGAAAAAAAGATTAAAAAAATACAGATGTCAGTATTCTGAGGCTCTGAGCCATTTCTTTTCCTCGCGGACGGCAAAAAAAGTCAGACATTATACAATTTAAAATAAAAACAATAATCGTGGCTTGATATTGAGTAACAACATGTTTTTATGAACCACACAGCTTCCGGTCTTCCAAGACCTGACCGGACAAAAAGACGTGGTGCCAGCACGAAACATACTACCAATAGAAATACATTGCTTTTAAAATCGTTCTGTGTGACACGAAAAAAAGGGGAAAATCGTGATGGTGAACACGAATCAATAGATTACATGTTGTGACTATTACACGAAATGCCGTGAGACTGGGATGCAATAGATGAATAAAGTTTGTAAGATAGATAGCTAACGTTCACTAGTTAGCAAGATTTAGCTAATTGCCAGGTTATTGAACTTTGTCTCAATGTTAACTTGTTGATAAATGTTAACTCTGTGGATCTTTGTCTACCCTTCTGGCAGTGAGAGTTTTATAAACATTGGAGCCGTCTGAACCAAAAGACACGCATACAGAGTTATTACAAAAGAAATATCCTCATATGGGAATTCGGGCCATTTTAAAACGATCACTAACAGAGGATGGATGTGGTTCTGTAAAACCACCCGTAGCTTGTGAATGATCCTAAATAAAAAATATTATTAATATATCGGCTAGTGCTAAACCGGAAGATCTTACACCTGTTGAAGCTGAAGTGGGAAATGGATCAGGGCAAAGTGAAGACCCTCTTCTCCCTCAATTTCTGTCATTTGTAATCATTTTGATTCTCTCCTCTAACACACGATCGTCACTCTTCTCTTTCAGTCTCTCCCCTACTGTGTTCCTCCCTCAGTGTTTTACTCTCACCTCTCTTTTATTTCCACCCTTCTGTCACTCTACTGGATCTCCACTGTAGTTCAAAGAGAGGCAGTTCAACAGAATATCCCTAATCCGCCACACAGTGGGGTTTCTCTGCTAGAAAAGCACATATTTACTCACCCAGGAGCAGATTTTAATATGCAATTAATAAACCAGGCCTGTTTCATTCACCAAATATGGTTCAAATTGCAGGGAATTGGTAGCTCTTCTTTGTAAAAGCCTTCTATATTTTGATTTATCCAAATTCTTTGCTTCTCTTTGACTTAATTAGCATATATTTTGTGGCGGCCATGCTGTGTCCCTCCAGGTCAGGTTATTAAATGTGCAGTGCCAGCAGATTTTTAAATGTCTTACTGATGATCAAACAAAACAGTACCCCCCTTCAGATGAACATACATCCCTGCTACACCTGATTGGACACTTTGCTTCCAATTTATTCTCAAATAAACGACAGCTTCATGCAAACTGTCACACTTTTTAGTCAGTTCTCGAGA
The DNA here is from genome assembly GCA_031216635.1 of Dissostichus eleginoides. Lineage (NCBI taxonomy): Eukaryota > Metazoa > Chordata > Actinopteri > Perciformes > Nototheniidae > Dissostichus > Dissostichus eleginoides. Next base: position 29,525,907 of record CM062278.1, read on the forward strand.
ACTTCAGGTGACAAACAGGCATTTTTATAATACAAATGTAAAGGATGCATGTCATTGAACTTTGTTATAAGCTAGAAACTAAATCCACTAAGCATAAAGAGGCGTGTGGCGCAGTGGGCTAGTGCGTTGGTGTTCGGATCAGGGGAGCACAGGTTCAAACCCCACTGCAGTCAGCATGTCGTTGTGTCCCTGAGACACTTCACCCCAAAGTGCTCCTGTGGGGATTGTCCACAGTATTGAGTATGTGAGTCGCTTTGGATAAAAGCGTCTAACAAGTAACATGTAATAAAGCTTTTTTCTTTCTTATTTTGAGGATGCTTTGAACCAGGACAGATCAATAGAGAGGTGCAGGAATGAGTCCTAAAACCCAGAAAGACACCACTTTCTAACATTTACAACCTTCAGGCATTAGTGCATCCAGTCAGTATTTATAAATCTCAATTCGCTGTTTGTGGATCGGCTTTTACACACACATAAGATACGATAAAAAGTCTAATGAAATACAAGCAATAAAACCACATTTATCACAAGGACACGTCATCAATCACACGTTAAAAACTGGTCTAAAAAGGTGAGTTTGGGATGATCACATGGTTGCCGCCTCTCAAAGTAATAGCATGCAGTTGTGTTGCTCTCAAGTTAATTACTACATATATACAGTAGTGCTTTCAAACACACACCATGAGGTTCGTTTGCAGGACTTTTATGTGCAATGCATATGTGCAACATGTCTGTATGATTAAAAACAAAAGGGCCCCAAGAACAGGACATGAAGTATCTCGGCAAAAACACGTCCTTATGTTCGCTTATATAATTGTGGTTTGTGTGTGGATAATGTAATTTACCTGCTATGTTCTGCATGCATGAGCCTTATTTTTAATAGCATTGCCATATCTGGCTTCATCTGTGTTCCACATGGAAAGAATTAAGAGTGGTTATTGCCTCGTGTCGTGGACTCGGGGAACAGGAGGATGAGAGAAAAAGCATTGCATCGTGGTTATGCCTGCAGGGTTTACTTTAGTTTTAGTGAACAGCACCAACGATGGAGCGGTACCTTGTGCCAGTACATGACATTAGCTCCGGGCTATTTCCAGAGTAAATGTCTTTTTGGACAGTGCCTGTATTCCCCATGAGGGTGGAAAACATATGTTGTGATTAAAAACCAAACATGTGATCTAATAAAAAGGTCCATAACAAACTGTTGACTGGCGGCAGTTTTTTGTGGATCAAAATAGGATCATTTATTTGCACTTCTTAAGTGTTCCTTTAATTTCTTGCAGACGGGAGGATTATTATTCTCTTCTGTGATTGCAGCTCAAAGTAAACACTCCTGTACAGACAACGTGGTGAGCGAAGAGGCACATCTGTAATTCAATTTTCATTTATTGCACTTTACCGCAATTCAATTATGAGTTGTGGCTGATAAATTAAACAGATGGAGAACTCTGTGTCATTAGTAAAGCACTTTGAGACTAATTAACTTAAGATGGGAAATTAAAATTCAACAACTTAGCCAAAGCTAGTTTTATATATAGTTTAACCTGTTAAGCCCCGAGCCTGTTTTTCAGGCCTCACGAAAATGACATTCCCAGAACAAATGACTATAACTTCACTTTAAAAGGGGTAAATTAATAATCTTTTTTCTCAAAGCAATGATACACCTGTGAGTTGGATGTAGAAGAGTCAGAATCAATATAGATGTTTTTATTTTAAAGTAAATTCAGATTGAACATAGTAAAAATAAACCATTACTTATAGTGAAAACACCCTTGAATGATGGGATCGGAGACTAAAAGCTTTAGGAATCCAAACTATAACATATAATAAGTACCCTGTATCAAGATTGATGCAAAACAAGTGACATTTGACCTTTTTAGAGAGGTTTAGGAAAAGAAAACCACTTCTGGGGTCATTTGGGTGCATTTTCCATATCTCTGGAACCCATCAGTCGATTTTGATGATTGACACCTCTTTTGAACCGTTAGAGCCAATAGAATAGAAGAGAAGTCCCTAAATCCATCTAAACCCTACCCATTGGTGAATGAGTGATGCGTAGCCAGAATGCCCAAAACCGGAAGCTGTCATACACTCTCGTAGCTCTCATAGCAGCTATGTATGAAAACTCAGTTTTTGCCATAAATATGACGATGGATTATCAGTAATCATTTCAAAGTGACACAGACACATTTGATTAACCTAGTGGTTCCCAGGTTGGGAACCACTGCATTAACCTATGGATTAACCTTCAGCAGCATTTTTATCGTTTTAATGCCATTGAACACAACTTTTGATCAGAACAACAGCAAAGGTAAGACAATGTCCCGTTTTTGCTCCGTAATGCTACGTAGTGTGATGTCTGGGTTTGCTTCCCCTGCCGCGAGTTTTGATCGCTCAGTGATGATACTTATACCCCTATAATCTGTGGAATCTCAGCTTGCTAGCTGATATCTTGTTTGTGCAGATCCGATAAGTAATAAAGTATTTCTACCGTGATTTCCGGGTTTAACAGGTTAAAGAGGCCCTTTTATGTTTTGGGGGTTTTCCCTTTCATTTTGTGTGTTATTAAAGTAGAGACACTACATACTGATATACACCTGAACATCAGCAGGAGAGGACTCTTTAAAGTAGAGACACTACATACTGATATACACCTGAACATCAGCAGGAGAGGACTCTTTAAAGTAGAGACACTACATATGATATACACCTGAACATCAGCAGGAGAGGACTCTTTAAAGTAGAGACACTATACTGAGAGACACCTGAACATCAGCAGGAGAGGACTCTTTAAAGTAGAGACACTACATACTGATATACACCTGAACATCATCAGGAGAGGACTCTTTAAAACAAAAATGCTTCGCTCTATAGAAATATAGACAACTAATCAACTGAATTTTCATGTTATTTTTCGGTCAACAACCGGAACTGTAGGGTTTCTGAAAGGAGGACTGTAGTAACTAGGTCAAATCCAGAAAGATATGCATCTCAGCCACAAAACATCACTCGCTAAAAAGCATTCAGAAGTTGCCGTCTTCACTTGGAGTCTAAACGCCTTTAAAGTTCTGTCAACAAGAAACATTCAACGACTGCTGCTATATAGCAAACATCAATGCTTTATGTGAAGCCAACAGAAAAAAGCCCATATTTCCACTTCCCAAAAACCTTCTTTCAATGAGGGTGAATTAGTCGTCTTCATTGAAAGAGATAACCTGAAGACAACAGATGCCAGATGTTGTGAGGTTAGAATAGAGAAGGATTGCTGGTTCCTGCTGGTGGAAAATGTTCATCTTATCAAAAATTCCCTCTGCACAATCATCTCGGTGCCACTTTCAGTTCATCACAGCGGTTTGATGTTGGCTGTCCCTGGATAGCTCGTATCGGCTGGCTTCATCCCGTGTAATCCATTTGCTGCTACACTGCCTGACAGTTAGCATCTCTGAAGCCGCTAGCATACAGATCTGTGAGCCCTTATACATAATACATCAAGTATAGCAGCCATAAGCTGCTTCGAGTTGTCTTTTAGAGATGTGAAGCCACAAAACAGCCATTGTGTGTTAGAAAAGACACACACACATCTTGTGAGGATGAAATAAGCTTTTTACTGCAGCAAAAGCAATATAAGCTACAACAGCTTAACAACATCTGACCTGCTTCTATGTGTGTGTTTGTGTGTGAGATTTATTTGGATCCTATGTTACTCTGAACTCTTTACAGTCACTTAAGTTGAGTACCCTGAAGTACGCATTACACCAACATACTGTACTTTGTTTTGTACTAACTTGACTTGATAAAATGTAACTTTAAATTACAAGGTTCTTTCAGAGACGTGTTATTTTGGTGTTCAGATTCATACCTGGACACACTGTACATTTCACATTTATGTTTAATTTATTCCATGCCCTACACACTTAATGTAAATAATATCCTGCTTTATATTATGTCTAAAGCCTTTCAATAGTGTTTTATTGTCAGAGTTTATATATTTTGTATCTTCACAGTCTACTGTATAATGCTGTTTTAATTATATTTTGAGATGTTTAATTTCTAGAATTGTTTATTTCATTCTATGTGCAATGACTTGTTTTGTTTTTATCCCAATTTGGGATCAATAAAGTACCTCTTATCTTATCTTTATACTTTATAATCACTTATTACACAGCTTAGTTGAATACTGGATTCTGATTGGTCAACTTGGACATTCCAGAGGTCTGTTATTTCTTGCTAGCAGACAGTTGCTAAGGATAACAGACCGTTGCTAAGGAGAAAATACTGTTGCTAAAGAGAACAGACCGTTGCTAAGGAGAACAGAAAGTTGCTAAGGAGAACAACCATTGCTAAGGAGAAAAGACCGTTGCTAAGGAGAACAGGCCGTTGCTAGGGAGAACAGACCGTTGCTAAGGAGAACAGAATGTTGCTATGGAGAACAAGCCGTTGCTAAGAAGAACAGGCCGTTGCTAAGGAGAACAGGCCGTTGCTAAGGAGAAGAGACCGTTGCTAAGGAGAACAGGCCGTTGGTAAGGAGAACAGACCGTTGCTAAGGAGAACAGAATGTTGCTAAGGAGAACAAGCCGTTGCTAAGAATACAGGCCGTTGCTAAGGAGAACAGGCCGTTGCTAAGGAGAACAGACTGTTGCTAAGGAGTATGCTCTGGCCTACAATATATGCAGTTCTAAAGAATAAAAATAAAGGATTTTGAGCTGCTATAAGTTTCAAATGTTTCAAAGATAAAATTACAATAGTCATACAAGGGAATCCACAGTAAATGGTAAATGGACTGTATTTAAATAGTGCTTTTTCCAATCTTTACAACTCCTCGAAGCAATTTAACATATACAAGTCATAACTCATCCATTCACACTCTGTTGCCACCTGCTCAAGGAAGCTAACACTCGTTAGCACACCAAACCATAAGGAGCAACTAGGGGTTAAGTATGTTGCCCAAGGATACATCAACTTTGACTGTGGCTGGGTGTTCGAAAGATAACTTCACTGCGTCTCAGCCACTAGAGCAGGGGTGGGGAACCTTTTTCCTCTCAAGGGCCATTTCAATTTTTCCAACATCCTCCGAGGGCCGTACAAATGATTGACCTCTGCTTAAAAATACTAAAATCACAGCCCATTCATTTCGCCTTTCTTTCATGCTGTGCAAAGAAAAAGCAACCTCTTAATCCAGATATCTTACCATGACTCATGCATGCACGTGCACGGTGTGGCATGACCACCACAACAGAAAGATATGGACACAAGATGTGTGCAAATGTATTTAGTTTCCTATCCATGTGAACATGATTTAAGTGGGGGGGGGGGGGACCTAACCTCCTCTAGGGGGGTCCGGGGGCATGCTCCCCCGGGAAGATTTTTTTTTAAATTCTGAAGTTAAGAGCATCAATCTGGTGAACTTTGAGAGCAACATTAGGAGATCTATGGATACATCTCTCAACACCCATATGAAACAGAACTGGAAGCAGATTTCTTTATGGATATTTTACAAATCACTCCCCTTTCAAACTATATTCTTGTTTATTAATAACAACTTTTTTTTACTGTCATATAGTATTTTATACCTGTTTACTTTATTCTCTTATTTTTTTATAACTATAATGATCATATAAAGATGTGCCTTTACCTCACTGGTTGGAGAAAAAGCTTCTTATATTCGTTAGCATAGCTAGCTAACCAGATGCTAATAACAACAAGTTATTGACTGTATGATCAGTATGACAGATGAACAGATCCACTGGGCTTTCAACTAAAGACACAGCCACGCAGAAACTGCGGCATGTGTACGGCTCCTTATGGGTACTGACATTTCTGAAGTGCCTTAGCGGCGTTCTGGTGCTCTCCGTCAGAACTGCACCCCTATCAGACGAGACATATACCACGTGATGACACATTAGGCTCGTGTTGTGTTCAAGGACCCTGACCTTGGCCAGGAAAAACAGGCACTCGCTTGTTTAATTTTTTTGTGGTCTAGATTTCTTGAATTCTTTTCTTTTTTGCGTGTGTTTATAAATGACCTCGAGGGCCGTACCAAATGGTCTCGGGGGCCGTATACGGCCCGGGAGCCGGAGGTTCCCCACCCCTGCACTAGAGAAACACAATCTTTGCGTAAGAGTTGAGCGTAAGACATCTTTAATGAAGAGTTTAATTTATAGAATCATTTGAAGCTGCAGTTTAGGGACCAGAGGCTCGGGGAAGAGAGTTGGGAGGCTGACAAAAACACAGAAAAAGCTCAGAAATGTCGCCTAAAAGAAATCAATGTTATAAGAGAAAACTAAGCAAGGCCAAATTAGGCTGTCAAAAAACTTAAAAAATCGACTGCTGGGGCGAAACTGGAGCTAATTATTTCAAGAGTGAGTCTCCGGACAACATAAACAATGGGATACACAAAGCCTTCAGCCAGATTTATCTGATAAAGAAATGACCCATTTCAGTTCAAATTGGATCCCCAGACAAGCAAGAGGGTTTTTTTGAGGTCATGCATCCTTCAGCTGCAGCCTGTAAGGGTCTCTTTCCAAAACACGATTATTAATCCATAAACAAGAGGAGAGTTAAACCCAATGCAAAGAGTTGTGGACTGTAGAGAGAGAAACAACGCTATACCTGAGAATGGTTAAATATGTCATATTTTAAATGCCATACTTTGAGCAACAACGGTAAAAACACAGCAGAACAAAAGCCTCCTACGCACCTTCTGCCACCAACACTGAAATATGAATAAAAAAGGAGGAAAGGGTGACATTATGTAAGGGCTGTAACTTAAAAAATAAAGGAAATGGAAAACAATTTCTCACAGTAGGCTGAAGAGCTGTCTGCACTCAGACTGCTGGCAGGGAATAATAATCACCAGACACTACAAAAAAAACATCTCACATTTTTTCAAGATGTTTTCCTAACTCCTCAGAAACAAGAACACTGGCTACAAATTGATTATTTGTCTAAGAACAGACAGACATACAAAGTTGTGTCTCAGAGGAATACTTCTTTCTACCAGGAACTTGTTGGCAGATAAATAAATATGATTTAAAAACAACCCAAATTCCTAAAGTTAGTAAGGTTTTTTGTTGGTTGTCTTTCCTTGTTACACAGCTTAGTTGAATACTCGATTCTGATTGGTCAATTTGGACCTTCCAGAGGTCTGCTATGTTTTGCTAGCAGACAGCAGAAGAAGACAGACAGAAGTAAACACTAAAGGGAACACAGTATGACCTCTGCAGTGTTTAAAAACTGGTTAATGGAAAACAAAATGGGACCAATTACAACAGAACCAATTTTCAGACCATTTACATGCACAAAAAAACGATATAAACACACTACAGGAAGGAGGAAACGTCCGGAAGCAGAATAGGGCCCCTTTAATATTAGAACGGCATAGAAATAGATGGGCCTTTTTCCAGGAAACAAAATGACTACTCACTAGTGTGGCTTAAAACACATGATTATACAAAACAGATTCTACATGAGTTTCTTATGATTGCCCCCCGTCTCACCTGCACAGCCCTGGGTCTGCCACTCCAGACACTGTCCGTAGGGGAAGGAGACGGTGTAGGCGGTGGAGTCGACGCAGCGCTGCGTGCTGCTGCACCACATGCACTCCATGGCCTGGCTGGTGCAGTTACTGCAGCTGGAGCGCAGAAAGCAGGACGTCCTGCAGGGCCGGGAGGTCTGAGTCTGAGGAGACCCTGAGAGAGAGAGACACACGTTAACATAACCTTTAAAGGTCTCCTATCATAAAAATGCACTTTTTGATGTCTTTTATACATAAAGACGTGTCCCCGGTGTGTCAGGGAACTCAAAAAGTGTCAGAAAATAAAACCCTCTCTGTTTTCCTCCGTACCCGCATCTCTAAAAACGGAACCTGATCCAGATTTGCGTCCGATATGACGTAATATCTCAAATGTGGGCGGGCTTTAGACCCACGGCCCTATCAGAAACAATGCACGACGTGTTTTGGACGTAATATGGTCTGTGTTTACTTTAGCAAGCATCGCTAACACTCAGAGCTAACCTGTACTGGAGAGAGTATGTGTAAAGAAGCAGGAATAAAAAGGAATTCACCTTGTGGTAAACCTGAGAGAGAGAAAGAGTTTGAGCTCCATACTGTTTCAGAAATAATCCTTGAAGTGGTTTGGAACATAATAAACATAATTTGATTTTAAAGCTACTGACCGAGAATCAGCACTTTAGTAACAGGGCTGAAATAGAGGGGTATGAGGCTAAAATGGGTGATCTGTTTGGTATTTTGAGCAAAATACTTCATAAACATGTTTTTTATATATTGTATATTTCTGAGACTTATAAGTGCCTAAAAATAGTATAATAGGAGACCTTTAACCTCCTCACCCAGTGCTCTGAACCATTTTATCCAACCACACCCTCGTTCTCTCCTTTATCGTCATTCAGTCTCACCTGCAGGTTTCTCACAGATCAGTCCGTCAGTGGGAGCAGTGCAGGGATTGGCTCTCAGACCAGGCCCCGCCTCCCTCTCCAGGTACGCACAGAAACCAGAGTCGCTGGGTTCTCCAGGTAACCATCGCAGGCTGGTGTTAGTGAAGGGAGAGGAGTCCTCCCAGCCCCAGTACGACACGTTGATCTTCCTCAAGCCCACCCAGGGAGATAAGGTCTGCAGGGAGTACACACATCCTTTACTCAAGTAGAAGTACAGATACTCGTGTTTAAAAATACTCTGGTGAAAGTAGAAGTGCTGACTAAACTTCTTTACTCAAGTAAAAGTAAAGTAGTATGGGCTTTGAAATGTACTTCATTAAAAAGTACTCATAACTACCAGCTGTTTTAAAGAGTACCTGACCTCCCTTTATATTAATAGAACAATAATGTCATTGTTAGCTAATGAATGTTTCCATGCTGAACAATGGCAACATGACAACGTTTTCATTGGTCCCTCTTCTTTAGAGAAGACCAGGAAATGATGGATACACGGATCGTGTTCAAATCAATAGGCACGCAATGACTCTAAATAATAATGATCACGCCACCAAACACACATTCAAACTAAAGGAACCAGCCTGTTTGGAACATGGAAGAAGTAGAAAGGACAGGTATTTGTGTTCAACATGTAAGAAGTAGAAAGTACAGGTATTTGGGTTCAACATGGAAGAAGTAGAAAGTACAGGTATTTGGGTTCAAAATGTAAGAAGTCAAAGTAAAAAGTCGTCAGGAAAATAAGTAGTGGAGTAAAGTACTGATACCAGAGACATGTTCTTAAGTACAGTAACAAAGTATTTGTACTCCACTACTTCCCACCTCTGAAAATTAGATAGCATGAGATTAGTTTTCCAAGCTAACGAAGGATTGCTTGTGTTTTTTATATTTTATTGTCATTTGATTGAGCCAAACACTCCGGAAAACATCTGGAAAGCAAAGTCTGAATGCTTGAAATAAAGTGTGAGAGGAACGAAACCACAACGTAAAAAAAACTGGTTGAGAGTTTGCCAAGACGCATGAAAGCTGTGTTATCCAACAACAATAGCTTTCTGAAATCTAACCGAGATAAAACATTGATTGTGTGTTGTTTAAAAACAACAATAAACTTGTTTTCCTTTGGTTTATTTGAGCTATAAAAATCATGAGCATCTATTTTTGTTTTGTTTGTAAAATAAATTAAAAAGGAACTATTTCTGTATAACCCTGATTGTACACAGCCAGGTTTTAAAGGGGACCTATTATGCAAAATGCACTTTGTGATGTCTTTTCTACATAAACACGTGTCCCCGGTGTGTCAGGGAACTCACGCAGGGATGGAGGCGTGTGGTGCAGTGGGATGTGCGTTGGTGTTCGGATCACAGGTTCAAACCCCACTGCAGTCAGCATGTCGTTGTGTCCCTGGGCAAGACACTTCACCCCAAATTGCTCCTGTGGGGATTGCCCACGGTATTGAGTATGTAAGTCGCTTTGGATAAAAGCGTCTAACAAGTGACATGTCATGTAATGTAACGCAGCATCAGAAAATAAAACCCTCTTTTCCTCCGTACCCAAATCTCTAAAAACGGGGGGAAAACGGAGCTGATCCAGATTTGTGTCCGATATGACGTAATATCGGAATTGTGGACCCACGGCCCTATCAGAAACGTTGCTATCAGAAACAATGCCCGACTGTTTTGGACGTAATATGGTCGGTGTTTACATTAGCATCGCTAACACTCAGAGCTAACCTGTACTGGAGAGCATGTGTGTGAAGAAGCAGGAAATAAAAAGGAACTCACCTTGTGGTATAACCGGCAAGAGAGAAAGCCTTTGAGCTCCATACTGTTTCAGAAATAATCCTTGATAATCCATGATATGGCGTTTCATCACGGCAGTATTTATTTTAGACAGTAGCTGCCGGGTCCCGCATGAGCTCAGACCCCTCCTTTTTTAAAGCTTTATACCCAAAATCAGCACTTTTGAAACAGGAAGTGAAATAGAGGGATATGAGGCATGGCTAGAATGGGTGATCTGTTTGGTCTTTTGAGCAAAACACTTCATAGACATGTTTTTTATATATTTGTATATATCTGAGACCTATGCTATTGCCTAAAAACAGCATGATAGGTGACCTTTAACACTGGGGGAAAAACAAAATAAAAAATCTATTGTGTGAGCAAAAAAAGAGCGTATTTACTGTAAAGGGGCCCTATTCTGCTCATAGAATTCTGTGACATGTTTCCATGCTTTAATGTTCAAAAAGCTCTTTATTTTTCTCTTATCACGCGTCCCTCGCAGGAATTGTAGCCTTTGCAGACCGTTTACATGCACCAAAGCCTACAGAACACACTACAGGGAGGGAAAAGGGCCTCTTTAAGAAGTATTATCCCTTCCAAAAAATGAGAAGTCCCACAGCTGGTAACTGTGTACAACATAAATGATGTTTGACATGAAAGCAGATCCTAAATCAAACCTTCTGTAATTGTTATAAAAGCCGAAACTCCTCAGACTCACAGCGATAACTAATTCAGGAAAAAGATCTCCAAAAGGGACTGTAATTATAGAAGCTGAGTGAAGTGGAGCTTGGTTTGCATTCATCTGCTGAGAAAACAAGTGTGATTTGTTTAATAAATGCCCATGACGATATGCAAAGATGTTTGATAGAAATCTAAAAGTGACTTCCCACAGGAGTGATTTCATAAAACATGCAAACAGCCTAAACTCTGTGTGGTGTCTGTATGTATATGTATGCACTGAAATGCACTCGGGTGGAAATCCTATGCGATCTGGGTGGTAACTCGTTGATTTTGCAGGAAAATCTAATGTTGATTTTAACAAAAAAAAGTGGCATGACAACACAAGAGACTCAGAGTCATCATCATTACAAAAGAGCATCAAAAGGTACATTCAAAACAAGCACTTTTCTTTAAAAAAACTGTTTGCTTTCCTGTTCCTCTGTGTTTTCACATCTCTCCTGACACTGCACATTGATCAAAAAATCAGTCTGCGAGTCGTCAAAACATGTCAGCGTATCAAATGACATTCAGACCACACAGATTACAAGTTGACAGCTCAATCTGTTTGAGACGCGATTGATCTGGTAAATGGCTCAATGAATAAAGAATCACACATCCTGTCACTCTGTTTTTCAAACATCTGGGTTTACTGAGATTAAAAATTGATGATGAAGCCGATGGTGGGATAAGAAGGATGAGTTCAGATGGGTTTCTTATACCTTGAACTACATGGCAGACAGATGCAAACGTGCTACAAGACCCAAAACACTTACATTAGGAGAAACTCGCTGCAGCTTCAGAAACAACGCAAATATAAAAACACATGAAAAACATCTTCAGCAACAACACATGCAGCATTTAGAGAACATTCAGCAACTTGACAACACTTAGCAGCATTTAGAGAACATTCAGCAACTTGACAACACTTAGCAGCATTTAGAGAACATTCAGCAACTTGACAACACTTAGCAGCATTTAGCAACGAGAGGAAACATGCGCAGCGTTTACTAAAAGCTGCAAATATAAAACGCTGCAAGAAGCTCAAAACACAACGGAGACCAGGGGGCACTAAAGAGTGACGCACACAGCTGGGAGACCAGGGGACACTAAAGAGTGACGCACACAGCTGGGAGACCAGGGGACACTAAAGAGTGACGCACACAGCTGGGAGACCAGGGGACACTAAAGAGTGACGCACACAGCTGGGAGACCAGGGGACACTAAAGAGTGACGCACACAGCTGGGAGACCAGGGGACACTAAAGAGTGACGCACACAGCTGGGAGACCAGGGGACACTAAAAAGTGACGCACACAGCTGGGAGACCAGGGGACACTAAAGAGTGACGCACACAGCTGGGAGACCAGGGGACACTAAAAAGTGACGCACACAGCTGGGAGACCAGGGGACACTAAAGAGTGACGCACACAGCTGGGAGACCAGGGGACACTAAAGAGTGACGCACACAGCTGGGAGACCAGGGGACACTAAAGAGTGACGCACACAGCTGGGAGACCAGGGGACACTAAAGAGTGACATTTTGCATTACACCACCCACCTTGTCTTGCAGCTGGTATTTGTGCAGCTCTTCCAGAACAAAATGGACTTGCTTGTCTGTGAGCAGAGAGGCGATGTTTCCTCCCAGGTTTTTGCAGTAGTGCTGGGCGTTATCGTAGCTCTCGCTGCTGGAGTTGATCCTCAGACAGACTTCCCCGACATGATGCCAGCCCTCCCCACACAGCTGGCCTGCACACAACAACACACACATACAGTTTATCTCTGGTAGCAATAACTCTTAGTCATCAGAGCCTCAAAACACTATATTATATAGATCCAGCCTGCTAGTAACTCAACTTTGATAGCTAGATAATACATAATTGGCTTGTAATGTTGAGTATGCTAACATGCTAATGTTTGGTTGATATTGTGTAGGATTGTATCATACTAATGTTTAGCTTTGGCTTGGTTAGCAATATAACATCATATTGTTTAGCTTAAGCTATAGGTAGAGTATGAGTATGCTAACATGCACATGTGTGGCTTATAATGTTTAGAATACATCAATATCATATCTACAATTAGCTGACTTAAAGTGCTCACATTAAGCATGTGTAACATTTATCAAGTTTTAGATCAAGTGAGGAGTAAATAATCAGAAATGCAAGAAAAACAAGGAAGCTTAAAGACAACACATTTACACTTAGAGAGTACAGACTAACTCTGTAAAAAGGAGTTAAGAGCAGATAGATCAGACAGCAGGAGGAGGGGTATCATAATTACCAAAATGCTAATAGTTAGCATTTGTAACAGTTATCAAGTTTTAGATCAAGTGAGGAGTAAATAATCAGACATGCAAGAAAAATACAGAGGCTTAAAGATAGAAAGTGAACCCTTAGAGAGTACAGACTAACTCTGGAAATAGGAGTTAAGAGCAGACAGCAGCACTACCATTCCAAAATGTAGCATGTGTAAAGTGAGATATAAATAACCAGAAATGCCAGGAAAATACAGAAGCCAATAAAGTCAAAACGTTACAGATTACAGGCCGACTCTGGCAAAAAGAGCAGACAGAGCAGACAGCGGAAGGGTTGTTTACTTGGTTGAGGTAAACCAGGGTTCATTAATCAATGTGAAGGCAGACAGAAGCAGCAGCTGAATCCAAAACTGCAATCGTGGGAAGGCAGTTGGTTTTCAACAAGAAGCTGCTGGTTTCAGGCGCTTTAAACATCCCTGATTTAGACTGAGAGTAATGAGGACAGATAGGTGGACAAGTAATGTCATGGGACAAAGGTAGAAAGCTCACTGAGGGCAAGTAGTGGAGAAGATGGGAATGAAAATTGAAGTGGATGTAATCGCAAAAAAAAAACGGTGTAGCCAGAATCAACAGACGATTGAAGAGCTTTAAAACAAAATACTTGTGGTTGATTTTGGTTAATAAAAAACACATGTAACTGATTAAGGCTGATGTTGTTTTAGATAAGCACACCACATTCTTGCTTTGTACTGAACTGAGTCATCAGTCAGACACATCGTTCCCAGGACTTATAAACAACGTCACAGATGGGATAAAGAAAAGTGAATGTCTGTGGTGATTGAAGAGTTTACCGCAAGGCAGAGAAACTCATCCATAAAAAGGCATACAGTCATTCTCATAAGGGTCAGGTAGTTGCATGTTGGGGAGTTTATTATACCGTAGCAGCCTTTGAAATAGCCAGGATGAGAAGGAAAGGAAAAGCCTGTTTATTTTGGACTGATTACATTCACAGGCCCTATAATGGCTTCCATCATCAATCCTTTCATGCTACAGAGAAGAAAATACCTGCTTTCTTTAAACCCCCCCCCCTAAACAATAGCAATGGGCCGTAATCATCCAAAAAATGAGACAGAAAAATGGGTAAAAAAGGCGGAGTATACAAAATAAATAGATGGATAAGGTTACAGTCTTTGTGTAAAAGCAGAGATAAACATGTCACGCAATTTAGCGTAATTAGTCATAACACAGTGTGTAAAGAAAAGGCCATGGTGGTGGAGCGATAGTTTCCATTAACAAAGTTCATCTTAGCCCACACTGCTATGTAGCTTCACAGAAAATAAGAAAGATATATTTGGTAGCCTTGTCACACTAATCGACTCAGAAAAAGGTGCATAATGACAGACTAATTTCCTCATTGTGGCCAGTGAACCTTTTTAAAAGGCCACGTCCTAAGTGGCCCTATTACGTACCATTCATCAGGATGCCAGTCATTACACTTTAAAGAAAGATTAAATAAGTATGCATGCTAGAACCAAAGTAAAGTTGGGCAAGTTTCAAATTCAAGTAAATCTTGTTTCATCTGCAACACACATTTAATTTTTACTCTACAACACCAAAACGTTTTAAAGGTCACCTATCATGCTATTTGTAGGCAATAGCATAGGTCTCAGATATATAAAAATATATAAAAAACATGTCTATGAAGTGTTTTGCTCAAAATACCAAACAGATCACCCATTCTAGCCATGCCTCATATCCCTCTATTTCACTTCCTGTTACAAAAGTGCTGATTCGGGGTATAAACAGGTCTCTCTTGAGAATGAGACCCTGTGTCTCAATGAGATTTTCACCTGTATAAATAAAGGCTAAAATATATATATAAAGCTTCTTTTTTTTTTTAAACTGAAAAAATAAATAAATAAGAGGGGGCGGAGCTTATGCCGGCTCATGCGGGACCTGGCAGATACTGTCTAAAATGCTGCGGTGATGAATTGCAAGGATTATTAGATCAAGGGTTATTTCTGAAACAGTATGGAGCTCAAAGGCTTTCTCTCTTGCCGGTTATACCACAAGGTGAGTTCCTTTTTATTTCCTGCTTCTTCACACACATGCTCTCCAGTACAGGTTAGCTCTGAGTGTTAGCGATGCTAATGTAAACACCGACCATATTACGTCCAAAACGGTCGGGCATTGTTTCTGATAGCAACGTTTCTGATAGTGCTGTGGGTCCGCCGCCGATATTACGTCATATCGGACGCAAATCTGGATCAGCTCCGTTGTTCCCCCGTTTTTAGAGATTTGGGTACGGAGGAAAAGAGAGAGGGTTTTATTTTCTGACGCTGCGTGAGTTCCCCGACACACCGGGGACACATCTTTATGTATAAAAGACATCAAGAAGTGAATTTGCATGATAGGTCCCCTTTAAACAAAAAGAGAGTTGTCTATGGATTTCCAATTTTTAACAGGAAAGACATTGTTAGTTAAATTAAAAAAGATTAAAGAATGTTTTAAAGACTTTCCTTAAACGTGCCACCAGCCCAAAGTAAGTGTACAAAGTATAGACATTTAAAGGATGTTGTTAAACGGCTTAGTTGAATACTCGATTCTGATTGGTCAATTTTAACATTCCAGAGGTCTGCTATTATTCGATAACAGACCGTTGCTAAGGAGAACAGACCGTTGCTAAGGAGGCTCAAGAGACTATGTGCAGCGATATGAATCCGCAGAAAGAAGTCCAGTCAATTTATTGTCAGCTGTGGACAACAAATATTCGTTTTCATCCATCAGAAAACACTGTGGAATATTTTTGTATATTTATTTTTATATTTGTGGAGAAAAGGAAACTTGATTAATGATGGCTAAACTGATGTAAGTAAAGAAAAGAGAAAGAGAGAAGTGACGAGGTTAAGAGACAGAGCACTGGACGTCAAAGAAATCAACAGAAGAAGACAGACAGGAAGTAAACACTAAAGGGAACAGCAGAAGACAGACAGGAAGTAAACATTTAAGGGAACAGCAGAAGAAGACGGACAGGAAGTAAACACTAAAGGGAACAGCAGAAGAAGACGGACAGGAAGTAAACACTAAAGGGAACAGCAGAAGAAGACGGACAGGAAGTAAACACTAAAGGGAACAGTAGAAGAAGACAGACAGGAAGTAAACACTAAAGGGAACAGCAGAAGAAGACAGACAGGAGGTAAACACTAAAGGGAACTGCAGAAGACAGACAGGAAGTAAACACTACAGGGAACAGCAGAAGAAGACAGACAGGAAGTAAACACTAAAGGGAACAGCAGAAGAAGACAGACAGGAAGTAAACACTAAAGGGAACAGCAGAAGACAGACAGGAAGTACACATTAAAGGGAACAGCAGAATAAGACAGACAGGAAGTAAACACTAAAGGGAACAGCAGAATAAGACAGACATGAAGTAAACACTAAAGGGAACAGCAGAAGAAGACAGACAGGAAGTAAACACTAAAGGGAACAGCAGCAGAAGGCAGACAGGAAGTAAACACTAAAGGGAACAGCAGAAGAAGACAGACAGGAAGTAAACACTAAAGGGAACAGCAGAAGAAGACACACATTATCCCTTACTTAACATAATGCTTAACTGTTCCAACATATTGAGCCCATATTTAAACATGTATGCCTTTTGACCTGCAAATTATTAACACTGTTCTTTCTGGGATTACTGTCCAGTTTTTAAAAGTCTTCCCTCTTTAAGAAAAGCGACGGCTAACAATTCATAACAAAGCAAAGTGGGAGGTTTTAAAGCTACAGGCCTTGATGTGGACAGAAGAAAGGGAGCAAACACAATACCAACCTCTGCTTAAAGCTACTGCTAACTTGTAACTCTGAGCAGAAAAAGAGCTAGCTAGCAGTTAGCCCTTAGCACTACACAACAGAGCAGGATCAGGATCATTTGTGGATTCAAGTAGCAAGAGTATTTCCTTTGCCTTTAGTCATGCTAGTGCCAGAGTCAAACTGAGAGCATCTGTAGCTAAAGGCTCCTCAGAAGTGCAGAGGACTTAAGTTAGTTAGTGAGAAGAGGATTCACGTCCAGCACATCCAGTAAACACTTCTAATTGGCCTACTTCCCTTTGCAGCTGGATGTTTCTGAAGGTATGCTATAAAATGGTAGATTATTGAACCAAATGCTCATTTTAAACGATCATATTGTTCATTCTGATCCAGATAAGGACGTTTTAAAAACCCATGTTTCATACTGTTTTGTATGAATTCATGCTGGTGTGTGGATGTGGAAACACACACACACAGCAATTGACATGTATTTTGCTCGGCTTGCTGTTCCTGGAAACACTTGCATAGATAAACAAATTTGAGATTAAAGGTCACGATGATATTGCTCATGCTTGTGTGTGTGTGTGTGTGTGTGTGTGTGTGTGTGTGTGTGTGTGTGTGTGCGTGTGTGTGTCTGAAATGTAATCTTGCCATGTATAGTGTGATGATTCCGTAGAAACATCACATTTTTAACAACAGTCATCTTCACTGTTGTATATGTGAAAGTAACACATTAGCATGTCTTTGAATATGTATTTTCTGCTAAAGCAAATGCATATTGTTAATTTGCAGTAGCTATATATTGCTGTGTCACAAGCAGTGTGCTATTGATAGCCCAAACATTAAATACTAAATTGAGCAATGCAGTGCAGATGCTTTTATCTCAGTAGCTCGATCTTCATGCCCCCTAGCTCACTTTGTTTGCTCCCTGTTGAAAGGGTAATGGCCAGCCGGGCTGTGTGTGTGTGTGTGTGTGTGTGTGTGTGTGTGTGTGTGTGTGTGTGTGTGTGTGTGTGTGTGTGTGTGTGTGTGTGTTGCTTGCATGTAATTGTCTCTCCGTGTGTGTGTGTGTGTGTGTGTGTTTGTTGCTTGCATGTAATTGTCTGTGTGTGTGTGTGTGTGTGTGTGTGTGTCTCTGTGTGTGTGTGTGTGTGTGTGTGTGTGTGTGTGTGTGTGTGTGTGTGTGTCCTCACCAGGCAGAGCTTGACACTCCTGCTGCTGCTGCTCCCACTGACAGTTAGTGTTCAGAGAGCAGCTCCTGCAGTTCAACAGTCTGAAACATTCCTGCTCCTCCCGCCGCTTACAGCTGGACGAGTCCTTCACCGACTACGCACACACACACACACACACACACAAACACACACACAAACATACACACACACACAGAGTTATCAAAGTCAACATGGACCATAAATTCAACTCGTATGGAGAAAGTACAGGATAAAAGTCCCTCTGACAACACACACACACACACACACACATTAATTGTTAACAGAGAATATACACAATAAGAGGCCGGTTAAACTCCATCACAGCTGTCCTGTTTTACTATAAATGCAGTGAAGGAATCAACACAATGACACCAGTGACGGTTGAAGGAATCACAAACAGAACATGCAGAGGGAGAAGAGAAATATATTTGATTTCACTTTAGAGACTTTTTCTTCCGTTAATGCTAGATTTGAAAATACTTGCATTGGTTTTTAAAGCTCCTAATGACGAAGTCCCCAAAGATGTTTTTTTTCTTTATTTTTTTTCTTACGTATTCTTGGTTTTTAGTACTATGTTTATTGACTTCCAACGTTATAGTAGTCTACAGTAGTACAGTATTCTAGTATTAGATTGATTGATTGATTGATTGATTAATTGATATGTGGTGCATGTAACTTAAAGTTCAAATTGACCACAAAGTTCTGTCTCTTAACAGCATTGTGTTATTTATTTGTTTCTAATCAAAGCCAAGTAAAGGTCGTTAGAGGAGGATAAATCTGGATTGATATTCACCCTAATCTCCATAACACCTAAGGCCCTGCCCTGACCTCTGACCTCAACCTGCTGCAGCCTAACAGAAAGTGTCAAGTTTCAGATAATACACACATGTCCCCTCCTCTTGGCTCCATGTTTCCACAAAGTCAGCTGATGCTCAGACAACATGGTCGGAGGGCGAGAAAGAGACAGAGCGCCGCCATGCTGCTGCGCCAGCTCCAGAGTCAGCTAAACAAACAACACACACACACACCACACAAACACACACAGATTCATATTTAACCCCAGCCAAGCAGACGAAAGCAGCATGCAGACACACACACACACACACACACAGAGAAAGACAGAGAAAGCAGGTTGGGAGTAAAAGCAGACAAAAAGAGACGGAGAGGAAACAAGATGAGCCAAAGGACAGAACAGATATTCATACACGTTCATATTTGTATGTACACAAACAGGTGATTATTGGAAAATGAACCCTTAATGCAGAACTTAAAGGACTTATTCACTGCACATTATCCCACTAACTAACTGGCTTTCATGCATTTACACAAGCCCGTTGGTTAACTCATGTGAAAGTAGAATAGAATAGAACCGCTAAGCTAAAGGTGGCTAATGTTGGGCTATAAAGGAACTACAGCACGGTCACATGACTTCACGTCACTACCGCTAAGCTAAAGGCGGCTAATGTTGGGCTATAAAGGAACTACAGCACGGTCACATGACTTCACGTCACCACCGCTAAGCTAAAGGCGGCTAATGTTGGGCTATAAAGGAACTACAGCACGGTCACATGACTTCACGTCACCACCGCTAAGCTAAAGGTGGCTAATGTTGGGCTATAAAGGAACTACAGCACAGTCACATGACTTCACGTCACCACCGCTAAGCTAAAGGTGGCTAATGTTGGGCTATAAAGGAATTACAGCAAGGTCACATGACTTCACGTCACCAGCGCTAAGCTAAAGGAGGCTAACGTTGGGCTATAAAGGAACTACAGCACGGTCACATGACTTCACGTCACCACCGCTAAGCTAAAGGTGGCTAATGTTGGGTGTGATGATGTTTAGTCGTCTCATTTAGACACTGTCTTTGAATTCAACAGCGGGGTATTTACTGATGTATTTAATACTGTGTTAACCACAGACCTTATTTCAGGCTAACAACCAAAAACACATTCAGAAAACCATTGACTTCAAGATGAGGGGACAGGAAGTGGTAATGTTCAGCCTACGGGGATCTTACAATGTTGTTGTTTTTTTACATCTCGGACTCACCACGGTGCAGTTGCTGACTGCAGAGAGGCACTTCCTGTCTTCACACCACTGGCAGTTTCGTGTGTTAGCGGTGCAGCTCGCACAGTCCGAGAACCGGAAACACTGCTCGTCTGTACTCTCTGCACACACACACACACACACACACACACATACACACACAATTTAGCATATTAAAAGCTATATTTTGGTTGTTATGTAGTGGTATAATAATTACATGTCTTAATGCTTCTTCCTGGTCAGAGATTGAGGAGTAAATCACTGCATGATTCAGGAAACATTGAGCAGTAGGAGTATTTTCAGGCAAAACATGGTTTGTATGTCATTATTCAACACTGCAGATCAGATCAACCTATAATGTGTGTTGTCTACACTTAATGCTCTTCAGTTTGCAGTTAAATTTCTTTGACAGGTAACATTTTTCACTCCTACATCTCACTTTAAAGAGATTTCTTCTTGACGTACACAGCATAAGAAAAGATCTAACCATCTGCTGGGATTCAAAGTGTACTGATCACTAGGCAGTAATCATACGCAACTGATGAACGTTTTTAAAGATCTAACAAGTGTTGAGTCAGTGGGCATCAGTCTAGAAAGCTTGGGAATCATCATGGGAATGTTCCTCTAACTATCTGCTGCATGCCAGGAAGTTTTCTGCATGTGGCGGCCATGTGTACGAGAGTTCATGAAGTGTATAACAAGCATGTAATCACCGTGTTTAGATGGGATTAAACAGGTAATCGCACACAGCAGTTATGTGATTATGCAGCTTAGTTTCTCTCATGGTCATGTGTGCATGCGATGCTGTCATTTGTAGAATAAACAGGTGAGATTAAAGCAGAGGCCATAGGTAAAAGGATATAAATGCATGTACAGTAAAGTCCTTTAAATGGGATTAAGAATGAAAAACAAAACCTGTGCAGTCCATTAGAGACAATCCATGTGTTCCATTGTTCTATTTAATAACAACAGCTCAACCATTAGCATGATTACTTTTTATTCAAAAAATATGCAGAGGAGCCGCCTGAAGCAGAAACCTGGAAACACTGCTGCAGTAAGTGTGTGTGTGTGTGCGTGCGTGCGTGCGTGCGTGCGTGCGTGCGTGCGTGCGTGCGTGCGTGCGTGCGTGCGTAAGTGCGTGCGTGCGTGCGTGCGTGCGTGCGTGCGTGCGTGCGTGCGTGCGTGCGTGGGGGGTTGTACTGGACCTAATTACTTCAAAATGAGGTAATTGTTGCAGCATTGACCTTCTATTAGCATAATGATGGTATGCAAACAGACTTCAGAAGCCATATCCTTCAGAATAATAATTGTTCTTATGAAAAAACAAAAAAGGGTCTTCTGGGAACAGCACTTATGCAGAAGGGAAATATGTTGACATGGCATGGGGGGAAATATTTACAAAGATGGCAATATAATAATGATCCGGAGAGTGTGTCGTACCGGGTTTTTCGGGGCAGAAAGGAGCGGGGAAATCGATTTCAGGTGATTTTGGTTCCCAGGGGACACATTGGCTTTTTTTGACCCATTCACAGCGAAGACCCGGCCCAGAGGAGGCACACGAAGCTGGGGTAGAAAAGGCCAGGCAGGAGGGGGGGGTAAACGCCAGCACGTCGTTCAAAAGGACGCCGGAAAAACCTCCGAAGATGTACATGGAGCTGGAGAAGAAACAGAGAGGATTATCAGAAGGGAAACAGAAGCATGTACAAAGGGGAGAGCCTTAAAAAGTCATTTTAAAAGGAGTGTTTTCTCTTTCCTGTAGTGTATTCTATAGGTTTTAGTGCATGTAAATGGTTTGCAAAGGATAAAATCCCTGTGTTTCTACTAATATCAACCTGATAATGAGCACAATAAGTCCTCTTTGAAGCTATAAACAACACTTACTGATATATAAAATGTTTGAAAGACCTTCATCACGATGTACGCTGAACTTTTAAATAATGGTTTAAACCTTTAAAACCTATTACACAAGAAAGTCAACTTTGAGCACTAAATGTCAGCTTTCAACTTCAAACGACCGGCATGAAACTGAATCAAAGTTCAGATTTATCTTTGAAAGCTTCTCCTTCTGTCTTAATTTTTTCTTCATCCGTCCTTATCTCTGCGGGCATTTCCTCCTGTGTGTTTCTTTTTAAGAGTAGGACCCATTTTGTGTATATCAGTATGTAGTGTCTCTACTTTAAAGAGTCCTCTCCTGCTGATGTTCAGGTGTATATCAGTATGTAGTGTCTCTACTTTAAAGAGTCCTCTCCTGCTGATGTTCAGGTGTATATCAGTATGTAGTGTCTCTACTTTAAAGAGTCCTCTCCTGCTGATGTTCAGGTGTATATCAGTATGTAGTGTCTCTACTTTAAAGAGTCCTCTCCTGCTGATGTTCAGGTGTATATCAGTATGTAGTGTCTCTACTTTAAAGAGTCCTCTCCTGCTGATGTTCAGGTGTATATCAGTATTTAGTGTCTCTACTTTAAAGAGTCCTCTCCTGCTGATGTTCAGGTGTATATCAGTATGTAGTGTCTCTACTTTAAAGAGTCCTCTCCTGCTGATGTTCAGGTGTATATCAGTATGTAGTGTTTCTACTTTAAAGAGTCCTCTCCTGCTGATGTTCAGGTGTATATCAGTATGTAGTGTCTCTACTTTAAAGAGTCCTCTCCTGCTGATGTTCAGGTGTATATCAGTATGTAGTGTCTCTACTTTAAAGAGTCCTCTCCTGCTGATGTTCAGGTGTATATCAGTATGTAGTGTCTCTACTTTAAAGAGTCCTTTAAACGCTGATTTTTTCTTGACGATACAGCAATGCAAGAAACACATTTACAAACTTTTCTGTGTGAAAGAAGAGTTAAAAATACAGCAAAAGTATATAAGAGTTTGCGAGGCGTTAGGAGAGGTGAGTGTACATCGTTTCTATACATATGAAGTGTGAAGAAAGTCAGGAGGGAGAGGCAGGAAAGACATCCACATTTAGACGAGAGGTGACAGAGTTTCTACTCGGAGCTTCAGAGAAGTCAGCGAGTGTAAACTGAAACTAAATATAACAACGAGATCAATCCGTAAACAATCGTCACAACAAAACCTCAGAGAAGAAAGTCAGCGAGACGCAGTGCTGCCAAAACTTAGAGGACACTGCAGGCTTCAAGGAAAGGCAAAAAGGGAATGAGGCGGAGAAATGCAGCCTGCATAGATGGACGTTATTTGCATGTTTACTATTGAGTTTAGTGGATTTTTTAAACCAAATTTGAGCATCTTTGTTCGCGAGTAGACTGAAGGAGATTCCATAAGCAAGGCGTTACAGCTCAGAGGCGCCGGAGAGACATGGAGATAAAAAAAGGATCTGCAAGATTTAAAATATATAAATAGGTCAAATGTGTAAGTTTGACATAATGGAAACAACCTCATCAATGGGGTCAACATGCAATTTGTAAACTTACCTTTTTATATCATATGCGCTTAAACGCTTTGAGCAAATGTAATGTATTATTATTATTATTATTATATGTAAGTCTGCTCTCGCGCTCTACCTTTGCTGCTGTAACACCGATCATTTCCCAAATAAAGGATATTTGATTAAGATCAGGGAGCAGGGTGTCCCACATCGTGCCGTGATGAACGTCAGAAGTCTCACCCGTTGTTGACCACGGCTGAATGTCCGAAGCGGTTTGCGTCTCGGTGCAGCTTCGGTTTGGGGAGGACGCTCCACTCATCACAGGCTGAGGAGAAACACATATATTATAATAATAATACAAATTATACATTTATTTAGTATAGCACCTTTCACAGAAACAGAATTCACAAAGTGCTTCACAAGAAAGAACAAAAGTTAAATATAAAATATACACATATACAAGTGTGTAAATACATAAATAATATCAAAGCTGTGTGTGAAATGTGTCTGAAGGTGCAGAAGATTGAGGCCCTATTCTGCTTTTTGTGGTTTTCCCTTTCCAGTAGGTTTTAGTGCATGTCAATGGTCTGCAAAGGCTCAAATCCCTGTGTTCACTCCAGAGGGAGTTTCTGGAAAATAGTGACATCAATATGCTCCGGATTTAAACAAATTGTACGTGCTAAGGGGCGGGACATCTCTAAACGGTTGACCAATGACAACAGAGCCGGCCAGCTAACCAATCAGAGCAGACTGGGCTCTGGTTTCAGACAGAGGGTGAAAAGAGGTGCTGCAGCACAGGCAGTATGAGAACAATAAAGAGCTTTTATTATATAATATAAATCGTTTTCCCCTGAACAATTTTCATGGAAGTAACATAAGCTTCCTCTCCTTGTTTCCTCCTCTCTCCTTCCTCTCCTTGTTTCCTCCCCTCTCTCTTCCTCTCCTTGTTTCCTCCTCTCTCCTTCCTCTCCTTGTTTCCTCCTCTCTCCTTCCTCTCCTTGTTTCCTCCCCTCTCTCTTCCTCTCCTTGTTTCCTCTCCTCTCCTTCCTCCCCTCTCCTTCCTCCCCTCTCTCTTCCTCCCTCGTGTTTCTCGTCTTCATTTCCTCCCCCGATCTTTTCTCCGGCTCTAGTTTCTTCTTGTTGTTCCGCGCTAACCTTGGCGTTGGCGTTATTAGCTTCTCTTCTTCAGGTCGACACGGAAGGCACTTTTCATTTGGATTGAATTCTCCGTCTCACCCTGCAGCTCTCCCTCCTTCCTCCCTTTCCTCCCATCACACTTCTAATTAGATTTAGGAGGGGGGGGGGGGTTCAAATGAACTCTGATTAAAATCCTGCTCCACTCCACACACACCTGGAACAAGGACTTTAGAAAACCCTAAAGCATGCCGGGAGCTTGTTTGGAAGAGGAGAAAACAGCAGCACTCAGACATCTTCTTCCTCCTCCTCCTCCTCCTCCTCCTCCTCCTCCTCCTCCTCCTCCTCCTCCTCCTCCTCTCCATTAGTTCAGATCAGATCAAACTGTCAATCACCCGCCGGTCTCTTCGATCTGTTCTCATGATTTCTCTCTCTCTGTCCCACCATGCATTATTAACACAGATTTTCTCATATCCTGAGAGGAAATTAAAAAGTGTGTGTGTGTGTGTGTGTGTGTGTGTGTGTGTGTGTGTGTGTGTGTGTGTGTGTGTGTGTGTGTGTGTGTGTGTGTTGCGGCTGATAAGTATCCGTTGAACCTGCAGATCTTTGGTGTACAATTTGGCAGCTTAAAGCTCAGACTAGGTGTGTGTGTGTGTCTGTCTGTCTGTCTGTCTGTCTGTCTGTCTGTCTGTGCGTGCGTGCGTGCGTGCGTGCGTGCGTGCGTGCGTGCGTGCGTGCGTGCGTGTCATTAAAACTACTGTGAAAGTTCAGAAACTCGTAAAGGAGGGACAGCTGCCTCGACATCACTGGAAACTGAATGTACGTGTGATTCCCAGCAGAATTAAAACGTATTCTAAATGTGTGACACTATTCTAAATACAGGTGGATTCTAATTGTCACACAAAAGCGTCAGAGGTGAACATTTGATACAGGGTTTAAACAATCAGTGTTAATGCAAGATCCTGAAATAAATCCCACAGAGGAATCACAGATTTAAATCTCCTGACTGACGTTAACATGTTAAAAGCAGCTGTCTCGTTGTGCTGTTCACGCGTGAGTTAGAGAGAAGAGAGTGAGACGCACGGACACTTTACAGCTCCGTTAGTTAAAGTTTATACTTATTAAAGTTATAAGCACTCAAGAATACTTCCCTCAGTTTCAGAGCAAGCAGCTAAAGAGGTATGTTGTTGTGTTTGTATTTATTTAAGTCATCTCACATGCTGTGTATGTTAGTGTGTGTGTAACGTGGTCTATGTTTTATCGTTTATACTGGGTGTGTATGTTCACGGTGGATATTAAAGAGGAACAAACCCACAACGATGAAGCCATGGTGTCTGCTGTGCTTTGAGTTAAGCTAACTTAGCAAATCACAGCCTGAAAGACTGTATTGAGGGAATCAGAACACCACGCCTCATTTCTACTTTACTCCATCAGTATCACTCTGGATGACATGTTAATATGACTGACCTTTAACCCCTGCTAGTGATGAACTCATTACTATCGCCCCCCCCCCCTTTCTGTCCTCTACCGTTTCTTAAAACAAGCGCTCCCAATTAGCACCGCGCTTAACGAGGTCGTTAGCAACCTGCCGTCCCCGAGTCCCCGCCTCCACATTTACTTTTAGGGGACACTCATCTGGGTTAATGACACATTCTCACACACACACACACACACACACACACACACACACACACACACACACACACACACACACACACACACACACACACACACACACACACACACACACACACACACACACACACACACACACACACACACACACACACACACACACACACACACACACAGATATAATAAGAGCACGTAGGGTGCATTAAAGCCTCATAGAGTCTGAACAGTGAGACACACGGAGCTGATGGCTTCAGTGTAACTACAGAGAAGGAGCTTTATGATGATATGGAGGCTTTTATCTCACAGATCATCGTCCCTATCTTCTTCACATCACCTTAAATTATCGTCAAAACGTTGTGATAATGAGTTCTCTGGATAGAATTAAGAGTGGAGTTAATTGTGGGTCACCATCCTCTGTTATAATGTTCAAAAAGCTCTTTATTGTTCTCATACTGCCTGTGCTGCAGCACCTCTTTTCCCCTCTGTCTGAAACCAGAGCCCAGTCTGCTCTGATTGGTTAGCTGGCCGGCTCTGTTGTGATTGGTCAACCTGCTTAGAGATGTCCCGCCCCTTAGCCTACAATATGTTGGAGTGCTAGCCAATAGAAGCACGTGCGTTAAATGGGGATGTCACTGTGTTCTGGAAATAAACAAAGGAGTCTAATGGAGACGTTTCAGAAACACAGGGATTGTAGCCTCTGCAGACCATTTACATGCACTAAAACCTATAAAAACACTACAGGAGAGGGAAAGCCCCAAATAGTGTGTTACAGTGATTGCCTATAGACCGCTAATCGTGCACATTTTCACTTTGAGTCGTGCAAACATCCCAGATATCCCCATCAGGAGCCATGTCTCTACCTGTTAGTCTGTATTCATAAATGAAGTCAATATGCGTTCGGAAAATAGTACAAAAAAGGCTCATAATCAGATTTATCTCATGAGTTGCATCCACTTCTGTCAGACACCAGATTTTGATTGAGATCTTGACGTTGCAGAGTGCTTAGAAAATGTCAAATGTCAACAAGTTACCTCTTAATTTTGCCCTAAATGTCATGAACACATGTCCCTCTCTGTACTGTAACATGCTGCTTGTTTCTACTCATGCTTCCTCTCCTTATCTCCTTTCCTATTTTAGTTTATTGACTAACTCTCTCCTCCCTCCCTCCTAGAAGAGTCGTTTGGACGACAACGCCGTGCAGATCTGCAGATACGAGCAGTGATGAATGGTATTTCTGAAGCAGAGTTGAGGGGCGTGTAAATTAGCTTCTCCGGGGGTCTCTGTAAACACATGCTTCATTTTGTATTACCTCTGATTTCACCTTTTATCGCCTGGCTTTATCCCGGCATTCCCTAAATCCCTCCTTCATTCCCTCTTTATTTCTCTCCCGCTGCGTGTATCCCTCTCTTATTTCTCCTTATTGCTTCCTCACATTCACGGCTTCTTCCCACCCATATCCCCCCCCCCCCCCTTTATAATGAAACGTACAGCAGGGAGTGACAAGGAGAGTCAAATAAATAAAGAGAGGGCAATATCACGATAATACAGACAAATAAAATCTTATATGGAATTTCTTAAAGAAGGAATGCTCCTGAAAACAATGTAGGTGTTCAGTAGATTGGTTTATTAGAGAGTATTCTAAATTATTCTGTTCTGTATATTTTACAGTGTTTAGGTACTCCTCTTAATATATGTCTTTTTTTACTGAGAATATGTATATATTGTTTTTAAATCATAATGGTTTATTTGTATTTTATTTGTATTTTATTACATTTTTCAAGTAATTTTGTGATTGACTGTCAAAATGTACTCAGATCTTGTACTTGAGTAAAAGTAGAAGTACTCAGATCTTGAGTAAAAGTAGAAGTACTCAGATCGTGTACTTGATTAAAAGTAGAAGTACTCAGTTCTTGTACTTGAGTAAAAGTAGAAGTACCAGAGTGTAGGAATACTCTGTTTCAGTAAAAGTCCTGCATTCAAAATGTTCCTCAAGTAAAAGTAGAAAAGTATTCTCATCAAAATCTAGTGAAAGTAGCGACAGTGAAAGTAGTCATTGTGCAGATTGGTCCATTTCAGAATAATATATATGATATGTTTTATAATGATTGATCATTGAAGTGTTCTCAAAGCTGGTAAAGGTGCAGCTAGTTTGAATGACTTTGTATACTGCAGGGTAGCTTGAGGATTTACTCCAGGTGGAACTAAAGTCTGATTTAACACTTGGTTATATTTCACATCATTCATCCAGATCTGTGAAGTAACTAAAGGTATTAAATACATGTAGTGGAGTAAAAGTACACCACGTACCTCTGAACTGTAGTGGAGTAGAAGTACACAGTAAGCAAGTACTTCAGTAAATATACTTAGTTATTTCCCACATCTGTAAATATGCCAGACATACGGCATGCACGACAAAGTGTTACCCTAACCCTGATGGTGGGAAGGTTTGAAAAGTACTAGACTTTGCATACCTTAAAAAGTATTTGTTTTATTGAATATAATATAAACAATAGTAGGTCAATATGTCTTCCTGTATAAACGTTGGTCCATAGCAATATAACCGACATCTTCTTGCCAGATATTTTCTAGTTTTACAAATCCTGGGGACAATTCTCGATGATCTTGATCATTTTGAGTAGCCCAATGACTGGTAAGGCTGCAAAGAAAGGCTAAACATTGCTTCTCAAGTAAAGTACCTCAGAATTGAACTTAAGTACAGTATTTAGTAAATCTACTTAGTTACTTTACTCCACTTGGAATCAGGATTGTGCAGCAGCAGCTTTTTATGAAATATTATTCATGGTGCAAACTGTATGAAGTTCAACAACAACAACATAAGAAAGGAGAGTGTGTGAGTGTGTGAGGGGAAACAGGAGTGTGTGAGGATACGCAGACTGCGGGATACAGGTAGTACGGATGATTTAGGATCCCATTAAAGGACCCAGTGGCACCATAGAGCAGATGGCATGTTTGGGGGGGGAGAGGGATTACAGCGGGGAACACAGGGAGGAGAGTGGTGTGTGTGTGTGTGTGTGTGTGTGTGTGTGTGTGTGGTGTGTGTGTGTCTGTGTGTGAGTCTGTGTGTGAGTCTGTGTTTGTGTGTGTGTGTGTGTGTGTGTGTGTAGGACTCCTCACCGATGTCGTACGCCAGGAAGTCTGCAGAGAAGCACTTTGCTCCGTTGCTCTGCGAGGTGTCGTTGTGAGTGTTTCCTCCGAAAACCAGAACGGTGCCGCTCAGAAGAACCGAGGAGTGAAGGTACCGAGACACACCGCTCTCCCGCAGGATCACCCTGCACACACACACACACACACACACACACACACACACACACACACACACACACACACACACACACACACACACACACACACACACACACACACACACACACACACACACACACACACACACACACACACACACACACACACACACACACACACACACACACACACACAGGTACAGACACACGCACACACACACACAGGTACAGACACACACAGAGAGAGAGAAAGACAGATTAAGAACGTGATCATTTGTAAGGTATGTGTGACATGTGTGTCCGTGGAGTCGTGTTATTGATGGCGTCTGTCTGCGACCTGTGGTGACTGCCCTTCATACCAACTGTTCCTACACACACACACACACACACACCACACCACACACACACACACACACATCACAGACGTAGTAGGGGGTCTCAGTCTGCACTGTGTGACCGCGTTGAGGTCAGAGGTCAAATATTGATGACCAACTGTGGCTTCTTCAATTACTGCAAGACACACACTGCGCCCCTCACTGGGAATAATAAATATGCTGCAGTAACGATGTCACGGGTAGAAAACACGGACAATTGCACATCTATTCTTTGATCAAGTTAACCTTAAAACCAAAAAGGTCTTCAATTA